>JAGFMF010011453.1:65357-240494 GCA_019455555.1 Galemys pyrenaicus | reverse complement strand
TCTGCTCCCCGCTCTGTCTGTGGTGAATCCTCTCACCCCCCACACCTCTGGCCTGTACCCCAGTTCTTGTGTGCATAAATAAATAAATCTTTAAAAAAATAAAAATAAAAATAAACAAAGAAAACCAATGTCTTATATAAAGGAAAAACATTTTCCATATTTGACACTCAGATTCCCCCAACCAGTCATCTTAGTTTGTAAAACTTTTCAAATAACATTTAAAGGAATTACTTAGGCCTGAAATCATAGCCTATTCACTTTTCTTTTAATCTTAAGGAATATCGGCATCCTCTTACAATAAGAAAAAGATAATGAAACCCATTGCTTTCTTAAAGGGTTTGCTTTGTTTAATCTGTAAGGGTGGCAGGAAAGCTCACTAGCACTCACTGTATCTTCTTCATGACTATGAAGCAGTTTTTCCCAGTGTGAGGTCCTGTGGAAGTAACATCAGGTGGAAGCTTTTTAAAATGCAAATTCTTAGATATCACCACAGATATTCTGTGTTAGAAACACTAGGGATGGGGCCCCAGAATCTGTGGCTTAACTAGCCCTCCAGATAATTCTGATGTTGGCTCAGGTTTGCTTTAAGGTAACGCTGTGGAGAGAACAAATCTGAACTGAACTGTACATCCTGATTCGAAATCATAAATTTCAGCATAATCACCTAGGCTGGGAATCTTGTTCTGGCATTTCTTAAGACTATGAAGTTAGGTAAGAGCTTTCTCTATACCTGTAGGGGTTTTTCCTCCTATAGATAATAGATATTCTATATTGATAGGAGTTATTTCAGATATAAAATAACATGTGTAAAAGACTTGTTACAGTGTCACCTCAGTAGTAGGCCATTATTAATGGTTGCTATTATTAAACCAATAACATTGAAGCATGGTGACCTGAGATAAGTGCTGTGGGGGTCTTGAGTAATGACCTATGCTGAGTTCCTGGTATGAATCTTGCTTCATACTGGACCAGGCACCACTGTGAGGCACAATGGTCCTCGGGGGTCCTATGACAACCCTATAATCACTCCTTGGTATGCAACCATACAACTCATATCTTCGTTTTAGCCATGTCATATCTAACTGATGTACAACTGCTAATGTGAACCCAGAACCAGAACCTTATAGAAACAAAGTGTATATGAGCCCCTGACTTTCTACAAGCAGAACTCAGCCTTTGGATGAGAATTTGTTGAGTCAACACCAGTGCAATTAAATCACTTCTTGTTAGCCCTGGTGTCTAAGTTTCCTTTGTATCATCTAACAGCATTAAGTAAGGATATGAACAGATTCTGTTAATAAGAATACTTAGAATATTTTCCTGAATTTTAAATCAAGTTCTCTACTTCTAGTTCTTCACACACCCATGTTCAAATGTCAAAGATTAGCTGTGGAAATTATACTTAATACCCTACAATGGAAAATCGCAGGTTTCCATATAGGAAAGCAAGAAGGCCACAATGATTGATATTTTTAATTGGTTATTTCCCCCATGTTAGTCCTTCTTAGAAGACTTAGCACAAAGTCTTTGTAGATAAGTTTAAAATATACCTTTGAAGACATAAAAATGTTAACAGTGTTCATAATAACCTTATGCCAAAAGAATTAGTGTGTGTTAAGGAAATAACTAAATTTAGAAGGGAAAAAAAGCTCAACTACAGATATTGCCATATTAATCATTTAATTAATTAAACATGCAATTAATTTAAAGCATATTTGTAATATACTTTTGAGAACCCTATTGGATCTTTTTGGATTTCAAATATTTTTGTTTAATTTATAAAAAAAAGAAAAAAAAGAGTTAGTGTGTGTAGTTTGGTGTCTAAGAAAACCAAACAAAGAAACACACTAAAATCCAAAACAGTGGGGGTGGGAGGATAGAAGGAGTGTTTACATATTGTAAACCTCTAGTAAAAAGCTGACTCCTACAGTTTAATTAATTGATTTGGTCACTTATTTCTATGGATGAGTATTTATGTTTCCAGGACATGAGAACACCGAAGATACACTTTTAAATGGCTTTCCTTGCCCTAGTGTCCCCTGTTTATTTAAGATTGGTAGATAGTCTCTTTGGCAATCTATTTTTTTGACTTTGCTGAAACACATCCCTTTTTCCTCTTGAATTTCTTTAAGTCACACTGCGGGCTGTTAAAGTCTTTCTGTAACTCCCTGGACAGAGCATGCTAAGGTGGAGCAGGAGTTTTCCAAAGGAGCTGTCATGTTCTGTTGACTCAATGATCCGTTAATGACACCTGAATGCTCACAGCAGAGCCGGCCTCAGCTTGCTGCTGTGCACGGCTGGCCCACTGAGGGTGCAGGTGCATTGTAAGCACCCAAATCAGCCATTAAGGTCACTTTTATTAGTGACTTCTGCTTACAAAACAGGACTCTAGGGGAGCATGATTCAGTCCAGGCAAAACCCTGACAAGCTCTGAAGAGTCACACTGTTAAGGACCAGCCACATCTTGTTATAATAAAGAAAGCAAGAAAAGTAACATTGTTCTGTTTTCACTTTCCCAGAGTTATATGTCCTATTACTAGAAAAATTTAAGAGCAGTGATTTTTTTTTTACCTTGTATCTTCATTTCCCTCCTCTAGTGGTAAGTAGTTTTAAAGTAAATCAGTACTCCTCTAGTGAAATGAGATTAATACCTTCAGAAGTATCACATTTGGTTTGCTGAAAAAAATTCACAGAACAACCATAAGTCTAAAAAGCTCAGTATACTGACCATGCAAACACTGGCAATGAAAGATAACCATGTTTAAATTCAATTTATGGAACACCTCCCTACAAGCCCAACCTATGTGAAGCATTTTCCTTATTTGTTCTTTTGCTCTTGACAATCTTAGAAGACGTAAAACAGCAACTTCTATTGTTTTACACTGGCAGACTTCTCCTTAAACTTGTATCATCAGCTTATGTTTTTCATTTTAATTGATGGGTACTGATGCCACATATTCAACCATTTTAATTCTCCCTGGGATTTTTGTTGCCTCATTATTTTTGGAGCATACTTGAAATCAGTATGCTGATTCAAGCCAGTATTTATTTTTTCAACTTTTCCCACTATTTAGTCACTTACTAAAGTAATATTAATCCTTCAGTGTTAATAAATATTAGAAAATAATTCATTATACCTAAGTAAAACAATTCAAAGGGAGTTGTAACATGACAATACCATGTTGTGGGAAAATTTTTAAATAAATATCCATCATAAAGCAATTAATTTTTTTGAAGTTGAAAAAAACCACAATATTTAAAGAATGTATAATACATGCATCTGCAGTTTTGGGCTGATGTAAATATGTAATTGAATTGCAGCATTTGGCCTTTACCATTGACAAAATTCATTAGGACTTAGTTATAATATTTTCATTCATAGAAAAATTCTTTGGTGAGCAAGATGAAATACATTTTTTCTCCTGCTTATATTGTATAATGTATTTGGTAGAATGTATTTGGTTCCCAAATTCTACCATTTTCACTAATGACTCCTTGATTAAAGTGTATTTCAGTCTTCTGTCCACCATTCCTAACAGCAAGGGATAGGCTGGAAACTTTAAAATTTCCAACTCGTGCAATGCCTCTAGATGAGATAATGATAAAACTTTTATCATTCACTTGCTCAAAAATCTTCCCTGGTTTCTTTATGTAATAAAAATAGTACAAAAACTCAGTAGGCTATAATTTAGAACCCTCCATGATCTAGTCATTGTACAACTCTGAATCTCCTTTCAAATTCTGCTCATTATGTCCTTATTGTCAAATCTGTATCATGGCAGAAATATTCTTGACCTATTTCTACTTAAACTTCTCCACTTAAAAACCTTGATTCAACCATGCTTTCTATTTGCCTCTTGAAAATATATGCCTGATATTCATTACTTGTTCCTAACACATAGTTTGTTTAGGCTAGTACTTCTCATCTCCTCCACCAGTTGCACAATATGATCACCAAGAATGCTGTACACACAACTGGTGATATCAGAACTACCAGCACCCAGAACAACTCCTTGTATTCAGCTTTAGCCACTGGCCCTTCAGTCTACAAGGATAGCCACTTTCTTGAACAGCATAAAGTAACCAATTAATTGTGTAATAACCACCTGATATTGTTGAGAATCACTACAAGTTGAGTTAAAACTAACTTTTTTCCCTATAAAAAGTGTGTTGTATACTTTTTAACTAACTGATAAATTCCTATATCCAAAAATACTGCTGTCAAATCAGTTGTGACAAGATTGTTGTAAAATATTGGTTGAAGATCATAGAAAGCTAGAAAATCTGTATTCAAATTTCTAGTCATCTACCTTATGATATTTTAAAGAAATTAAAAGTGTAATTCTAAGGGCACACATTTTGGGTATGGCCCATGAAGGGAAGGTGACTAAGAACATTCCTTTGTGTTTTCCTTCAGTCACCGTAAGTCACCGTAAGGATAACCACTAACTTTAATGGCATAAATTAGCTTTGCCTATTTTTGTTATATGTTTAAGTTACTTATATTATCTTGTGTTGGCATCTTTCTTGTCACCTTATGTTTATGAGTTGTTTGCTTCATCTAATTCTAGATCATCCAGTCTCATTGCTGCTCAGTGTACTTGGTTTGTTCCTTGAGAAAACATTGAATGAATTTAGTGGGAAAAAGAAAGACTTTTCTTTGCTCTTTCTTATACTATCAGTTTTGCATTTTATCTCTCAGTTCTCTCTCCCTGGACTGCTTTTTTCCCCTATTTTAAACACTTATCAAAATGTAATTGCTATAAATTTATATTCATGATCCTCATATAAATATCAAAGAACTATCTGCCAGGGTTTTATTTAACTATTAGTGAGGTAGCCAGTAAAAGGATGAAGCTACTCCAGAGATCATCCATCGAACCAAATAAATACAGAAAAGAAAAATGTTGGAATGCGATTGCTAGTTGAAACTGGTAACTGTCTTACAGGATAAAAACCTGCAACTCAATATGCAACTTCAGAGTGCAGTCCCTAAAAACAGTTAATAGTATACTGAACAAAGTTCTGCCTTCCCAGAAAATTAAATAATAAAAATTTGTTGAGTAGATCTGTTGGACAGTTTCCCAGGATAACACTGATGGGACACACAAATGCCATTTTGCCTAGCAAGGTCAATTTACTTCTCACCTCCACTTTGAAGTCTCTATGATCACCCAGCTGGAAGTTACCTCTCTGGCCAAGGCGCATTGGTAGTTCATGGAATATGCTGAATGTGAACTTGGTGAATGAATAATTGTATTCTGCCACTCTAGGGGCATATCACTCCTTGAGCAGAAATGGCTAATTAAGAACATAATTAAATTTTAAATTATAGCTGGAGAAATTTTACTGTGGAAGAGAGATAAATTAGAGTACATCATAGTGCAGTTAGCAGGTTTGTGTTCTTAAAATGAGTAAATATTCTGTGGGAAATAATTGATTTATAAAAAGTACTCTGCTTTTTTCAATTGTCATTTTTCTGTTTCATCTTTTTTGCCTTTCTTTTGACTGCACTGCTGAAGAGTTCGCGTTGTAATCCTCCATTCATTCTACTTATGTCAAACAAAACTATAGGTGTTACCTCAAATTCCATCTGAGTAATTTCCCTCCCCTGATTAGAAACTTGAAAGGTTGTTTAAAATCACAGCTTTTGTGGCCATCAGCTCCTCACCATTTTTTGTACTGATTTCACTTAACTTATTACTCAATATATCCAGTGGGTTTTATTTTCCTTTCCTTTTTATTATTTACAAAATCATTCTCTTTTGAAAAACCTGTTCAACACTGTTCTCTTCTCTCTAGCATTTCTAGATTATAACCCCAATAAATCATATCACTTAGAGGAAATCCTTAAAATGTACCAGTAAAATGTTTAATCAGATTTTTATTTTTTTGCTTTCTCAGTGGCTCCTAAATAACTGAGAAAATTCTGTTTTTCTGAGATTGTTTTCAAATGAATTATGTGTACTATTGCTCAAACCCTCTTAATTTTTTTTTTTTTATATCTCTAACTGGATGTGATCATACAAGGTAAGAAGTGGTATCACACAGTGTAATTGCATACCTCTTTCTCTTGGAACTCTCACATACAGTATGAGAGCTAATTTATAGACGTCCCAAGAACTCTTTCTGTGAAAAAAGAGGAAAGAAGTTTGGTGGTAGTCTAGATTTACACCCCTTGACTTAAAATGTAAATGTAAATTAAAATGAAATACATTTCAAAATTTCATTCATCTGTCACACTAGCTGCATTTCAAATATTCATAGCCACCAATGTTTGTTCTACTGTGTAGCACAAATACGGGACATTTCCACATTGTGGAAAGTTCTTTTGGGGAGTACTAACCCAAAGTATGTGGTGACTGTTCAAAACAATATGCAAACTTGTGACCTCAGTTACATTTTATTTATATATATTTTAGGTAAAGTGCTTCTTGCTTTTTATAGAATTTTACTTACCTGAGTTCACTAAGCACTGTTATTATGGAAAGGGCTCATAAGTGAGCTGAAAGAAATGGAGCCCAGTGAAATCTTAAGTGTGCAGATGAAACTGAACTCTTCCGGGAGCAGAAATGCCAAATTGAAAAACTATGCCTGGAGGCTCTATGAGGGGGTAGACATGCATCATATGAGTTTCTCTCTAAGCAAAAATAATATGGGAAAGTCGGGTGGAATGACTCCATCTTTATAGGGTAATGAATTCTGTTTTTCTGGTTAACAATTGATAGGATAATGTCGCTTTCATTATGTAGTGTCTAAAGGAACAAAAAAATATTGTGGCTTGAAATGCTAAAATAGATATAAATGATGAGGGAAACATTTCATGTGTATAATACTTAATGCTATGTGTTGTGAAAGAGAAAAATTCAGAGGTGCTATGTTAACTTGTTTTAATGGGCTTATTGTAGTTTTTCAAGTAGAAGTGGAGGAATAGGCACTCCTTAAAAAGGGATCAACATAAACAAAAACACAGGAGCATCAAAAAGTGGCATGCTTTTTTTGAGAGACAAATTGTTCTTTGTAGTGGAAGGAAAAGTGCCTGATGTCATGATTTAAATTTAGACATTAGTGCCAAGTCTCATTGCAAAAGTACAAAATAATATGCTTATTTAAAAACATGAAGAGGAATAACCATTATCAGGAATTGTTTTATCAGCAGAAAAAAAAAATCTGAATATTTTAGGAAGATAACACTAGCAGTAATGTAGATCAGAAGTTCTCGAAAGTGGTGGGTTTGCTTCCTAGGGGATAATTGGAAATGTTTGAAGACAATTTTGGTTGTCTCAGTAGGTTGGGAGGTGGCTAATGGTGTCTAATGGGGAAATTATAAGCATGCTGCCCAGTATTTTAAACTGTACAGGGAAGCTCAAACAACAAAGAAATATCCACTCCAAATGTTGATATTGCCAAGGTTGAGAAGGCCTGTTGTACATGATGAATTAGAAATATACTTCAAACAATAAAATCATTTAGGATATTGCAGCAATAGTACAGTTAAGTTGGGATAACAGGAATAAAAGTTGTAGTAATCTGTTCAGTTTTTCTTAAGTTTTAAAGTAGTGTGTTGATAAGATAATTGACAGAGTTCTAAATAAAACAATGAAGAACCTGTTGCTTATTATAAATGTTTTATATGACTTAGAGAATGATTTATTCACAAATGTATGTAAACAAAAAACAAAATTCAAGAAGAATATATGCTGTATTGCAAGTGAGGTTAATAGGAAAATAACTCTATTGACTCATTGGGAATAATTACACAGAAAGGGGAAAGGAATACCTAAAAGTGCAAAAGGAGTTAGCATCAGAATTCTCTTTGATTACATTAAATTTTGTGAAAATTAGAGAAATGGTGTACCAAAATTTTTTGGCAAAACAAATGTCATTTATGGCAAAGGCAGTAGACATAGTTTCAAATTATGTAAGGCTCTCTCTCTCTCTCTCTCTCTCTATATATATATATATATATATATATATCCAATATGCTTTTATTAAAATGGTTACTTAAACAAAGTAAATATACAAATATATTAGAAATTAATATACTCAGGATTTGTGGCTCTTTTTCTGTATTGTAATTTCAGGAATTTAATCACTATTTTTTGGGTCATGTAAAATATAAATTCAGTATAAAGCTTGAAAAATATTGTTATTTTTAACTTATATTTATCTTTGATTCTTTCTTCTTATTCTCCAGTGATCAGTACATCCTGCATATTATATTAGATCACTCTTTTTTGTTTGACAACTTAAATTGATAACAGTTCCTATTCTGTTGGAGCACTTGCTAAAATAGTAAGAATGATTAGTTGGGTCATTGCCTGGTAATTTGCCTTGTGACGTTTTATTGTGTTGTCTCTATGTTTGTGTCCCTATGAATGAAGTGCTCCATAAAAAATATATGGTAGTAGCTATAATTGCACTTATGCAATATGCCTCTGTATGTTTAAAAAAGATCTATTAAATAGTCTGAGTCCTGGATTTTATTTAATAATTAAAGATGAATAAAGCAAATTATCTCCCTTCAAGTTCTACTCCTTTTCTGGTTCTGGAAATAGAATTTTTTTTTTCTTATGAAGAACTCAAGAGTCTTCATGAAAACATTGATAATGAATGAAAATGTTTAAATATGACCTAGAAGAGGTAGAGGGGCATTTACAATATATGAGAAAATGTCACTGATATCTGTTATATGTATTTTAAAACCAGAATTATTTTTCATTGATTTGGAATACTTCATGGGATTTTGACAGAAATTTTTAACACATATATTCTGGAATTTGAAGTTATTTTACATCAATAATATCAATAATTAATGATTAAAGTCACTTGGAAATAGTACATAAGAATTCCATGTATTAACTTGGAAAATAAAGCTATATCTCTATACATTGAAGTCAAGTCGGATTTTTGAGTTAAATTAGAAAAAAATTGGTGAGACGTTCTGGAGAACTTTATTAGTTTATAAAGTTTATGGAGAAACTTTATTAGTATTCGTTTGTTTCAACAGCTAAAATAATAATTTACTTTCAGTTTTTCCAAGTAAAATTACCCCAACTATACACTGTGACAAAATCATGAGTTTACCGAGGTCTGTAGTAGATCAAGAACTTGTAAAAGATCTTTGAACTGAATTACGATGAGTGTACAGAAAAGGGTACATATTTTAAAGTACGTCAGAGTGAAAGTTTGCCATTAATAGTCCTATGTCATTGTTATCCAGAAAAAGAAATACACCATCCTCAATGCCCAAGTAGACCCTTTTCATCTCCCCTGAGGTAGTGTGTTACATTAACTTCTTATAGATAGGAAACATCTTAAATATTGTACAAAAGGTATAATGCAATTTGTCTACCTTTGTTTATGACTTTGTTAGTGCAACATTTTATTTATTCAATTCATTTCTATATATAGACATGTATAGAATTGCATATCATTGTAGGCAGTCATCATTGCTGTACAGTATCTCATTATGAGACACACATTGATATATCATTCTGTTTAGGGAGATTTGGGTAATATCTAACTCTAGCTACTACAAAAAGTATGTTATGTGTATTCCATTAAATGTCTTCTTGGTGTGTATCTGTACACGTTTATGATGAATGCATGCTTCGGAAAGGAATTTTCAGTTCGTAGAGATTGCTTATGTTAATCTTCAAAAGGAACAGTCTAAAGGGTATCAAAGAAGTTGTCCCTAATTTACACTCCCATGACCTGTGTTTTAGAAATCTGGTTACTCTACATCTTCAACATTTGGTTATTTTGTTTTCCCTTTTTTAGCCACCTGGGTGATTTTGTTAGTAGTATTTCATAGTAATATTTGTATTTCCCTCAGTTTTTCATATGTTCACTAGCCACTTGTATATCCTTAAAAAAAGGTTTTTAATGCAGAGAAACATTTGGAAAAGTGATAGATGGACTGGAAATGGGAAGAGTGGGTGTTAACTCAATAGAGAGAGCTTCATCTGCCCGAGGCCTCCATAGCTAAGCTGTGGTACTGCCTGTCTTGGTACCTAAAACTTTGGAGACTATACTCCTTAGTAGGTGCTTTTCTTCTACTTTGGGAATTAAAAATTAAATGACTTTTGTCTTAATTCTGCCTATAAGATTCCTACCAGTACCTCCTATTGTATATCCAATCAAGAAAGCAAATGAGAAAATCTAGAAGTGTCATTTTCGGGTTTTCTGTATATCACCTCTCCCCACAATGAAGAGAAATGCTTGAAAGGCCAGGAAACATGCTAATACTATCTGATTGTATCTATCTAAGTGCCCTTTAACTTTGCCATCTAAATTGCAAGGAGTAAAGAGCAACAGATGCAAGGAGTAAGGGCAACAGATGTGGAAATCTGAATATAAATATATATCAACATTTTCAGGTTAATCAAGAGTTTTCATGTGTGTAAGTCATTAAAAAATGCTCTAGAGAAACTGAAGTAAAATACAAATTGCTCTAGCAATTGTAATTTCTTCATGAATGAAGAAAAATAGACAAGAAAGATCAGTACAGAATAACAATACAGAAAATTAAGAGACTAGATTTGATCACACTGAGTCTTAAATGGTTTGCTGAGAGCAGGTGGAAAGAAAAACAGTTGAGTCATTGAGGCTGAGTTTTATCTCAGTATTTGAAGAGGTGAAAGGAAGAATGAAAATAATTCTGGGCAACAGTAGAATAGACAACACAGGGCTGAAGCCATGATATCTTTCCAAATTATTAAGATTCTCTTTTTCCTTGACTGAAAGTATATTTTGGAAGAATATACTGGAATTAATAAACTAACATTTTATAACATCGTTGCTGTCAAGTTGCAAATCTGGAAATGATATTCTACTTGTTTTAAGGGAACAAAGATGTTTATCTCTGAGCAGAGTAACCCAAAAATAATTCCTATGAAAGTAATATAGAAGAAAGTATAAATCTTCTCTTAGATCAAAAAGAAAGCACTCCATCCAGTGTAGTAAATTTGGGATGCTCAGTTCTAAGTTCATTGAAAAAGAATATTTTTAAATAATGTTGATTGAATAGTGAAATATAGTGCCTCACTGTAAATAAAATGGCTCCAACTTTGAACTGTTACAGAAGTTCATGACAAAATATATGAGAAAGGAAGGGTCTTGCAATTAGAATAAAGATGAAGGTGGTATCAAAATCCCTTTAATTTAAAACAGTAATTTGGGAAAGGTAAGGTGACATTTATCAAGAAATCGGAAGCCAGTCAGTTATACTTTAGTAGCTGATATAATTAGAATTTCTTACAGGCTCATTTTGTGCCAGACACTATCCAGGGAATTGGTGAGTGTTCTCTAACATATAGGAGAAAGAATTCAAATCTTGTAAGATGAACTCTAAAAATAAAAATGAGTCTAGGGTGAAATAATGTTGAACCCCCCCCCTTAATTCATAGAATACAAGTCTCTTTCATGGTTCTGTGATGTCCTTCAGTGAAGAAATTTGTTTAGCTTCAGAATAATCAGCATCTACCAACTTTATCTCAAAACTATTTAAGGTATCTTATCAACATTCTGGAACTTGCGTTTTTTTGCTCTGATCTTTTTGAAATAATTTTAACTGTAATCACAACTACTGTTTATGGGCATCTAGATCTAGTAAGGGTAATAGGTACAATGCAATGTAAAAACTAGTTCTGTAGAGGGTGGATGTTTGTGTTAAGGTGACAGACTTCCAGTGGGGCTGGGGTGGGACAAGAAAGAATGCCCTGGAAAGGTAATAGTAGGGCCTGTGGGATATTGAGGAATTACTGGGAATGACTGAAAAGGAGTGGAATGCTTAACATCTAGAATACTCCAGATGTGAGGGGCTACTAGTAAGTGATATGATACATTCATGAATAACATGGTATATTCTTAAAATGATACTTAATTAGGGACTTGATATTTACAGTATGTTAGCACATATTTATTTTGAATCTCAGCTTTTCTTGAAGGATCACTACAGAGGTTATTGAAGCACAGAATTATACAGTTTCAATTCTGAGAAAGAGATATAGGCAACCTTTAGCTAAAAACCTTTTCTATAATGTTCTATTACAAAGCCATCTGACCACTTTTAAATGCTTTTAGTCACTGGGAGCACTCTATCTCATAATGCACCCCCCCCACTATATTAATGTGAAATCAGCCTTTCTATATGTAACTTTCACCTGTCCCTAGTCTCTATAGAAAGAACTCTGGGCTTTATTACTTTGGGAGTATCAAAGTCATTATCTGTGGGTGATGGAATTTAAAATCAGATCTATTTAATGGAGTTTTCCATTGCTTTGCCCATTCATTTTAATACTAGACTTTTCACTACTTTTAACATGTGAAATATATCTGTATTTCTTAAAATTTTCTTGAGACTACAATATAAATATTGAGTTTTATATAACCTTTTATTTGTCAAGGGAGCATATCGGGGATTTGGTTTCAGCATCTTTTTGTAAAAATGTTAGCTCTTAGGAACATTTTCATAATTCAGCGGGGTCTGCAATGTTAATGGACCTAAGCAGCAAGATCCTTGGACCACATACTATAATTACTCCTCAGAGTGCTTGTAATTTCAATTCCGGAGCCTAATGCTGACTGTAATTCATTTGTTTTTCTTCTCATTGAAAGTGATTCACAGCAGCCTTCTGATTTTGGAAATCTATTGCTTTTGCTCATTCCTAAATTGATAGTCCAAATTTAAATGAAAAGTGTGGTAGTGGAGAAAAACATGGTAGAGAGTGAAAAAAGTAATGGTAGAGAATAAATGCTGTCCATGGGTAAAATATTTCTTTTAAAAATATTTAAATCACTTGGGGATTTAAAAATAATTAAATTACTCAAGGATAAAACTTTTTCTGTTTTATTTTAGATTTCAGTATTCTGGGAAAATGTGTCTTCTCTTGATTTAAATGAAATAGTTGCAAATTACTCAATAACTTCAAATTCCAGTGTAAAAATAGGAAGTACATGAAATACATCTGGATACTGTGTGTGTGCATAACTGGTACCTTAAATTTAACATGTGTACATTTTTTTCTAAATTACTTTGTCTTAGTTTTGAACAGAATTAGAATTTTAGATGTGCTACAGTTACATTGAAACAAATTATACAATATTGTTGAGAAAACAGGTCAGTAAAATTCAAATGATTAGTATTAGAAGTGGAAAATCTGAAGATTTTCACTTGTGTGGGGAGATTTTTAACTTGATAATAGACCAAAAACCTTAGAAATCAATGTAAACGTATCTTTACTTCAAATTGTGACAGTAAACATAGGAATAACTTTATTTGAATAAGTATGGTCAAGTTCAAGAAAAAAGAAGAGCCTAATTTGGAAAATTAAACCTAGTTATCATATGACATAGTGCTCATTGTATCTAATTTTTGTTTTTCAATTTTTTTTTTCTTCACCAGGAAGACCAGCTTTTGGAATCTTATCTTATGAAGAACTTCTTAAGGTAAGGAAATTTAATAAACAGAATTTTATAAAATTGATCATAGCATGCTTGTCACATGACATTATGTTTTTAATTAGAATATCCAGTATTTAAAGGGCCAAGAAATAGTAGTTCCTACTCCACGGAATGCTGTTTAACCCACTAACGTGCTTCATTTCTTACAGCTTTTATCACAACCTTTTATTTATTTTTTCATTGCATATTTTTTCCATGGAAGGTATGGTCTAAGGAAACCAGAATGCTTGCTTTCTGACAAATTTCTGGTCCACAGTAGATATTTGTTGTTTAATAGATGGACAAATAATAAATAGAATGATCACCTATTATGGATTAGCCACTGAGCTAGAGAGCTTCAGTGACAGCATTTCTTTTTATCCTCATAGTAAACCTGAGAGGTAGGATCAGCTCCATTTTGTAGCCGAAAAATGTGTCTCAGAGCAAGAAAAGTATTTTTCTATATGCCATTGCTATTAAGAAAGTTCTGCAACTTAAACTCATGTTTGACAATTTCAAATACCAAACACTTTCTTTTATCTTTTTTTTTTGTTTTTTTTTTGGAACAGTTGTCCTGAAATTCAAAATGTTACTAATAAAAAATGAACATGAAACTTAAGCAAAGACCAAAAACAATATTTACATACAAAACTTCCCCACTGAAAGACCCCACTGATCCTTGGCTATCTGAATTTGATGCTGAATAACTAATTCCCTACTTGCAACTTTGTTGTGCTTTTGATACATCTTGCAAAAGAGCTAAAATTTGGGAAATGAAATGGTCTTAATTATTTAGGTACTGATTAGTGATTTTAAGTCAACATTTGTCTTAAATATGTAGTCAAAAGTCTGACAGGACAAAGTTAAAGAAACATGCACATTTCCATTCTAAAAAGTCAGTTCATTTCCAGGATTTTATATTATATTGCCCTGGTCTGACAGGACAAAGATAAAAAAAATATACACATTTCCATTCTAAGAAGTCAGTTAATTTCCGGGGTTTTATAATTAGAAATCACTTTTATATTAGTAATTGGCACATTTTAAAATTAAACTTTTTTTGAGATAACTATGGATTGCATGCATTTATAAAAACTAATGTAGAGAAAGCCTACATGGCCTTTACCAGTTTCCCCCAAAATAACATCTTACAAAAGTATATGAGAGAATCACACTAAGGTTATTAACAGCAAGCCAATTAAAATACAGAGTATTTCTATTATGAGAATTACTCTCATTGGCCTTTTACAGTCATTGCCACTGTCCTGTTCACTGTCTGACTCCTAGTAACTACTGATCTGTTCTGCATTTCTAAATTATCACCATTTCAAGAACGCTGTGTAAGGGGAACCATGCAATATGTACCCTGAAATTATAGGCTTATTTCTCTCAGCATATTTCCCTGAGGATCCATATTAAGTGTGTGTATGAACAGTTCATTCGTCCCTATTGTTGAATAGTATCGCTTGGTGTGGTTGTACTGCAGTTAGTTTACCATGAGCCCACTGAGGACAACTCAGCTGTTTTTAGTCTTTGGTGATTGTAAATGAATTGCCAAGGACAATTTCATGCAGGTTTTTGTGTCAATACATGTTTTCCTGTCTCTGGGATAAGTCTTCTTATATATTTTAAAGTCTAAGAAAACAAAAACATGATTTTAAAAGTTATGAATCACGTGGAGCCCTTGTATTATAAGGATTAAAATCTAAGTCAGGACAAGAAGACTTAGAGCAAATTAAAAGGAAATTAATAACTGTTTATTGACACATATAGATGTTGCCACTATTATTGTTCTTGTTATTATTGAGGTCTGGTGAATCTGAAATGAATCATTGTGTTTTTTTAATCTAAAAAATGCAGTTCCCTCATCATGTTTTCATCCTTTGAGTTTTTACATTAACCTTTGGTTTACTTTGCTTCATTATGTATTGAAGTGAGTGTCAGGTTTACATCATAGTTCAACATCTAAAAGATTGGAGCTATAGTATTTATCTTAAGAAGTAAGGATACTTTTCAAAACCGTGGACATGATGAGCTAGTGTCAGGATGTGTTTTAAAGTATTATTAGTAATCTATATTTTTCTCATGAGATTGTATTTGCCATTCTGGCAGCTTTCCTCTGTTTATCTGACCTTGAAGTGTAAGAAAACAAATGTTCTGCCAAGTAAACATATGGGAAGGAGATTGTTCTAAGTCACCCAAAAGTATAATTAAATATGTGTGTTTGTATAGACTTGTGTGTGTGCATATATTTGTGTATGCTTGTATATGTGTCTATGTGTGAATATATATCTGTATGTATGTTTATATATATGATTAAAAGCTGTGAAATAGTGATCTATCATGGAATATTAGTACTACTGAAGGTTAAAACTAGAAGAATAAAAGAATGACTATTTGCTGAGTACTTGTTTTATAAGAGTTACTAAAATTCTGTCTAATTTATATCCTACTAAGTTGAGAATAGACTTTAGTGTTTATTCCCTAGCTATAGTAGAAAATGGATAAATTTTTCTTTATCAGATTTTGAAATTCAGACACAATTCAAAAATTGTCATTTTGATTGCTATTTTTCACCTTTTAGAAACAAGAAAGATCAAACTATTGATTTATTTGTGTTTAAGACGTATTTGTTGACAACCTTCTTTGTGAAGGCTTTGATCTAATAGTGAAAAAAATCAAAGTCAAAATATATACTGTAAGATGAGAACTGCCATTTTCTCTGCCAAGGACCAGGAAAAGCCCCCATATGCAATGCACCCAATGTGTCTTCCTAGTAGCTCTATAAATTGTCTCTAAGATCTCTTTCCCACATGTATCCTCCCATGTGTCTCTCCTATGTGGTGCTTCCCCCTTCCTTCATTTCACTTCCCTTAATAAATCTACCTTGATACCTTCACAGCTGCTCTCTACCATTCATGACATCCTGGGAAATGTAATCTAAGGCATGTAACTGGGTGCTGGTAAAATGGCACCTATTCAGTGTTCTTGCCCCTTTTATAGATATGTGTTCTGTAATGTGTAGACTACATGGTGGAATCTGAAAATTACTTGTTGGTATGGGGACACCTTAGCACCCACATTTCCACTGGAAATTGGGTATTAGAAACCAACAACACAAGTAGGAAGATAAATATTCAGCTTTGCACATGGTAATTTTAAGTTACCATTAAACATCAAAGTGGAAGTGTTAAGTAAGAAGCTGAATATATACATAATATCTAAAATCTTAAGGCAAGATGAAGTCACTAAGAATTTGGATCAGATAAAAAAGAGAAGGGATCCAACAATTAAAGACTAGAATGCTTCAGTGTTGGTCATAGAGGTAGAGTAATGATCTGAATATTAAGTGCAGGAAGTGTTTTGAGGAGGAGGGAATGGTCACCTCCTACTCTTGGGTTAAATGATACTGGGGTGTGGATCTGATCATCAGTCAGGATATGGGCTTAAGAGAGAATGAGAGGAGAAAAATTGAAAACAGTCAGCATAGACAATTGCTCAAAGTATTTTTCCAGAAAGGAGAAGAAAGGAAAAACAGGGAGCTGGAGGGGAGTTGGAACTTTGACCAGTCTGGTGGAGATGGAAAAAGGCATCATGAAAGAATGATGTATCTCAGTAGATGAGATACCATGGAATTGGGTTTATATGAAGAGGACTTTTGATGGGAATGTTGGCATTTCATCTATATCAATAGGATGAAAGACAGAATAAATTTGTACAGAAATTAGGATGAGGGTGGAAGTTTTGGGGAACTTTTGTGTAGTACTTTGGATTTCTTACTGTAAAGAGAAGCAAGTTTGTCAACTGACAACAAAGCTAAGGGATGAAAAGTCATGATACATTTGTCCACTAGGGTCAGAAACTTAATGAAAGCACCAGGAAGAATGGCATTATTAATAATCATTTAAGGTTCACATTCAAACATTTAAAATGAAACCGACATCTCTATCTCGCTCACTCGTTCCTCTCTCTCTCTTCCTTCATCTTCCCTCCCTTCATTCCTTTATCTTTCTCTCCTCCCCACCACACCCAATATTCTCCATATTTAGCTGAATGGGTACAAATGAAGAATCGACATGAATTTCATTAGGGTTGTGGTTTTGTTAAGTGATTTTCATAACATAAGACATGAATAAGAGTTAGGGAAATATGCTAGGGCATTATAATGATTACTCACAGAATTTAATTGTTGAATTTAATTTATTAAACATATAGTTGGGGTGAAGGAATGAAAAGTAGAAGAATCAATAGATTATATTATAGCAAGAATTGTGGAGGTAATAAAGAGAGTGGGAGGTAACTAGAAATTCATGTTTAAACTTGTGAATATGGAAATGTACTGTTGTATGAATGTTCATGGAACTTTGGTTGAGATGGGGTGGAAGACAATGGCATTGAGAAGAAGATTTTAATGTGCTATGATTTAGCATAATGGAAAAATCTTCTGTTAATTGATGTCACTAAGATTTAAGACTAGAAAGTTCTTTGAGAGAGAGCCTGAAACAAAGATTAAAATCTTCAATAAACAAGGAGTTGTTATTTAGAGTGGTTGACTGCATGTAATAGACTATGCAGTAATAGAATATGATATGATTCAAAGCTAGAGCTTTTAAGAGACAAAGATGAGGGTATAATCTAAAATGGAGGAGAGGCATAAAAAAAATAAATACTGTAACATGTGGACCAGGGAATGAGGTAGGGTGGAAAACACACACATGATCCTTTGGGAAACAATGATCCTCAGAGAAGGACCAGGGTTCCTTTGAGCAAGAGGATGGAGGGACATGCAGAGTTTAGTTTGAGGACTCTGGAGATTTTGAAGATGATGAACTCAGAATTCCATAGAGTGCAGTAGGAAAGTTTTAGAAACATCAGAAGCCTGGAAGATGGGGACTAAACTAGAGCTGTGCAGAGCCTAAAGGGGTGAAAATGTGGGAAATAAGAAGTGAAGTTAGTGACTTCTAATGATGATCTGAAACAAGTAAGAACAAACAGTTTAGGGTGGTGGTTTCATGGAAGATAAACAATAGCGAGAGCCTGTATTTTTCTGGGGAGCCATTCACTCCTTCTGGGTGTGGTGTGGGTTGGAAAGTTCATTGTTGCACCCTTCTGTCTCTCTTAATCACTGTTGCTGAAGCTTTTGACACCTGTTCTTCATTTCAGTGCAAACGGTTAGACATTTTTGTGAATTTCAAGTTCAGATAACATTTTTTTAAAGTGAAACAATAAAACTATTATATAATATAAAACTTACATTCTGTCCAGGCTAATTCTAATCCCTCTTATATTATAGCTAATCACTCTTATCATATACTTGAAAAGGTATGATGACCATCTCCCTAGAGTTTCCCACACTGTTTAATGTGGAATAGTAATGTTGATTAGGTCAATCTCAACTTATTTTTGCTATCTTTGCTTTAAACAATAGGTATCTGTGCTCAGAAGCAATTGCTTTTGTGTTCTGTTTCTCCAGTGACTGGATAAAGCGCAACAGTTTTTCACTCTGGGATTTCTCTCACCAGGCGGTTTTTCACAACTCTCCTCTTTATCCTTTCTCTTCTTTGGGTTGTCTGGCAATAGAATCATAATCCTATCTTTTACAACATCACAGGCTGATAACAGCATGAACACACTCAGAGGATTCTTGCTCTCATTAAGCTTTTAATTTCTTTATTGACTTTAATTAAATTTGAGATGCTTTTTCAATAACAAGAAAGAAGCATGTTTGTATGTTGGATTAATAGCATTGTATTAGTCAGACGATGGATGATATTTTGGTAGAAAGGATAAGCTTTTATTTTATTCTATAATAACAAACATGAAGTTTTCCATCTCTGAAGTTCTTATTTTTAAAGGTGGTGGACATTCTACAATATGAACCCCATAAAATTTATATTGCTCCCTTGACAGAGCCTAAGAAGCGAAAGCCTTTTAGGTGAAGCTTTCTAAACAACATGTTCAGTTAATTTTGCATAGTGTAAATTATATAAAAGATTTCCTGTTCTTTTAAAACACAGTGCAGATATTAGTTATATCAATGAATATATACTTACTGAGCACCTCCAATGTGCTATATATATTTATATATATTATATTATATATATTATAGTAGCAGAGATTGACAATAAACAGATAAACTGATTTAAGTAAATAACACTTTAAAATAGTTATGTGAACTAGGGAAAAAAATGTCAGTAGGATTACACAGTGGAGTGACTGATGGGATGAAGGGCTGAGGCAATAAGAGAAGGTGGGCAGAGTAGATTTCTCTACACAGCATATAATTAGGCTAAAAAGAACATTCATTGAATTTATTTCATTTGGTCTTCATTTTCTAGTTTTGGTATATTTTGATTAAGTGTGCATAATAAGTTTAAGTAGCATTATAGACATTTGGAATTAAAGCTAATAGGAAGAAATAATGGTTTATTTCAAAAAATAAATCATTTCCTCTATTATCCATAACAAAATGAAAATTGTGTGTGTGTATATATATATATACACATGTGTGTATATATACACATATATATACACACACACACTCTTTATTTGAGGTATTTGAAAGATTTAGAGCCTTGACATAAATGAGAATAATAAGGTTGATGAACCAGCATAAAAAGTAAATTTTGTTCCACAGTTGGTGGTATTTTATAGTCACCCTGTTGAAATGGTTGATACTGGTCACATGTGGCTATAGCACAGTTGAATAAGACTTTCTCACATTAAGATGTGCTGTGAATATAGAATAAACATACTGTTTCAAGACTTAATATAACAAAAACAGTGAAGTGTTTTTTATTGATTACTGGTTGAATTGATAATATTTTGACTATCAATATTTGGCTTTATTAATGCAAATATTAAAATTAATTTTGCCTGTTTCCTCTATTTTTTTACATTTGGCAACTAGAAAATTTAAAATCCTATATGCAGCTTTTGTGTTTCATGTAGTGTTTCTGTCAGCCAATACTGACCTATGGCCAAGGTTTTCTTAACATAAGCCATAGAATTTATAACCTAGTTGATTAAATGAGTTTATACTAATTAATGGTGACATGTTTTAAATTTAAATGATATACTTCTAAATGAAATTTAGTTAAGAGAATCTTGATGTTATGTTTTGTTGCAACTAATATCTATTAATATTTGGGAATGACATGTTAATGTAAGAGAAATCATATAAATCTAGTAGTTTTTGTATTCTTTTAGAAAAAGAGTATTCTGACTTTTTGGAGGACTTAGAATGTCATCATAAAGAACCACTACACTAAGTTGAGCATACAATTTTCAATTCTTCCCAACTATGTAAAACCTGCACTAAATTTAATTATATTTGTCAGTATTCCTCTTTGGGTAAAAGTAAGTTTTAATTTTTACTATAAGCTGAATTATAGTGACATTTTTAATCCAATTTAAGTATTTTTTCAGAGAGAGCTTGATCTGAATAATTCAGCCAGTCATGAATTGTCAGAAAAATATTTTTTAGTTGAAACAATTCTGATGAAAAGAGATTTGTCTTCCTTTGTTTTCATTTGTTTGTTTGCTCACTTGTTTTAAATAGCAGTTACACATACTTGTGAGCCATATTATAAAGGAAGAAATACTTGTAAGTGAAACATTAAATATGTGACAGAGATACCAATGCACAATTACCATTGTAGTACAAGTAGGAAAGACAAATCCAGCTTTAGTTAAAGTCCTTAAACAGACAAAATTTCTAAAGATTTCTTCACTTGATAGAGACTAATGCTACTCTCGCTGGTGAATATTGACTTGAACTTCCAAATAATAGGGTTCTTCCAAGCTAACCTGAGTCCTCTTGAACAGTAAGTTCTGGTGCTTTGAGCACAGGATTTTGTGAGAAAGATCTCTCTGGAAGGATTATATATTGGCCAGTCCAGGTTTATGTGAATCCTTGTTCATGATCATATAACTTTCTTAATAGTCTTTGCATATTGACTACAGTTATTGCATAGCCATAGACACTATTCCAGTAATGTGATTGAAAACAACAGTGTGTTATACTCACTTATTGTCTGTTTTGAGAATTTAGTAAGGTCACAACAGATATTTTTTTTTTTCTATTTTAGTGATATCTAGAGACTCAGTAGCAAAAACCTAACATTTCAGCTTGAGAGACCACTATTACTTGGAATAGACTTAATTTTCAAATCTGGTGTTTCATTTGAGATGTCAGTTTGGACCCAAACTTGATTCTTAAATAGTATGTCTACTTATAGTATCCTCAAGTATGTCAGGCTTTCTTACAGTATAGCATCCTTGAATAGTTAGATCCTTTGTAATTCTGAGTTCCACAAATAAATGTTCCAATGAGTAAGAGAGAATCTGCATTGATTTTTATGAGCTAGTATCAGAAATCCTGCAGTGTCACTTCCATCCAATTCTATTACAGGTTTTCCCTACTATACACAATAGATAATTCCTAATTGTTACGAATTGTTTGAGAATGCTCAGTAGCTTCCCCAGATGAATTAATCATAATAACATTCCCAGATCCCAAAATAATGACCTACAAAATTATGAAATGTTTTATTTTCAAATGGGCAAGGGAAGAGGAACCTGTAGTTGCAAGCAAATTATGAGTGCAACCAAATACAAAGGAAGGATAGAACAGACAACCTACTGTTGGAAGGAGTGCCAAAGAATTGGTAGACTTGTTTTAAAACCATTGCCCTCTGGGGCAAGTTTCTCTCCAGAATAAATCTTGAAAGAAAATCACAAAACTGTAAAGGAACAGCTGTTTTTCTGGCTGTATAATATTGGTAATGATATGATTTTTATTAATGGGTATTAGGAATGATAGGAGAAAGGTTCTTTGATAGATTAAAAAATTAGTAAATATCCAATTTTCTTGAAACATGAAAGAGGATTTGGAATTTAAGCTTCCAGCATCAAATCATTTTTGCTTTTACTATAACAGCTTTCATTTCCTCAAGCTTATCTTTTTTATTAATTCTGAAAATAAATGCATTAGTATTATATTTTTTGAGTAAGTAACCTACATATTATTTTTCAGTAGAAAATTAACCCCTACTGAGTGATACTGTGCTCTTTGGAGGAATCATTACTTTATTCATTTTTAAGCTTTGGTAGTGATTTGGGAGTATTTGCGTGCTCATTTTAAAATAGTCAATTGCTCGTTTTTAAAATGACTGGACATCTCTTGCTTTTATGCATTTGTAATATATAACTCTAGGTTAGTCCTACAGAATATTCCAATTAGTATGGATACTGCTGTTATGAATAGTATGTTCTTAGTAGGCAGATACATAGAATAAATACATATGTAAATAACAAAAATATCAGGGTCATAAGTTGTATGGTAAAAGAAAATACTGGGTGAAAGTAAAATAAGGTATATAGGGCTGAAGAGGGGATGTGTATTTGCAACAGATTTGAGTACCAGGGGAGTTCTCAATGGCATTGATTTGTCTTATTTTTTTATATTTATTACCTCATTGTTAATTTTTGCATAGTATTTGATTTCTCCCCTCAGGTGTAGTCCCCATAGTTCTCCCACCCATAGCTCTATAGGGAGCTATACCATCACCAAAGTTCCTTATGCTTCTCTCTCCTTTTTTTTTACCATTTTCCCTCCCCATCCCCTGATATATACCTCAGATTTATGGACAGTTTGCAATTTTTGTCTTTCTCCAGATCCTTTACTTGTTTTCTCTATATTCCACATAGCAGTAAAACCATCCATTATTTATCTTTTTTCCTTTTGACTAATTTTGGTCCACCCACTATGAAAGATATATGGAGGTCTTTTAAAAACACTACAAATATATCTGCCATATGACCCAGTGATTCCACTCTTAGGAATCTACATAAGGGGCACAAAAACAGTAATCTGAAAGGAAACCTTCACTCCTGTGTTTATAGCAGCACTATTTACAATATCTAAAATATGGAAACAATCTAAATGTTTCCAAACATGAATGGATCAAGAAGATGTGTTATGTATACATAATGGGATATACTCATCAATCATAAAAGATAAAACTCATGCCATTTACATGGATTACACTAGAAGGAATTACACTAAAATGTAGCATATTTAAACTGCTATCTACAGAACAAGATAGCTGTGGTTTTGTTTAAAGTTTGGGAGCTGTTGGTAACTATGATGGTTAATTTTATATTAACTAGACTAAGGGATATTTAGATAACTGGTACGATATTATTTTCAAGTGTGTCTGGGAGAATGTTTTGGAAGCTATTAGCATTTGATTCACTACACTGAATACAGAAGTCACCCTAGCCTAGATCTGTTTGGGTGAATGTCATCTAATTTATGAGGGCTGGAAGGAGAAAAATGGTAAAGGAAGGGTGAATTGATTCTCTTCTTGCGCTAGAGTATCCTTTTCTTTCTGACCACAGACATCAAACTCCTGATTCTGCAGCCTTTGGACCTGGACTGAATTTTTACCACTGAATTTCCTGGTTCTGTAGTTTGTAGAGGGCAGATGATGTGATTTACAGACTCCCAGAACTACCTAAAACAATTCCTATAGTAAACCTCTTCATACATACATACACAAATACATCCCCATATATGTGTGTGCATATATGTATATTTACATACACACATATATACATGCAGGTAGTGTAATGTTACCAATCACCAATGATGTAGTGTCCTAACTCTAATTTGTAACATGTTGGTGTTAATAAAACATGAAATGATTTTTACCTTATTATACCTAGTCATTTTCTCCCTTTGTCTATCATCCTTTTTCTCAGCAAGAAAAAAACTAATAATCAAAAGAAAAAAAGAAAACTTCTCTTAAGATCCAATTCAGTTATCAACATGCCTTTTTTCTTACCTTCCCAAATATAATTTCACAATTTACCTATTCAGAATATTTTACCACCTATATTGTATTTTTCATATCTGTTTCATTGTTTTCTATCTATTTTTTGTCACTAAATGGTGAGCTTGACTGGAGAAGATCTGTTCTGAGTATGTCTGCATAGACATACATTCAAAAATGTAGACATGAAACTCAAAAGTATTTGTTTAGGGGCCTCCCTGGTGGCGCAGTGGGTTAAGCAACACACTATGAAACAAAACACAGCCACTGCAGCACGAGTTCGATCCCTGCTGCCGGCCAGGGGGGGACACCCACATGGTGCGGCAGACCTCTCCTGTTGTGCCCGCTGCTCCCCTCAGCAGTGTACTTCTGTTGATCTGCTGTTCTGCTCCTCGCTCTGTCTGGTGAATCCTCTCACCTCCCGCGTGACTCTGGCCTGTACCTCAGCTCTTGTGTGCATAAATAAATAAATCTTTAAAAAAAAAAAAAGTATTTGTTTAGCATAGTTTTGAATCACAAAATTAACTGTTTTATGTTGAGACTGCTGTTTAACAGTAAATATTTCCATATGATTTCAGTAGTTCAGTCAATTATATTTGACCAGGTGTTTTTGTGTCTTTATACATCCACAGTAGGTGGTATAATGGAAACACATCTGATAATTCCCCTGGGACAGTTTCAAAACTTAAAAGAGGGTTTGATGAATTTACTGTATATTTTTTTGTCAGTAATGAAAAACAACCCCTGAATGAGAGGACTGACATTTGATATATGGGATTTGCAGCTTTTCTAACACATTCTGCCAACTAATCACCTCCTGTTAAGTGTAAATGTGTTTTCAGTGTCCTGCTATCTGAAGAACTTCTCTATTCATTCTTTGGTAATTATAGGTTATCTTGTCTGTTAAGAACTGTGAAATAAAAATAACAGTGGTGATAAAACCGTACTTGTGCATTGTCATGCAAGATAAAACCAGGGGAGGAAACATTCTGTCCACCCCTGTTTTTATGAAACCCTTGCATTCCTGTCTCTCTGGTCTCTTCATCTGCTCTTTTTTGATCTACAGTATGTACTCTTTCTGTTTAACTGTGGTTCTTATCTAAAATTTAAGCTTTTGGGGTTATGTTCTCTCTAAATTCTTGCTACATAGCAATGCTTTATTGTTTGGCTTTCAGATTATAAAAGAATTATGATAGTAACAACTAAATAGACTATACATTAGAGTTTCTAAACAGATTTCTACACATACAGTATTTGATGTAACCTTTATTCCCATGAATATACTGCCTGTTTTTAAAGTATGTCTAGGTTTTCATTTTCTATGTCATCCATTTTACTGATATGCAAAGGGTACTGTCCTGATTGCTTTGTGATGATGTGGTGCTGATACTTTCATTCTGATGATTACATACTCTTACTTGCCCTCATTGTATTACTCTTGTATAATTATAGCTACTAATCCCAACATTTCAAATTCTGTCTTTCTGAAACCTCCCCTCAGCCTTCATCAATATTTTCATTCTTCCAATTATAACATAAGGGATTTGACCAAATAAAGTTGTATGCTATCAGAAATTTTCAAATATTTAGAAGTATAATAAAACAGCTCCTTCAGAGGAGTCATTATAACTTAAAGTTCTTATTACCTAATATATTGTACTATATATAACAAGTATACAGCAAAAGTTTGTAATAAGTTGATTTCCAGGAGAAAAGTAACTTAATTAAATAATTTGGTCAACCAAAATACTAATGACAAACTTGATTTTTACATACGTATTCTTAAATTAAAATCCGGTCTTATTATACTTTGACATTATAGAGTCACTGAATTCCAATAGCCCCACTTAAGCCTCCTTAAAGTCATTAGATTTTACACAATGGTAAAGTTTGAATAAATTATTTTTGGATTAGGCACTGTATTCAAATAATGGATTCAGTGCAGAAGCTGTAGACTGAAGATCAGCTACTTAAGAGGTTGTTAATAACACAATGAAGATGGTAGCATAATTCTTGTTTAGTTGATAACCTTCTTAATTAGGTGTTGATACATGCATTCAATGAATTTTATAATTTATTGAATTGCTGATCATGAGCATAGAATTTCTTATTTCAGCCAATATGTCTAAACTTAGTACACTTTCTAAAAAAGGACTTATGCTGGAATGTCAGAATGTTTTTTAGAAAATTAAGATGGGAAGTTCAATGATGTACCATTCCTTTATCAATCAACATATAATCAATGAGTATGCATGACTTATTATATTTAAAAAAAACAAAATCCTTATCACTTTCAAGAAAGGAATTTGTTTATTAATCCAAAGATAACTTGACATCTAGGGTTTTTGTTGGTTTTTGACTAACATCTTGTTCTGCATTTATACAGGAAGAATGCATTCTGACATTAAATCATATGGCTTTTATAGTCACATCACTGAAACAAGTAGAAAAAGTATATGCAGTCAGAATTGAGAGAATTAGGGGGAGGGTAGAGAGATTTTGCTTTATAGCACCTTCACAGTCATGCAATTAGGGAAAAAATTCTAGACAATAAAAAGTAACTGAGATAAAAATTTATGAAAAACATTATAATATGTAAAAACCAATTATAGGTGAAGTATGGAATTAGACTTAATGGTGAACTTAATATAATATATACAGATATTGATGAATAGTGATGTACCATTGTAATATTATAAATCAGTGTTCCTTCAATAAAAAAAGAGCCTCTCCATAAAAAGTCAACTTTGATAAATTATAAATGCACATAGATATGTATGCAATTAATAATTTAGACCATACACATAGAAGTGGCATCTCAACTCAGACCAGCATAAATGATGGTCGTCATATCCAGAGTAACAAAACCATGTGAACTAGGCAATCCAGAGAGAAATTATGATACTGATAGGCCATATCAGAAACAGTCCCTAAAAAGGCCTGCCTAATGGTTTCCAGGGTTTCTGGTACTAGGAAGTTACCCACTACATATCATGATTTAAACATAATTGTGTGTGACTTAATACCATGATGAAAAAAATCTGTTTATGGAATTCTGTCATTACTAGTCAATTGTATTTTATGATAAGATTCATTTCTAAATTATTCATTAGTTAAACAAAGGAAATATCTAGATAGGGTGAAATTTCCTTTTCTCTAAAACTATTTCTGGGCCTCCCTGGTAGCGCATGGGGTTAAGTCTCAGCACTATCAAGCTATCAGCAGCCACTGTAGCATGATCCCTGCCTGGCCAAGGAGCGAACCCACATGGTGCAGCAGATCTCTCCTGTCTTGCCCACAGCTCCCCTCAGCAATATATTTCAGTCAGTCTACTTGTTCTGTTCCTGACTCTGTCTCTGGTGAATCCTCTCATTACCCCTACCCCCACCCCCCACCCCATCTCTGGCCTACATCCTAGCTCTTGTGTGCATAAATAAATTATATATATATATATATATATTAATACAGCAATTTCTGTTCAGGTGATACGGTCAGGTTGTAAATATCCCTAACAAAATTTTGCTTCAGTAAAGTTCATTTTATTTTTGTGCAAAATTTCTTACACCCACTATTTTAGTGTTTTACACAAAATACAATTATATTTAATTCTATGAAGAATCTATGTTGGTGTTAAAGTATTTAAACAGACAGGATGTTAAACTGGAGTGGCTTGCAATCATTGGCAACTGAAGAAAGCTAAATAAACCCTTTGCCAGAATTAATGCATTCAAATCCAACAAAATGAAACTTAAAAAGAAGTAATCACCAATAGCCAGGTAGGTTTTCCTAAATATAGACATTGCTTAAGTGATAACTAATCAAATATTTTTCCCTCTTTTCTTAGTGTGTTCTCTGCATAAGACTCACCCAATGCCTCTGTCCATAGAACATGCCTATGTGTCTGACCCCTTTGGTTTGGTGCTCCCACTTGAATTGATATATGGTCAAATTAACTCCTAAAAATTTTAGTGTGTCTCAGTTTACTTGACAGTGCTGGAAAACATGCCTAGGTATGAAACACAAATTTCCTTAAAAATTATATCCTGTCAGCTGGATGAAAATAAGCATTCCTTAAAAAATACTAAATATTTCTGTAGACTGTTCAAAGTGAGAGCAGCCATTACTGGTGTCAGTTAAGACTATTTTGGTTGCAAGGGAAAAAAATTCAACCCAAATTGGCTTATACAAATGGCAAAATCATTTTCCAGATAGTTGAGATTTCTGACAGTGGTGGTAAAATTATTAGCAATTTGAGTCAGAGGATTGGTGTCCTTTTATGTAAATGCTTTCTCCAAATCTTGGTTCTTTTTCATATTATCTCCCTTTCAGACAGACTTCTGTTTTGTGTTTGTATGGTGGCTGCCACCAGTATAGGTACTGCAGGGGAAGAAGAAAACTAAGTAAAAACTGTAGAATATCTATTAGTTCTGATAGACTCTTTAAGTCTATCATTGAGACAAACAAACAGTAGGCTTTTATTGATCAGGCTTGAGTAACATGCCAGCTTTCAACCTATAAATAAAATAATAAGTTTCATGGGACCCACATGTGTTAAGATGTAATTATAATCAGTAAAGTTATTTCTTTCGAAAATAAAGGGATCATGCTAAGTGCATACAAAAGGATTAATATTACTTATTTTTAGTTAACAATAACTTTTCTAAATAATGACATTTTCATTCAAGAATGTAATTTTTTGAGTTTCAGATAGATAAGATTGAAGGGTACAGATTTCTTTAGAATTATATTTTATATGTAAGTTTTATTTTCTTTTAATGGTTTAGAAAGAGTTAAATTTTAAATACCAGATGATTATTTTGCCCTAAACTTCTCTTTTGTGTTTTGTCTGATCCTAAAATTCAAGTTTACAAAAAATCATTAAGTGAACCAAAAGTAAGTAGACAGAAAACCTGCCTTGAAAATGTTAGCTATTCTATAGATATAGTATCTGGAGTTTTATTTTCTACAGAGCCTGTTATAAGTCTTTAGTGCTCAAACATTTAATTGATTTGATTGATTTGTATGCATCAGATTAAAATGTAATTGTAACTATTAGCAAGGAAACATGTTCTGGAGTCAAGCAGGGCAAACAGTGAAGGGAATGAAGGAAGAAAAGGAGAGAGAAGGAATAGTCTGGAACATGAAATGAAATATCTCTGTATGCCATATATGAGATATTCAAATATTTCTTGATCTATAGAATTTGTGAAGTGTATTTCTATTAGAATGGAAATGCCTTGCTGTGTGAGCTTTCTGCATTATGAAGAAGGCAATTGTTTTCAATTCATATTTCCCCCTTATCTTTTGTCATAAAAGGTGCTGCTATTTTGGAATCAGGTCCTGAAATGTGATGACAACATATAACCTTCACAGACTCTAAGTGCAATCCAGTGGGTGGATTATACACTCCACACCTGTGTTTCTCTCAGACACAATTACTTAGACTTAGGATAACTTTGCATCAGCTGTGTTAATGATGTTGTATCATCAAGTGATAACATGATCACGGCTTTTGACACTGATTTTCTTAGGTATGGCATTCATTTTCTTATAAACTTATTACTTTCTTCTTTTCTTCCATTAGCTTCATTTTATTTTGACGGTGAGGTTAATTTTCATTAAGGCTGAGTGAAATACTGAAGGGAAAATATAGACTCTGACAACTTCAACAAGAAAGGGAAAAGAAAAGTGGCAGAAAATTTCACAACAAACGTAAAGAAAGATAGGGCAACTCTGACTTATGTTTAAAATTAAAATCAAAGGAAATAGATGCTTGGAGACTCAATCGTGAGGAATTATTTGAATTTATATAGTGTTCTTAAAGGAAGGGCGAATGGAGCTCTATTTGCTTTTTCTCAGTGTATTTACTTAGCAAACTAGACCACTAGGCAATATATAATTAGAATTGTCACTTGATTTTTTATTATTGTATATATTCTAATATTATTAACTGTTTGAAAATATTGTAGAGATATGAAGGAAACAAGAGAAGTAACTTATTTCACTATATGATCTTCCATAAATGTAGGAATATATTCATTGAACTTTATGAAAGTATACTTCATTAAAGCAAGTAATTTCTAGAGTACTGCAGTGTGTATGCACATATGACTGTGTGTGCATATGTGTTTTCTTTCTTCCTGTTAATACAAGTAATCTTGTGTTGGTGTGATTTAAAATTGAGCTGATCCAAAGTGAATTAAATTACTTCTTGAAGATCTCATTGAGTGTGGAGGGACTGATTTTAAAACTAAGAAATCTAGAAAATACAGGCACTATACAACTACCCCCAAGAACTGGCAAGTAAATGAATAGGATATTTATCCTGGAAATTAAAAATTTAAATCAAATTTACCCAATTTTAGTGCATATTGAAAAATGTTCTGTTTGGTCTATTCTTCTGGTTGTTATATTAAAAGGTCTGGCTAAAGGTCTTCTATGTATTATGAAGCAAACAAAAAATGAGTCATGCATAGAAGTTTCAGGGCCTTTAATAGTCTGAAATGACCAAATCTTTAACATAATTAGAATTTTCAATTTTGCTTCTTTTCTGTAAAACTAGACTTAATAAGCCAGAGGTCTACTTGAGGTTCATGTATCAGTAATATCAGCATGGTTCAGAGATTTCAGTACATAAATTCAGTAGTAGTCTAGAGAATATCATGTTGATTTCATCAGATTTAGCCAAAATCTGCTTTTTTTATAAGTGGTGAATTTCTTTCTATATTTTTATAATTAAAAAACTTGGACAACTGAAACAGAATCAATAAGGAAATAATATTCAAATACTCTATATCTATAGTACTGCTGTTCAGAGACTTTATTTTGTATATTTCAACTTATTAAAACTTTAGCATAAATACCAATTTTTAACTAAATTGATTTATAGCATAAATGTGGTTTGGATTTTGCTTTTTAAATTCTATCACAGATAGTTTCTTACACTATATTTCAGAATATTATTATAGAATATTCTACACAATATTTTAATTCACACATATTTGAATCTTTAATATCCTATTGCTAATTTAAAATTTCTAAAGAATTTACATATTCTATATTTTTTCCATTTCAATATATTATCTTAATTCCTTATTTCAGGCTTAACATGAAATTATAGCATTAAATTGTATGAAGCTAAGATATATGGTGTTATAAGAAAATGTAGTAACTGGACAGTGGTTAGGGAAGTAAAGAAAGGCTTTTTTTTAATTTTAAGATTTATTTATTTATGCATACAAGCACTGGGGTACAGGCCAGAGGTGTGTGTGGGGGGGGGGGTGAGGGGGGTGAAAGGATTCACCACAGAGAGCAGGGAGTAGAACAGGTAGATCAACAGAAGTACACTGCTGAGGGGAGCAGCGGCACAACAGGAGAGGTCTGCCACGCCATGTGGGTCCCCTCCCTGGCCGGCGGCAGGGATTGAACTCATGCTGCAGTGGCTGTGGTTTGCTTCATAGTGCGTTGCTTAACCCACTGTGCCACCAGGGAGGCCCTAAAGAAAGGCTTTTCTAAGCAGAAGATTTTTCCCTAATTCTGAATGTGAGATTTAATTAATGAAGCAAAGATAGGTAAGCAGAGGCCAGGCTCTGTAGCAAATCATAGGCCACTCTTAAATCTTTTGATTTTTTTTTTTTCTATAGCAGGAAAAACCAATGCACAAATTGCATAAGGAGTTACTTCTGATTTGCATACTTAAACAGGGGTCATACTTGAACACAGGGTCAAGAATGTATATAATAAGACTGTAGAAAATCATCTTCATATACATGAGAAATAATTAAAATTTGTTTAAAGATCTAGAGATATTTCTGGACAGGAATCAGTGACTTCAAGAAATATTTTGGAGGTATGCTAATTGGTAGGCTGCAGGGAATAAAGAAGTTGTTGATAATTAGGATAATTCCATTTGCAGTGCAATCACTTATAAATTTGGACATAGAAATTATAAAATTAAGTTTGAATTAACCTTAACGTAGATTTAAGATGGTCTTAAGTCCGATAGGTGATAGATGTCAAATAAGAAGTTGAGTGAATTGGAGTGCAGATAAGAGAGAAATAGCCTAGGGACTATATATATACAAACACATACATACACACACACACACATATGTTGTGTCTCAATACCTAAAAAGATTTATATATTATATAGAGTGATTAAGAAAAATGTTCAGTAACTACTCCAATTTACATAGAAGAGATATGCTTGTTTTTTTATAGCTCCAATGTAAATTAGTATCAGTAGGTATAAATTATAGATGTTAATTTCACATAAGCATAGAAAATACCTTTAATACCCTCATGACTTTCAGGGTGAGAAATTGACTTTGGAGGTGGTAATTGCTCATTGATACATGTAATAGATCAAAGACTAGACAACTAAGAAGTTGTAGACTTTGAGATTCTGATTTTAGATCTGCAACTTTTAATTATAAAATAAAAATGATTATTTCTAATTATTTATAAGTTGATATCAAGAATATTAGTTCTCTATTTTAAAAGAACATGATGGTTAAAAGGAAATAAAAATGATAGGCTCGAAAAAGGAAAAGAGATAGCTGGCAAAACTCAGTAATTTTTAAATCATAACATATCATCCATAGTTACAAAGTTAATATTACCCAGCTTTAAAAACATCCTTATTTAAAACAGAAGTTTGATGTTTTCATGAATTCAAAGGTTGGTCATCACACTTAGAGAAATGGAAAAATCATTCCATGTTGCACTTAAACTTTATGGAGCATTTTGCAGTATCATTTAACTAGTTTCAGGTTTTATGTCCATCTTAGTAATTGTCCTCCCACAAAGATAGGGTAAAAATAGAGCAGTGGGAATAAGTCTGTAGATCAAGTTTTAAAAGGTGCTGCAGGCATCACATAACCCAACAAATTCGGTATATGGCACTTCCCCTATGAATTATTCATGACCTGAGGAGTGCTGAATCATTCACTGCAGCCAGCAGTAGGGTCCTTCCAAAATGCTACATGCGGAAGCATTGTATTTGTGACTTGAAAAGTAAGTATGTGAGAACAGTAGTTTTTCATTTTCTATGCCTTTGCATAACCATTTTAATATCTAAGAATGCTAGAGGTACAAGATGCACTGGTTCTATTTGACTTCAGACTTCATCAGCTATATTGAACATGTTATTTCTGCACAATAATGCATTTATGTTGTAAGCAGCAAAATAAACTGTGATGAATTATTGGTTTCCACTCTGAAACACTTTAAAACTTGGTTTTTACAAACTACTATTAAAATATTGGCTGTTTTTAAGGAGAAATAGTAAGCAAAATCCATGAGAAATAGTGGAGCAGCTAGCAGAAGAATTTCCATAACATTCTTCATACCTGCTTTTTTTTGTGCATGAAGTACATTTACTGTCAGCACTAATTTTAGAATTTCTTCTAGGACAATACTGTTCTATTGAATTATAATGGTAAATATAAATTTCAAAATGTATCCTAACTTTTGGGACTATTTTGTATATATATAGGTAAATTATTTTAATAGTATACTTTATTTAAATCTACAAAGCTATAAATTGAACATGTAATCAATTTGAAATTTATGAGATATTTGACGTATTTTTCTTTGAAATAAGACATGAATAACGGTTTTAATTTTAAACTTAAAGCATATCTCAATTCATATTAGTGGTACATTTAAAAAACTAATCAACTAGAAATGAAATGTGACTACCATATTATACATTGAGTTTTAAGTGTTCATACATGACATATTTCATTATTTCTGGTTGTCCCTTAAAATGAATAATAAAATGTCATGGAAATGAATAAAAAAAATGTAAGGATCTCAGATGAAATCAAATAACACATTAAAACTTAGTATGTTATTGAGCTAAGAACCACTAACCAAGCCTCAATATTTATATGTGAAAACAATTAATGTTTTTTTTTTTTCATGAATAAAATGAATCCTGTAATCCTAGAGCATAATTGACAGGGTTCTTGGCCCTGCAGATAAATCAGAAATATGAAATAGGAGATATTTCGTAGTGTATTGTTAATGAAGTAAGCAGAGATCTTAATCACCCATGGAGAGTACAAAGAGGTTCAGAGTAGTATATAGATCCAAGGAAAATTAGTCAGAAATAAAAATTTTCAAAAAAATAACCAAAAAATATCCCTAGGAGTTAGTGAGGATTTTACCTTCATTTCATTATCTCTAGTTCCCCAGAGAAACTAGAGAAAATAGTCCATCTTTTGATATCTTATTAAAAACTCATTTAGATGAGTTAGATGAGTCAGTTGTAATATTACCTGGGAATTCCACATGAAAAGAAAATACAAAAATGTTGATATTCCTATTTTTTAGCTTTATATAAGACTCAACTCGACTGTTTTTTTTTTCTTTCTACATGTTACTGTAAACTGTTCAGAAAACACAAGTTTTTTAGCAACAAATCAAATAAAAGCCTCACCAGTATACTCTGTTTAAGTATTTTTTGTTATTTCTTTGCCATCTCTTTATAGTGGTCCTTAGTATTCCTTCAGTGTCTTATGATTAGCAGCAAGAAAAAAGCAAATCATAAAATAAGGACTTATCAAAAATGGCAGTTAACATGTTAAAATTAACATATATCAATTTTTTCAGGGATATAATGAGGTAATGTCTCTGGAAACATGGTTTGTTTTTCTTTTTAAATTTGTTTATCTATGTATGCAAGACCTGGGGTATAGGCCAGAGGTGTGGGACTGGGGTGTGTGTGAGAGGAGTCACCAGAGACAGAATGGAGAGAACAGGTAGATTTTCTAAAATACACTGCAGAGCAGAGCAGCAGGCAAGACAGGAGTGGTTGGGCCTCCCTGGTGGCGCAGTGGGTTGAACTCACACTGTGAAGCATCGTGGCACAGCCCTACAAATTCAAGTCCAGCCAGGGAGGGGACCCACATGGTGTGGCAGACCTCTCCTGTCTTGCCCGCTGCTCCCCTCAGCAGTGTATTTCAGTTCTATTCTGCTCCCTGCTCTGTCTCTGGTGAATCCTCTTACCCCCTGTGACTCTGGTCTGTACCCCAGCTCTTGTATGAATAAATAAATAAATCTTAAAAAAAAAAAAAAGACAGGGCTGGTTTGCTGTGTCATGTGCTTTAACTCCCTGGCCAGGGATCAAACTCATGCTGCATTGGCTGCAAATATCTTGCTGGCACTGAGACTTTAACCCCTGTACCACCAGGGAGGCCCTGGAAATGTGGTTTATTATTTCATACTATAGATGAATATATATATATATATATTTGGACACATATAGTCACATATATACTCATAGACATATATATTCATATATATCATACATCTGTATGATGGACATGGTTCCAGCAATATATTCTTAAAATTCTTTCCTTTCGTTAAGTTGAACTCTCCTACTTCTTCTATATGATTGCTCATAAATTTAGTTATTGACCGAAGTGATCAACCCGTATTAATTTACCGGTTCCTTCAATGTTGATGGGTTCTCCCTGGTTCAGTCCCTGGAAATTTATATCTTTTTGACATTGTCTCACTCTGTAATTTCTTGTACTAGTTTGGCTTCAGGTATAACTTAAATGATAAAATTTCATAAATATACAGCTAATTTAATGCATTCAGCTTTAGAGCTGGTGGTGGTGATGGTGGTGGTGATGCTGATGCTGATGCTGTCACCAGTGCTCTTCTAGTCCTACCAGATGCACATCTGTATTTAAATAAGTAGGATGTATTCCTCACTGAAAAGAGAGAAACACATAAGGTGGGGGGAGTTGAGGCACTAAAGAGGATTTTAGAAAGGGCTTTATGGGATTTGGATTTTCCTAACTTGAATATGGTTCTAGGATATAGATTATAAGCTATTAGGAGACAAAATAAAATCTATCAGTACCTGAGTGCATACAATTTAGAAGGAAGGGATACTAGATTCAGGCTGAAGCTCTAGTTATTGAAGATGAACAGTCACTCCTATCGGCCTGAAGAGGGGTATATTTGGTATTTTGGATTTGTAGAGTGACCTTGTTCTTTTCTATGCTTATACATGACTGACTACAAACTGGTCTTATTTCTATTTTTCTCTCCCTTCATCAAGGTCACAACAGGAGCTTGTTGGGTCATGGTGCTTTCTGTAGTATTATTTATATTCAACAATTGAACATTAATCCCTTAGCTGTGAGTGACAGTCCTGACAAAACCAAGACCTTTCTATTAGCCAATTCTTCTATAAAGGAAAATGTTTTTGTCTTTCTCAACAATGGTGGTAGTGATGCCAATAACAAAGGGCACATTTGGTGGTTACTTGTGCCAGGTACTGTATTAAATGTTTTATACATTTTGAGTCATTTCATCCTCATAATACCTTGAAGTCAAAACTATGACAGCTTACATTTTGCACATGAGGAAAGTAAGCCACTGGGAAGGGAAGAAACCTAAGAAAGCTAAATAAGCTACTTCTTTCACACCAGTGAATAGCTTCCCATATGCACTCATCTCAAGAGAAATGACCTCTGGACCTTGAGATTGATCCTCAGACACAGCTCAACACAGTGCTTTGTCTTGTGTCCCCACTGTATCACTCTTGTCTCCTCCAGGAGAACCTCAATACTGGCTCGCTTGGTTTCTCTGCTTTAGCAACTTGGAAGGGTAGGAGAGTTCAATTTTTTTGTAGCAAATATTTAACTAATAGAATGGTGTTGAAAGCTAGAAAAACTCTTTCTTGCTCTCCTGTATGATTCTGAAATATAGTATTTCATATAGGCTCTTAGCAGACTTTCTTGCAGTTAATCAAGTGTGTTTGACTTAATTTTAAGTATTTAATTTTTTTAATCCACAACTCTGTGCATTTTCTCCTCTCTTCTCCTTCCTTGGTATTATACTCAGTAGTAAGCCAATATATAGACTTTAACCCTAGAGTGTGTTTTTTTTTTTTTTGATAAAACCTGGGCAATTTTTTCTAGACTATGAACATTCTACCTTAATTGTTGTGTCTCCTCCCTGTTAATCATGGCTTGAAAACCTTGAAGATAAACTTCAGTAGGAGTAGATATGTCAGTAGTAAGTAGTGTGGTCTTGAGCATTTATCTCTCTTATCTTGTCTTAACAATTGGGTATACCAGTACTTATTTTATAGCACAACCTTCTTACCAAGAATGATGACAAATTTCATGCTTGATGTGATTAATACACTGCAACATAATAATATAGACATATTATTTTCACTATGATAATTAAATCCCCCCATGACTTGCTCTTTTGTTCACATGTTTGTGTTATTACCATCTCTAACTTACTACACAAATGAAACGAATTATAAGAAATTCATTGACTCTTCCATCTTCTTCAACTCTTTCTCCCTCACAATTTTTTTTATCTCATGATTTCTCAATATGTCAGTGTTTATTTCTCTTTTAAATTTCTCTTACATCAATTTTTTTATTTTTTATTTTTTTAAAGATTTATTTATGCATACAAGCACTGGGGTACAGGCCAGAGGTGTGGGGGTGGGTGAGAGGATTCACCACAGAGAGCAGGGAGCAGAACAGGCAGATCAACAGAAGTACACTGCTGAGGGGAGCAGTGGGCACAGCAGGAGAGGTCCCCTCCCTGGCCGGCAGCAGGGATCTAACTCATGCTGCAGTGGCTGTGGTTTGCTTCATAGTGCGTTGCTTAACCCACTGCGCCACCAAGGAGGCCCTCTAAATCTATTTTTTATTAATTATGCCCTCTTTATTTTGATTTCCCTAGTTCAGGACTTCCTAGCCTCCCACCATAATTTTTAGTAGTAGCATATCAAATTACCTTCCTTGCTTAGTCATACAATTATCTTTATGTATATGTGGTTCTTCTCAGACACAGATTTATTTTAACCCTAATAATACTACATTGAAATTGATCATTTTCCATGTCTCAAGGGTTTCTTAAGTACTATTGACATTTTGGAATGGATAATTGTTCAGTGTGTGTGTGTGTGTGTGTGTGTGTGTGTGTAGGAGGGAATATCTTTTTAAATGTAGGCCATTTAACAGCACCTCTGACTTCTATACAGTAGATGGCAGTAGCACCCTCTCCTGAGTTGTGACAAAAAAAATTGTCTCCAGACTTGCTAAATGTCTGCTGAAGGAAAAAATGACCTTGGTTGGGAACCACTGGTCTGAACTGTGATTCTGTTTCTTACAAAGGATGTATTTTATAACACCAAGCATCATGTTGGGAATATGATAATGTTTAGAAATTACTTTTGAATAAATGAGTAAATATGTTGCCCCTCCAAAGTCTTATCTTTAAATCTAAAGGTTCATCTTAACTTTGATCTGTGCTCCTATACTTCTCAGCATATGCTATGAATGTTTCACCAATTGCACTATATGATTCCCTTATATCCTGTTGTACAGTATCTCATCTTTATTCCATTATATACCCTCAGAATGAAAGGAATGGAGTAGATTCTCAGTAAATTATTACTCAGTAAATTTAATTAATAAGTTATATGTACAAATCATTCAGTTCATGATTTTTTCACTTTTAAAAGTGAAAAGCATTATATAATTATAAATATAATATTATTTTATTATTACAGTGTATACCCATTTAATGTAATTTTATATGTTATTAATTTGATATAATTGTTACATAATCTAAAACATATTATTGACAATAACTATTGTATGCTCTGATATCATACAGGACTTTCCCTTTGTGGCACTTATGCCAACTATAATTAACAATTAATCATACATTTAATTGTTTAATAGCTGTCTAATTTATATGCGAGTGAAGAATGAAAAGAGGGAGAGTGAAGTCTCTTTTGTTTTGCCTCCCAAGTGGGTAACAGAGAACCTGTGCAGAGTACATACACAGTTAATTGCAAATCTTTGTCAAATGAATGTTTGAGTGAATAAGTGAAACAAGTTCATGCTGCTACTAAATGAAAAGGAAAACTTATATATTTGGAAAATTTGGCTTGATGTATGTATCATCGTTTACTGATTGATAGGATGCAGCAACTTTTCATCCTATATTATATTATACAATTTCAGAAAGTTTCATCTTTGTCAAATTAGTGAGGAAGTAATTTGCCCCTCTAAATCATTTCACAAAATAGAGATTTTGAGGCTGTCATAAGTTAATACAGATGTTTTATATCCTAGACTTGCAATCTCATGTAACTCAGCATGTTCATTTTTTTCCCAGGACTAATGAATTAGCCCACAATCTTAATTGACATATTGACCTTGAAAACTCCAGAAAATGATCTCATCTGCCAGCTTCATTATCTATGACTTTATTAGCCAAGGAAATTTGACAATAAAACATGAAACAATCATAATTAATCTACACAGTGATGTTATAAATTATACTTTTTTTAAATAAAAATAACCACTGAAATCCCTAACACAGGATTTCACAAGAACATTTTAGTCTCATATTCCAAATATAAAATAAATAGCTTTGTTCTATTATTATCTGAAACTGCTTATTAACCCATATTATTTTAATCTTAAAAATGAATGCTTTATAAGAATTTCAGAAAGCAGAATGTTATTTAAAACTCTAAATCTCTTATCTTTTGAGGAATTTCTCACATCAGAGGAAACCAGCATGGTAGCTTAAGAATATTAAAACTAAAAGGAAAAAAATTCTCTGCTCATATATATTATTGCATGTTTTCTTTCTTTACCAATGGATTCCTGTGGCTCCCAATAGGGATCCCAATTTTGGAATATGCAGTAGACATCTGCACTATTGAAGCTAAAGCTCAAAATTGTTCAAGAGAAGCGGCCTTTCATTTGACAAGAAATTGAAGCAAAGAAATCATAGTAAACTGCATACAATAAATGACCTCTAATGGAAGTATGCCATATTTTTTTATTAACGGACTTAGAATGTTCTGATGGGAATATTATGTCAAAACAAATTTGAAACTGATCCTACCCACAAGCAGTTATGTTAGGTACCTGTTAACTCTTCTTTACCATGAAGTACTTAATAAAAAAGATAATCATTTCTCACAAAAGTGTATGTTCCAGATAGAGAATAAACATTATGAAAATAATAAATTGTCATTTCTATTTAAAAACTACCAGTATTCATGTGGGCATTTTATTTTAGCTGAGTTCATATTTTTTAAAAGATTTATTTATTTGTGCATACAAGAAGTGAAGTGTAGGCCAGAGTTGTGGGGCGGATCCACTGAAGTACATTGCTGAAGGAAGCAGCAGGAGAGACAAAAGAGGTCTGTTGTGCCATGTGAGTTAGTTCCCTGAATGGGGATTGAACTCATGCTGCTGTGGCTGGCAAAACTTGTTATCTTGATAGAGCTGAGACAACCCCTTGTGCCACCAGGGAGGTCCATGAGAACATTTTTATTATACACACCTCTATTCCTTTTTATCAATAGCCTGTAGCAAATGCACAAGGATTTTCCAGAACATAAAATGAGTTACTATTCAGTTTATTTCCATTTCCAGTAGAGTCAAAATTTAATTTCCTAAATTACTGACCAGTTTTCTGTCTAACTTTCTTAACCTCACTCCCAGTTGTCTCTTTGTTTCTGTTCTAGGGGCTTTCCATGGTACAGAAGTGCCCCCTAGTACCTAAGTTGGCAGTTAGCTGCTGTTGCTCCCTCTGCTAAACTGAAGCCCCCAGTCAGTCCCCCTGGAAAACTCAGATGCCTTTAAGACCTCAAGTCTAGCCCATGCCATTTTACTGGATCCTTCACTGACTCTGGTGGTTGACTCTCATGCTCCTTCCTCTTAGTATCTAACTTTTGTTCACCTACAACCCCCTCTTTCCCTTCTAGACCAGATTATCATAATGTTAGTGACAAGAACAATGGACATAGCAGTGACACCTGCCTCAGTCCTGATCAGACTAACTTTAGAAAATGTCTTTAATTCTTGACTGTCACAGAGCAACATTGATCAGTGGAGCATATTCAGGAAGAAAATGATCTTAAAGACATCATATCATAGCTCCCATTTCTGTATTTCTTTTTTTTTTTAAGATTTATTTATTTATGCATATAAGTACTGGGGTACAGGCCAGAGTTGTGGGGGGTGAGAGGATTCACCACAGACAGAGCAGGGACCAGAACAGACAGATCAACAGAAGTACACTGCTGAGGGGAGCAGCGGGCACAGCAGGAGAGGTCTGCTGTGCCATGTGGGTCCCCTCCCCGGCCGGCAGCAGGGATCGAACTCATGCTGCAGTGGCTGTGGTTTGCTTCATAGTGTGTTGCTTAACCCACTGCGCCACCAGGGAGGCCCCATTTCTGTATTTCTAAGGTAGGAATAATAATAACTGGCATTGTCATACAATTGAAGTACACTAATACCTAAAAATGTTTTCTGTTTTTTTTTTTTTTAATTATCTAAGAACTGGGGTACAGGTAAGAGGTGGGATTACCAGAGAGGAATTACCAGAGAGAGAGTGGTGAACAAAACAGGTGGATTAACTGAAGCACACTACCGAGGGGAGCAGTGGGCGAGACAGGAGAGGTCTGTGGGTTAACCACGCCATGTGGGTTAGCTCCCTGGCCAGGGTTCAAAACCATGCTGCGGTGGCTGTGGATAGCTTCACAGTGTTGCCACATAACCCCTTGCTCCACCAGGGAGGCCCCTAATACCTAAAATGTTATGTGAACTTGAAAATTATTTTTATAGAAGTGTTTCATGACTATTTGCCAACGTTCTTTGTCTTTTATTTACTGCCACATCTGAAACAGGATCCTCTGAACACAAATGTTTCTCCTGTTCATAAATAAATAATGAAATTAGTTTTTTCTGTGTTTTATTTTATGTTTAAATTTTTATTTTATCTCCTTGATTAGAATATAAGCTGCTTAATGTCAGGGATTTGTGAAATGATTTTCCTATATCTTTCAAAACTAGCATATTAATTATTATTAATATTAAGCATACTATACTTGATCTTTGAAGGCATAGGAAGAATAATGGCAGAAATTGAGTTCCACTAAGAACATTATTGTATATCTTCAAATAGCTAAATGACCATCATGTAGAAGCCCAGTACCTTGATTTTGTGAGACTCCAGGTGATAGCATAAAGAAAATTATAGGTGGTAGAATGCTTTTCATTATTAGGAAAAAACAATTTCAAAAGGGTATTATCCTAATATTCAAATAATTTGGATGTTTGAAATAAATAAAATAGTTCATATGAATGATTAAAATGAAAATAATTAAAAGGGTCAATAGTAACAATCTTATCTTTCTAGATCTATTTATAGTATCCTCCAAAGAAATATTTTGAATGCTAGTGTACATATATGAACATAGGTACATTCTAAAGTTATTTTACACTGAAGACATTTTCCCTGCTCACTGTTCTCTTGCTGGGGACTGTCTCTCTCTCCTGCTCTCTAGCTCCTTCACTATTTCACTCTCCACTACCTGACACAGATTGATAGACTGACAGACAGGTAGATAGATAGACAAATTCTAGGCCCTTATTAGTGGGCATAAAATTATTGAATTTACTTGTCAACATTAAGTAGCATTATCATTAGTAATCTCATACATGGGTACTTTGAAGCATCAAGAGGACTTTTCTAAAGATTTATGTTAAAAGGAAATCAAAGAAATAGACTTTCTTGTGAAGGAACAATGTGATCACCATTGTAACTTTTCAGAGGAAATTCTTTAATATAGTCCCACAAATGTGAGACTAAACTAAATATCTAAGACCTTTTCTTTTTTTAAATTCAACAATTATTTATTGTGCAGTGACTCACTGAACAAGGCCCATGCATTCAAAAACAGGAAAAGACAGTTCTAAATTCTCACAATTATTGTCAGACAGATACATAAACAGATCAAAAGAGTTATTTTTTTTAATTCTGATAAAATAATTAAGAAAGTTTTGGTCTCTATTAACATGAAGAAATACTTTTCAACTTTTCAATCATAGGTGTATATTATAGTTATCTGGAGATATTTGTAAAAAAATATTTTTTCTTTATGCATATAAGAGCTGGGGTGCAGGCCAGAGATGCAGGGGTTGAGAAGATTCACCACAGACAAAGTGGGGAGCAGAACAGGTGGATTGACTGAAATTTACTGCTGAGAGGAGCAGCGGGTGAGCCAGGAAAGGTCTGCTGAGCCATATGGGTTAGCTCTCTGGATGGCGATGGAACTCCTGCTGCTTCTTAGTGCTGCACCTTAATCCCTTGTGCCACCAGAGAGGCCCGCCATATCTGGAGAGATTTTAAAAAATATGAATTCTCATTTTCTCACCCTGATGAATTACAGTCTTTAAAAGTTCTTGGGTTATTGTAGTATGTATTTAGTATTGAGAATTACTGACACACAAAACTCAAGTCTTTAAGATTATCAATAAATTTGAAATAAAAAAAAAGAATGGTAGCAACAAAGATATGAGAAGTTTGAGAAAATGATTTTCTCCTATTCTAGCAAAATGTATAGGGTATGACAGTGATTTAAGGAGCAGAAACCAACAAGAGATAGCTGTAGTCAATGGCAATACAGGACTTTGGTAAATGCTGGTGGTCATTTTCTCAGAGCAGATACTTCTCTTTCCCCCTTTTCTCTCTGTTTGTGCCTCTTAGAGGCAAAAGGGTCCATATCTGCCTGTTCACTCTCATTGTTATTCATTGGTCCAAGGAAGCTGAGATGGGCATCTCAGTTTATTTAATCAGTGGTTCTCTACAAGAAGGTTAGGAATCATCTCTCTGTATCAGAAGTGATATGTAGCAACGTCCATCAGAAGAGATTAGTAAGCTTCTGTCAGGGTAGATGCTGCGGGGTAGAATGAAACCTGAAGCTAGGTTAAGTAATTGGGTTCTTGTTCAATAAAAGTGCTTGTTTGTGCTGTGTAATGAAAGATCTTTGGTGCAATGGATGTCTGAATCCAAATACCCTTCGGATTTTCTGATGGATAAAGAGATAAGGGTGAAAGGGATTTAATTTAGAACTATTGAAAAACTTTAAAGAGATTAGAAAAATTGGTAAAAGCACTTTCTTTTTTAAAATCAGGATTCCTTGTTACTTATCAGGACCAGCTATTTTTTTTAATTGACAATAAAACTGTTATCTTGTTTTTTTTTGTTGTTGTTGTTGACTTTCATTTTCCCCCCTGATTTCCATCATTAACTGACCTTTCACATTTAGAGTATGAGGAAGATAATAGAGAATTTAAGAGTCATGCCACTTTTGGGTCTCAAAGCTATAACACTTTTGGTTCTCACTGGCATTGTTGAATAGATAAACCACACATCTTCCTTCAAGTGATAGGTGTTTATATAAAGTTAATACTCACTAATGTGTCTACACTACAGCTTAATATACACAGCCCTCGGGCTAAGAAGTGTCTGCATTTCAGTTAAAAAAATAAAAATTTAAACTAGTGTTTTAAATAACATACTTAAATCATGTCTAATTCAGAAAATTCATATGAGAAGTAAGAGTAATCTGGATGGGGAATGGTGGGTAGAAAATCTATCATGCCTTGCAAGGGCTATTTATAGCATTGTCTTGTTCCAGCTAATTTTTATAAGTGATCATTTGGATCTATTTGCTTTCTTTGTGGTTAAAAATTCTATTAAGGAGATAAGAAACAGAAAATTTTTTTAAATTTTTATTTATTTATTTTCAGTTTTTCTTATGTTATTTAACACCTATGAAATAAAAGGCTTTCTTTGGGAAAATAGATGACATGGGTTCACAACTGGAAGGTGGTAAAAATCCTCAGAGGGGGCAAAAATCTCTTGACTGATTGAGGTCTACATTTAAACTCCTTGCACCACACAGAGCATTCAGAATATTATGATTTCTAGTGAAAATTACCTCTTGCTGAAGACTCCTCATTTCATATCTATTTTGTTAAGTTCTCTAAACTCCCCTTCATGGTGATCGACGTATTCACACTTCATCTACACTTGTTTTTTCCTCAGGTTTCCCCTTCCTCTCCTCTGTTTATAACAGACTAAGACCATTTTGTGTCAGAGTTCTAAAACAAAGATGCTTGTTGAAATTAACTTCTCCCTTGGATTGCCTAGCAAGCCACATGAAACAGCAGAGCCAACAACTAAGAACACCGGGTTAAAGGAAAAGTTCAACGTAAAATTTGTGTGTTAGTGTTGGCAGCTCCCAAGCATTTGAAAGATACATTTTCTTTCAGCAGAGGGTCAAAAGCACACCAGGTGATGCATAGCTGCACCGAAGATGGGAGTGTCTACTGATGAAAACCATCACTCTCTGCCTCTTGGTGTCATGTAAGTGGCTAAGTCAGCCATACTTTTAAACAGACACAAATATCTTCTGGAGATTCACCCTTCTTTTTTAAAAAATTCAGGAGTCGGACCTTCCCATTTATCTCTAAATGAGGAAGGAGACCTTCTCCATTTTCTCTGACTAACTCTTGACTTCATTTTGGAGCTGACAAGTTTAAACAAGATGAGAATCAGATTGCCTCTGCCTATCTCATTCTTTCAGCTCCAGCCGACAATGTAATTAACACAGCTATAGGAGAAAGAAAAAGCCTGCCTGATGAATTCTTTTTATTTTTTCCTGTCTTTTGCAAGAACTGTTCTTAAGAGGGTAGGTGGTTGTTTTGACATATTACTAGGGAAGGTATCACATACAAATGCCCTTGATATGTATGTTAGTTTTTAGTTAAGTCCAAACCACTTTTGTGTTTTTATCTTTTATATGGTACATAGAAGGCGATAATTTTCATTCTGTATAAAAGCTACCTAAGAAAAAAGGAAAACATCATGTATATAAACTCATGGACAAAGTTTCTTTAACTGGTCTGCCCTGTTGTGTGCTTTTCCTTAGCATTTTTGTCCTTTAAATATGTTCCTTTGGGAAAATTGGCTACAAACTGCTCCCTTTCATCTTTATAACTAGTTCCTCTCATTTGGGCTTTCATTTCCTTTAATCAACATAGTTTCAATATCATTCCTACAAATGCCGGTAAATGTCCCATCCTCTCTTGCCAGTCAGGTTTCTGCCTCAAAAACCTTCTCATTTTCTCTTTTGTACCAAATCAGTTGAGTTTCTCCTTGGACCCTCGAGGTTACCCATGACTAAACTCAACATATATGACACCGATGCTTCAGTCTTTGGTTACCACTTAAATTATATACATGAAAGTATTCAAGTGTGACCATGACATTCAATCAATGTGGATTGCTTTTGCCATCCATATAGATTTATGGTAATTTTACTGATTAATCCTGACCCAGTTTAAATGCCATTTTGTCTATAGTTCTCTTTTTTTTCTACATTATACTCTTCCTTTTATGTCCTACACATAACTACTTCCACACTAGAGTCACCGTTTTAGTTAATTTCTTTTTTTTCCCCTATGTTTGTATACCATGAGAAATAAACTATATCTTATGATTTATTTATTCACATGCACATAGTCTGTGTTATGAGAACTATATTAATAGAAATAAACTCTCACTTTTTACCTAATGTACTCACTTCTTAAATAAATTTGTAGATATAGTAAATGGTTTACACTGTTATTATAGAGAAAACATAGTTTTTTTCTTATACTTTTAAAAAGGTCTAATTAGATTATTATGTAAAAACTATTGAGATTGCACTTGATGTCCTTTACAGATAAACATACATTCTGTCAAGAAGACAAACCAACATCTATTTTTAAAGCTGAAAATTTTCTTTTTCTTGCCAGTAATAATGGGAAACACTTTAACCTCCCATTTTTTAGTCAAAAGTGGAACAGTGTAATTTATCATGAATTGATTTGTTGTCTGTGAACCTACAAAAGTGGTTTGGTTATTTACAGTCAGTGTTAAGATGTTATGTATATTCAGGATTATAGATGAGGAACATTAGACTAAACTCCTTGGGAACTCTTAGATATGAAACAAAAGTGTGCAAGGAATTGTGGGTGCGAAAGAAGGATTATGTGGAAAGATGTATGTAAGATGGCTTTAAAGAAAAACTCTCCTGTAGTTCAGTTGATGTCATGCCATTTATCTGTAGAATCAAATTTGAAAATTCTTATTTAGTGAGCATCACTGTATTTTGAAATGGTTAATGTTTATAGTAGGAAATGATATTTGACTTAGTGGATCCGAAGTGTGCTAGAACTTTCTATATTTAAGCATTTGTAAGTTGGAAAAACAGGACTATCACAGGCCTAAAGTCCTTTTTTCTAGCTTTAGTTTCTATGAAATGCATTGAATGTTTATTGTGAGTTTATTATGAATAATAATTTTCTTCTGTTATAACTAATGGAATATTCATTTTGTTTACTGAGAGTGTATAGTAAAATGATTAACAAATTTCTGTGTGAGTGTTCTGTATATAGTTCAAAACAGCAGAGTCCACTTGCATGGAGTGAGGCTGTTCTATATTCATATTGAATTACTATAAATTATCTATTTAAAACTTTCCAATCTTTAATCAAAAGCCAAATTGCTGTTACTTTTTTCATTATAGAATTTTCTTAATAAATTTGATTATATTACAGTTTAAAATAAAGATAATTAATATTACTAATAAGTAATTCATTGAGTTAGTGAAAATAAAGCACTTAGGAAACTAAGTATATTACACAAAATAAACACACAGTGAATGATTCTTAATGTAATTAATATTATTTATTTTCATGACTGAATGGTATAGTGTGTAATTTATTAAACAGATCCCTTGTTAATGGGCATTGCTCCTAAAATTCAAGTTGAATTTTAATTGAATTTTTTCAGTTAAAAGCTTTCTTATTCAAATTAATTGATACAAATATAATGTTTTGTGTTTTTCATGATTTTAAAATGAAACATGGCACACTACAAATAAACAAAATACTAAAATCAGATTTTCTTTGATGATTCAGCTATCACTTTAGTATCTCATTACTCTAGGTTCATCATTTTGGCCCTTACTTTCCATTCAGTTTTTGGTATATGCAGTCATTAATGATGTGCCCTTACCTTTATAAGTGATAATATAAAGGTCTTTTTTTCAAGGAACATACGGTCTAATGGCAGTAAGGCATTAAATTAATAATGTTAACCACTTGACAACATCGGCCTAGATCACTACTATAAATTTGAACTTTAGAGATTCTTATGCTAGTTTCCCCAAGTCTGATCACTTCTGGGTAGACAGGTAAAATTGAGTCCTTTAGCGTGTACTTTGGAGAATCTACCGTATTAAATCACATCCTTGTTGAAATCTAATCTTCACAATACTGACTTACTCATACTCTACCAGATGTTTATTGGTATTTAGTTCCATTCTTGTTCCCTCTCTGCTATAACTACAGGGCTGAAAGCCAAAGAATTGTTTGTTTGTTTGTTTGTTTTTCACATCCCAACAGTATTGATTCTCCACCAATGACCAATGACAACGACTGACACAAGATTTGGAAGAGTACTTGGGCTTACAGTAAAAGACATATATATAGGTTTCAGTAGGTATAAATATTACATTAGCTTGTGACTTTCCCCAGTGAACCACTTTTTGTTATTACAAATGGCTGTGACTATAAGGGACTGGTTTCTGTAAAACTATTGAAGACCTTATATCTTACCTGACATTTCCTCCAGTGTTTCAAGTACTTTTGCAAGCATTTAATATTAAATATTGAAACACCTGTATTAAATCATTTGCCTTTTGAAATACCTAGAATAGCTTTGTTTTCCTAATTTACCACTGACTTACTACATTTATTATGAGATATTTAACAACCAAATAGTTAAATTTTGCTCTGCTTAATCTGGTTGATTAAAGGTATGCCTCTTTTGATGACTCTTATGTGTAACCCCCAACGGTGGAGAATTACAAAAACTTAGAATTCCTTTTGACATCCACAAACTTGATTATTTACTTATTTGGATGAAATGTTTTGGTTTTTATTGATCTACTGTTTTCTGTAGATTTTTTTCTATATATCACTCGCTTCTATTACCATATTTCCCTAACTTCAGAACTGTTTTTGGAGCTGCTTTTGAAATATTTTCTCTTGGTTGCCCTAAAATCAGAACTCTAAAACATAATTTCTAATTATTAGAATATTATTATCTGCATTTAAATTATTTACATACTTCTGTATAAAATATATCAATATTTTTCATGCATCAAAATCAGAATCATTACTGTTATTTTGCTTTGTTACCTCTAAATCATGTAATTTATTTGTTAAAAATCCAGTATAGCTATATCTTTCTTTTTTATTCTCATTGTCATAAATGTTAACCACTTGACAACATCGGCTAAGTAGGTGCAAATTGCAATGCTAACAACTTAAATAGTGCTGCAATACCTGGATCTCAGATAATGTGGACTCTTGGTACATATGCCAATAAAGATGTTAGAGATTAGACAGATATAGTAAAGAAGATGAAAAGAGTAGGAGGTTGAAATATTTATCAAAAATATGTTGGCCTTCCTTAAGTAATTTGACATGTTCAGTAATACCTTTATGAATCAATTAACCCTATGAAGGCTTGAATAGCATGCATTATTCTAACCAATACCAGTGTCTGGAATAGAGTAGATGCTTATTGAATATTTATTGAAATTGACTGAATAAATGACATAAATGTAATTTCCTGAGGAAAATGAAGGCTTGCTCATACTCTATAATGATCAGACTCTATCTGGATTATTTCTGGATTATATCAATGTAATATCATCAATATGTGCTATTATAGTCCCTTCTATATACGTTTATTGATATCTAACAAATTCTTATTTTATGGGTGAATATGCCCTTGTAGGATGCTAGGCTAATCATAATGATACATGAAGAAAAACTAAGAAGCTAAGGGTATTTGGTGTGAAATGGGAAAGTAACATGATGATTTAAAAAAATATTTAAATTATTTAAATATTTAAGAATATTTTTATATAAGATTATTACTGAACTTGTTTGATATTATATCTTTGTGTGTATCTGAGTCAATAGGTGGAAGTTCTGTAAGCAAACAGTAGAGAATTATGAACCATGAGATTGAGTTGTATTGTAGTCACTCTTGAAAATTCAGAGATTTTATTTAATTTTTAATAACTGTATAAAGGTGATATCATATTTACATGGTAGAACTATATCAGTGAAAATGGCATAGCTTCCATAGCAAACACACCCTGCTATAATATACTTATAGTTAAGTATATAAGTATATTGACATTTAAGTAAAGTTTGAAAATATATTTTTAAGTTTCAGGCTGTCTCCTGCATGGTGATCTACAGATCTGGCACTTTCATATTCTAACATTTCTCTCATACAGTGTCAAGGTCTTGATATTCAGTCAATTATGGGAATAAACAAAGAAGATTATGACTTTGGCCCTAAAATTAGTGCACAGCATTCTCATCATGTTGGTTTGAAATCAGTCTCTTTACTTCACAGAAGTTGAGAAATACAATTAGATTATGTGCACAGGAGAAGAATAGAGTTCAGAATGCAGTTAGTTTGGTCTCTGCTAACATACAATTGTTCAAGATTTGGAATTTAAGCAGAGTCCTAACTTATACGAGAATCATCAAATTCTTTGTGCTGTCATGTGGCAATATCATTCAAGTATAACAAACTGATTGTATGTGAACAGGGTTGGGTAGCCCCATCAGACATGAATAGAGGCACAACTTACCCATATGAAAATGATCTCCCTGACTTTACTCTTTGTGTCAATGAAACATGCTGGTGATCTCTATATTAGGTAGACTCTTAGACAAAATAAAATCTGAACTCCATGTTAGTTCAAGATTAAATTCCCAGTTTCAGATTCACTTTTCTTCATAGGCAATGAAGAAACCATTAATATTTTTAAAATTTATTTATTTGTTAGGATTTTTTTGTGTGTATTTTAATCAATTTTAAAGTTAATCTGTCAGTTGTCTACATACCTGTAAAACTTCAGGATTACATTTCCACATCACCACCTGTGCATCTGCTTTACTCACCCTCCACCAATACTCCTGCACCAATGACCCATTCCCTTCATTCCCATGTTCTGTCTTCTAGTCCCCCTATTCCTTCTGGTCAATAGTATATTTTTGCCAGTTTGTGGTTTTTTTGCTAATTTATATTCTACAATAAGTGAATCTGTCCAGTATCTGGCTATCAATTTTTTAAAATTTATTTCATTTAGCAAATCATCAGGATCCATGCATTTTATCCCAAAAGGCACTGTGTCATCTTTTTAAATAGCTGAGTATTCCTTTGATTATGCATCCCACCATTTCTGTACCCAGTCATCTGTCAATGGACAATTATGTAGATTGCTATGACGCAGCTACTATTAGTAATGCTGCTATGAATAAAGGAATACATATATCTTTCCAGATTAGCCTTTTCATATTTTTTTTTTTTTTTTGGTAAATAGTGGTGGTATTGCTGGACCTTATGAGATCATTCCTTTTGAAAAAGAATATCACTATACCTTTTTCTATAGAGGTTTCTCCAAATTGCATTTCCACTGTTTCCTCACATCCACACATCCACACCAACCAGTGTTGTTTCCTTTTTTTTTCCTAGTTGCCATTCTCACCATGGTGAGGATATAGTTCAGGTTTTGATTTGTATTTCCTTTATAATAAGTGATACTTAAATTTTTTCCCCCCATGTGCCTGTGGATCATTGGAATGTCTTTGTTGGCAAGATATGTATTTAGATCTTTTCCCATTTTTTTTTTTGATTGAGTCATTTGTGTTTTTGTTGCTAAGTTGTGTGAACACATATATTTTGAAAATTAACCGCTTGTGAGATGTGTGATGGGCAAATATCTTTTCCCAGTCTGTAGGTTATCCTATGTTTCTGTGACGGTTTCTTTTGAGCTAAAATAGCTTTTTTTTTTTTTTTCAATGTAGTCCCATGTGTTTATTTTTGCTTTCTTTTTTTTTTAATATTTGCTATTTTTAAAAAGATTTATTTATTTATACATACAAGAACTAGGGTACAGGCTAGATGTGCGGAGGTAGGGTGTGAGAGGATTCACCAGAGACAGAGTGGGGACCAGAACAGGCAGATCGACTGAAATACACTGCTGAGGGGAACAGTGGGCAAGACAGGAAAGGTCTGCCGCACCATGTGGGTCAGCTCTCTGGTGGGGGATTGAACTCATGTTGCAGTGGCTGCTTATGCTTCATAGTGCAGTGCTTAACCCCTTGAGCCACCAGGGAGGCCCCTGCTTTTGTTTTTCTTTTTAGTGATAAATTCGCAAATACAACTCTTCAGTTGATCTCTTATAGTATATCAACTATATATTTTTTTAAAATATTTTTGGTTTCATGTCTTTAATCCATTTTAAATTAATATTTATGTAAGGACTTAGTTTCATTTTCTTGCATGAGACCATCCATGTTTCCCAACACCCTTTGTAAAAATGTCTTTCCTTTCTTCATTGTAAGGTAAAGCTCAATTGTTCAAAAAATAACTGTTTATATTTGTATGGTTCCGTTTCTGGTATTTCTATTCTATTCCATTCTACTTTTTTTGGTGTTTGATCTAATAGCATACTGTTTTAATTACTGTTTCTAGGTGATGATAGTTTGAAGCCAAGGCATATTATATGTCCTTTTTTTTTTTTTTTCTTTTCTCTCAGGATTGCTTTGGCTATTTGGGACTTTTGACATTCCATATAAATTTTATAGTTGCTTGTTCTAGGTCCTTGAAAAATTCTTGGGATTTTAACAGTCTCTACACTGAACCTTTAAATTGCCTTAGGTTATATGGACATTTCAAATATGTTTATTCTTACAATTCATGAACACAGACTATCTTTTCATTTCTATGTATCATGTTTTATTTCCATCAATAGTCTTACAATTTTTGATGTATAGGTTCTTCACCTCCTTTGTTAACTTTACTCCCAGGTATTGTTTTTGGGAAATTAAAAAAAATATTTCTTCTTCTAATTCATTATTTGTGTATAGACAGAGAACTGAATTTTGTGAACTGATTTATTTGATGATGTATTTTTTTTCTGATTTAGTATTCATTGAATTTACTTCTTTATGTTTAACCAACTTTCATACTTGCAACAAAATCTAATTGGTCATGTTGGATGATTCTCTCAACATAGTGCTAAATTCACCTTTCTAAGATTTTAAGGACTTTTGTTTCTGTGTTCATAACCCAAATGCCCAAAAATAGGTGACTGGATCAAGAAGATGTGGTACATATACACAATGGAATACTATTCAACAATTAAAAAAGTTAAAATAATGACATTTTAAGCAAGAGCTGAAAATGAAAAGGAACAGGAAGGGATTATGCACAGTGAGATAAGTCAGAATGAAAAAGAAAAATATAGGATAGTTTCACTTTTAGGAGGAATGTAAGGGAATCAAATAAGGGATCAGGGAAAAGAATAATAGCAATAAAAAAATCACAGCACAATAAAAACAAAGCGACAAAGACAAATCAGAGACACTTTGTGGGGCAGAGGAAGGGAAAAGGGCTGGGATGAGAGCAGGAAGAGCAAAAGGGACTAGGTGATGAAATGTGCACTGATGAAATGGTGGTGGGAATTCATGGGGACTATAATTGATGTCAAATATATATATATAATAAAGGAAAATTATAAAAAATAAATTAAAAACAAGAAGTATATGACTATAGTTTTCTTGTTTCATGTTGTCCTTGATTGATTTTGGGATCCCAGTATTTTGGCTTCATAAAAAATGTTCAGTGTTTTGAAGCATTTGAAGATTTGATCAACATTGAAGGTTTGGTAGAATTTACTACAGAAACCATCTGTTCTTGAGCTTTGTTCTTAGGAAGAATTTTACCTACTCTTTCATTTTTACATGTGTGATTGAACTATTTAAACTGTGTAGACATTCTTGGTTCAGCTATTGAAGGGTGTATTATCTAAAAGATTGTCTATTTCACCTATATTTTCCTGTTTGTTTGCACATAATCATTGATAGTATGTTTTTATGATTCCATGTATTACTGCAGCATCTGTTATAATTTTGCTTCTTTCACTTGGGTTCTTTTTATTTGTTTTTTTCCCCTTGTCTTCTTAGTGAAATTTGTGTTAGTGAAAATTGGGTTTGCCAAATTTTATTCTTTAGAAGAGTCAAATTTCATCTCACTAATATTTTGAATTGTCTTTTTGTTCTGTATTTCATTATTTATGCTTTCATTATTATTATTATTATTTCCTTCTACTGGTTTTTAGTTTGTTTATGTTTCTAGTTCCATCATTTGTAATGTAAAATTGTTTATCTGAGCTTTTATTGCTTTTGGAAATACTTACCTCAGTACTGCATTTAAAGCATTTCATAGAATCTGATATCATGTTTCTTCACTTTCTTTAGTCTCCAGAAACTTTATAATTTATTCTTTGATTTTTTCATTAACCTAGGATTTCTTCAAAAATATTTTGTTTAGTCCCCACATGTTTTGGTTTATTTCAGGAGTCTTTTTGTGGTTAATTTCTAGCTTTATTCCATTGAAGATACTTGATAAATTTTTTACCTTGTATAATTTCTGAGACATATTTTATGTCTTAGAATATGACTTATACTTGAGAATGTTCCATGTGCACATAAGGAAAGTGCGTATTCAATTCTTTTGGGATGGAAGTGTCTGTGAATGTTCAAGTTCATCTGACCTAATTCATTAATGCCTTTGTTTCTGTATTAGCTTCTTTAGTGTCAGTGGTTTGTTGAATTTATTATTAATGTTATTTTTTAATGTATTGTTATAAGTCTTTTAATAAATGTTTTATGTAGTTAGGTGCCCCTCTGTTTAGTGTATAAACTCTTTAGTGTTTTTAATCAAGAGGATGACTGAATGTAATAATGTTTTAGGAATATTGTTCTCAATTCAATAAAACAGAGTGCCTGAGATCAAGTAGTCTTATTTTGTAGAGGTAAAAAGTTAAATTAATTTAACTGGAAGAGAATTAGTCTCAATTATTTCACTCTAATATGTGTTAACAAATAATTCTTAATAACTTAAGACTAGTCCAAATTGCTCCCGTGTGTGGTCTATAAACGCCACTTTAATTCCACTTATGTATCTAATTATAGTGGTTGCATCAAAATATGTACTACTCTGAGAATAAAAATATCATGATAGAGGGAAGGTATTTGAAAGTATTGTGATTATGATAACTAAGAAGTAGAAAAAATGAATTGCTAAACATAAAAATTTCTCTTCATTCCTAAGGCTTCTATACAAAAGTGAATAGGCTTTTATTGTTATTGATTAATAATATATTGGATATAACATATTCATTTGGTTTTTCCAATTAAGTTTCTCTTTAATAGTAATTAATGCTACATTTTCTGTTTTCATAAGAGTTTTTGCCCTTATAAACTTTCTAAGAATATTGTTTTTGATAAATTTTAATATTTAATTATTTATATAGAAGAAATTTTATACATATATTGTTAATCTATATAATAATAGTTTTTCATACATAGTTTTTGTATTCAAATACTATGTATAATATACCAGTGTTGCCTTTCTGAAGTTAGAAATAATAATTCCAATTATCGATAATGCAGTATCTGGCAACTAATATGGAACTGTGCTCTCAAACAGTACAAAGAAAATACTTGTGAAATGATTAAAAATATAAAAAGTGTTTAATAATTTGAAAAAATTTAAATTATTAAAATTTATCTATGCAACCTTGGAAAACTCTCATTTCATTCAGTACAACTCATTTTTATGTATGTGATAAAGAATATTTTCTTAATGTGATTTATTTTTATTTTTTGGTGGGAATTTATTATATATATATTGTTCATTTGTGCAATGTATTCTTTCTCCTCTCAGGTGTAGTCCCTGTGAAATTCCTTTTTGTGATATAGATGCTGAGAACAAACGGCAGAATCTTGATTAGTGAAGAACTCTACTTTTTAAGAATAACAAATCATATATCAAAGCTATTATAACATTTAGAATAAAAGGAGTCAATAATTAGATAAACTAAGAAAATTTAAATTTCTTTTTAGCACACTATTCTTTAGCAAGTTGTTTGTGATTCTTATCACATCGACTTCAGTACCACAGAAGATACTATTATAGCAAAATTGCAATATCTGTCTCTGTGTCATTCCTCTGTCTAAGCTGTTATCCTCTTCCCTTAAGTGATCAGTGTCATTGTGACCCTATTTGTAGAGAATTAAGGTAGTTTTTGTTCACTATTCTATTCTAAGTCATTCTTAGTCCTATTCAGGAAAATTGACTTGTTGTTACCTGCATCTTGTACTTGTGGTAACTGGATCCCAGTTTAAAGCTACTTTTGCTTAGATCTTACCAATATCTAGACCTCCAAAGCCAGTATTGACTCTTGTCTCTCTGCATTAGTCTGTGGAAGATGCTATTACTAGCTTACAGACTTCCCTGATGCTATTTATTGTAATTGTGCATCTGGAATTTCCAAATGTTGCTTCCTTTAAAATAGTCCATGATTTTCTATGTTCCACCTGCCTGTTGTGTTGGGTTACTCTTTCCCTCTGTAACATAATTCTTTTTTGAAGTATATCAACTACCTGCCTGCATTACCAGATCTTTTACTATGTCCTCTCAATTCATATCCATGGGATTTATGAGTAAAACAAAGAAAAAAGAGAAATATAGAATCATCTTACTAAGTCAAAGGAGCATAAAGAAGTAGGTGTGCAATTTAGGTGTGGAATTTTGTGAAAGATGTATCCCATATACTAAATATAAATGTTTGTATTTATACACATACAGGAACAGATTGAAGCAAAATATTGACAAAAAGGATGATTTTAGTGAATGGATTTCATTGAGGAGTTGACAGAATTTTATAAGTATTCACTAATTTGGTGGTGTAAAATCTAGAAGCCAGAAGAAACTTGTGTAAATGTGTGTCCCCTGTTATAAGTCCTTTCAGCATTTAAGATCAATGTTCTGGATGAGAACTTCAAGGGCACACATGACTCCTTGGAGCAGGAACATGTTTGGAAGCTTCTTGATTTAGTGAATTACATCTGTGATCCACTGAACTATGCCATCAAAGTAAGCATCCTGCACAGTCAAATGATTTATCTGAGTTGATATTAGGTTAAACACAAAACAAAAGAGAATAGTCCAGCAGTTTTGTCAATTATAGAAACAATGTTTTATTCTTTTGCTTTACCTATAGGTATTAAGATTCTATACTTTCTATTGTCTCTCAAATCTTAAAACTAATTATATAACTGGTCAAACAACTCTAGCTGAGCCTTTATTGGAATCTCTATACACAGTGAAACAGTGCTCCTTTCCTGGCAGAAACTCTAGGCCTCTTGTTCATGATTATCAGATATTTTAAAAGGAAAGAACACTGCATCATTAAGCCTATGATTTTTTTCAACAAAATGAGGACTATAACATTCAAGAGACAGAAAATTATTTTTTCTGACAGAGTCAACTTCAAGTAGAAAAAAGAAAGTGTTGGCAAAAATAGATGACTTAGATTTGGATTTAAAAGGGAAGATTGAGATATGAATACTATACCCAAAAATTTGAAAACTGGGAAGAAAGGGGACAAATTATACTAAAGAAAGTATTATCAGTCTGCAGAGGATGAAAAGATAAAATATAGTGAGGACATGGCTAAAACATAAAGACTAAAATTTCAATTTATAGGAAATTTTTTCAGGGAGAAGTGACACATAAAAGGAAGAAAGGCAATATGAAAGCTAGAATGAAGGAAAACTTTCCTTAGCAGATAAGTGTCTGAATTTTCAAGCTATTTTATTTTTTTCTTACATTTATTATATATATGTGTATATATTTGTGTGTGTGCCTGTGCATACACATCATTCTTCCATTTTGTACAATTCATACTTTTTCCTCTGAGTTGTAGTCTCTATAAAATTCCCACTACTACTTAACCTTGCCATAGCCCTTATTGTTTTTCCCTCCCCTATTTTGGTCTCTCTACCTAGCCCTCCTGTGCAGTGTCTCTAGTTAATAATTGCCTGTTAATTTTGTTTTTTAATTTATTATAATTATTTTTTCCAGATCCTTTATTCAGTTCCCCTGCATTCCTCCTATAAGTGAAATCATTCTATATTTTCTTTTTCTTTCTGGCTTATTACACTGAACATAACCCTTTTCAGCTCCATCCATAATACTGCTACTGCATGAGTTTATCATTTGTGAGTGTTGAATAATATTCCATTGTACCCGTTTTCTTGATTCAATCAAGGATTTTTTGGCATTTGGGTTGTTTCTATGTCGTACCTATTGTAAACAGTACTGCAATAAACATAGGGGTGCAGGTATCCTTTTAAATTAAATTTTTTTTTTGTCCGTTGGATAAATTCATAGGAGTGGAATTGCTAGATCATATGGAAGACCCATTTTCACTAATTTGAAGAATATCTACACACCTTTACATAGTGGTTAGACTTGTTTGCATTTCCACAAGCAGTGTAGGGGAGTTCCTTTTTCTCCATATCCTTGTCGACAATTTTTTTTTGTTTCCTGTTTTTTTAATATGTGCCATCTCATTGGTATTGTGGTATCTCATTGTGGTTTTGATTTATATTTCCCTGACTACAAGTGGTATTGAACATTTTTTCATATACCTCTTGGTCATTTGCATTTCATATTTGCAGAAGTGTCTTTAGTTCTTCTGCTCATTTTTTGGACTGGATTGTTTGTTTTTGTTGAGTCCTGTTAGCTCTTTATAAATCTTTATGATCAGTTCCTTATTAGTAGCATTGTGTGAAAAAATTTTCTCTCAATCAGTAGGGTGTCTCTTTGTTTTGGTTAATGTATCTTTTGCTGTACAGAAGCTTCTTAGTTTGATGTAGTCCCAGCTGTTCATCTTTTACTTCCATTTCTTAGCTCATCTTTAAAGATGTATGTCATGCAGTGATTTGCCCATATTTTCTTCTATATATTTTACAGTTTCTGGTCTATGTCCAGCTCTTTTATCCATTTTGAGTTGTTTTTTGTGCATTGTGTGAGGTAGTAGTCTAGCTTCATTTTTTTTTTTAGATGTTAGCAATCCAGTTTCCTAGCACCGTTTATTGAACAAACTATCCTTGTTCTATTTCATATTCTTTGCACCTACCTATGTCAAAGATTAGTTGTCCATAAATATGTGGGTTTATTTCTGGATTTCTGTTCATTTCCATTGGTTTGTATGTCTCTCTTTTTTCCAGTACCATATAGTCTTAATTATTATGGTTTTGTAGTATAGTTTGAAGTCCAAACGTGTATTACCTATATTCTCTTTCCTTTTGGTCAGGAGAGCTTTCACTATTCAAGGTATTTTGTGGTTCCATATGAATTTCATCAATATTTGTTCTATTTATTTGAAAAATGTCATTGAATTTTTTTATTGGAATAACAATGAATCTGTAAATTGATTTAGGTAAGATGGCCATTTTGATACTGTTAATACTTCCAGTCCATGAGCAGGGTATGTGGGTATGTCTTTCCATTTCTTTGTGTCTTCTTCTATTTCTTTTAATAATGTTTTATAATTTTCTTTGTATAGGTCCTTCACCTCTTTTTTTAGGTTTATTACCAAGCATTTTATTTTTTTTTTGTTTCAATTATAAAAGAGATGATTTCCTTGATTTCTTCTTATTCAGTTTGATTGTTTGCATATAGGAAGGCTACTGATTTTTGTGTATTGATTTTGTATCCTGTTACTTTATTAAGCTGGTTGATTCTTTTTATAAAGATTTGTTTATTTATGCATACAAGAGCTGGAGTACAAGCGGATGATGTGGGGAGGTGGTGGGAGGACTCATCAGAGACAGGTTGGGGACGAGAACAGGCAGATCTACTGAAATACACTGCTGAGAGGAGCAGCAAGCTTGGCAGGGGAGGTCTGCTGCACCATGTGGGTCACCACCCTGGGCAGGGATCAAACTCGTGCTAAAGTGGCTACAGATGCTTCATAGTGTAGTTCTTGGCTCCTTGGACCACCAGGGAGTTTCCATAAACTGATTATCTTGATTAGTTTTTTTGTAGAGTTTTTAGGGTTCTCTATGTATATCGTCATATCATCTGCCAATAGGGATATTTTTACTTCTTGTTTCCCTATTTGGATTCCTTGTTTTCCTTTCTTTTGTCTTATTGCTCTGGCTAGGACTTCCAGTATTATATTGAAAAGCAGTGGTGAGAGTAGGCATCCTTGTCTTGTTCCTGATTTTAAAGGAAAGGCTTTCAGCTTTTCACCATTGAGAATATATGGTGAAATATATGTCATGTTAAGGTATGTTTCTTCTATCCTGAGAATTCTGAGGGCCTTCATCATAAACAGATTCTGAACTTTGTCAAATGCTTTCTAGGCATCCATTAATATGATCATATGGGGCCTCCCTGGTGGCGCAGTGGGTTAAGCAACGTACTATGAAACAAACCGCAGCCACTGAGGCACAAGTTCAATCCCTGCTGCCCTCCAGGGAGGTGACCCACATGGTGCAGCAGACCTCTCCTGCCTCGCCCACTGCTCAGCAGTGTTTCAGTCTTTCTGCCTGTTATGATCCCTGCTCTGTCTCTTGTGAATCCTCTCACCTCTCTGGACTCTGGCCAGTACCCCAGCTCTTGTATGCATAAATAAATAAATCTTTAAAAAACATATATGATCATATGTTTTTTATTTTTCTTTTTGTTGATGTGTTAGGTTACATTAATTTTTTTTTTTTGAATTTTGAACCATATTGTGCCCCTGGAATAAATCCCACTTGGTCATAGTGTATTATCCTTCAGATACATTGTTGGATTATGTTGAAAAGGATTTTTGATTCAGTGTTCATTAGGGGGATTGCTTGTAGTTTTCTTTTTTGTGCTGTGCTTGGTTTTGGTATTAATGTAATGTTGACTTCATAGAACTTCTTTGGTGGTATTCCTTCTTTCTCAATATTCCTCAAAATGGGCATAATTTCATTTCTGAACATTTAGTAGAATTCATTTGTGAAGCTGTCTGGTCCTGGACTTTTGTTTTTGGGGCGTGTTTTGATTACTGTTTCAGATTCACTGCCTGCAATTGGCCTGTTTAAGTGTTCTATTTCCTCTTTAGCTTTGAATGATTATATCATTCTAAGAATTTGTCCATCTCTTCTAGATTATTGAAATTGTTTGCATATAAATATTCATAGTGACTTTCTTTTGATTTCTGTTGAATCCGTTGTAATTTCTGCTCTTTTGTTTATGATCCTATTTATTTTTGTTTTTTTCCATTTTGTTTTTCTTTGTGAGCTTGGCTCTTAGTTTGTCTATTTTGTTCATTTTTTGAGATAACCAACTTTTTGTTTTGTTGATCTTTTGCATTTTTTAAAATTTCTATTTTGTTTATATATGCTTTGATATTATTTCCTTTCTGCTACTGGTTTTTGGTTTTGTTGTTGTTCTTTTTCTCGTTCTTTGAGATGGGAGATTAGGTTTTATCTTTGAGTTCTTATTTCTTGATGTGAGCCTTTTTGCTCTATAATTTCCTCTTGTTATGTTTTTTCTGTGTCCCATCTATTCTGGAGAGTGGTATCTTAATTGTTATTCTACTCAAAGTATTTTTAAATTTTTTTCTTTGATCTCTTTAAACCACTGGTCTTCCAGTATTGTGGTTTCAATCTCCATGAAGTGGGAGCGTTCCTTGCTTTTTTTTTTTTTTTTTTCATGATTTATTTCTATTTTGATGCCTTTTTGCTCAGAGAAGGTAGTTGGAGTGATTTTGACCTTAAGGTTTCTGTTAATGTTTGTCTTGTGGCCCAATATGTGATCAATTCTGGAAAAAGATCCATGCACACTTGAGAAAAACGTGTACTCAGATTTCTTTGGGTACAGTGTCCTATAGATGTCTGTTAAAGGCATGAAGTCTAGGTCTTTATTTAGGGCTCTAGTGTCCCTATTTATATTTTGTCTCATTGATATGTCCATTGGTGAGAGTGGAGTATTGAAGTCTCTTACTCTATATATGTATTTTCTCTAATGTTTGTTTTCAGAACTGATAATAATTTTCTTATATATTTTGGTGCTCCTTCATTTGGTGAGTAAATGTTGATGAATGTTATATATTTTTAAGGATTTATTTATGCATATAATAACTGGGGTACAGGCTAGAAGTATGGGGGGGGTGAGAGGATTCACCAAAGACAGTGGGGAACAGAACAGGTAGATTGACTGAAGTCCACTGCTAAGGGAATAGTGGGCCAGACAGGAGAGGTCTGCTGCACCATGTTGGTCAGCTTGCTGGCTGGGGATCAAACTTGTGCTACAGTGGCTATGGATAGCTTCATAGTGCTGAGTCTTAACCCCTTGAACCACCAGAGAGGCCTGATGAGTGTTATATCTTTCTGAAGTAGTGTCCCATTAATCATAATGTAGTGTCCATCCATGTCTCTTTTTACCATTTTCAGTTAGAAATCTATTTCATCTTATATAAGTATAGCTGTTCCTGCCTTATTTTTTGGTACATTTGCTTGTAGGATTATTTTCCAACTTTTACTTTTGGTCTATGTTTATCTCTTGCAGTTAAATGTTAAATGTGCTTTTTGGAGACAGCAGAAGGTTGGACTTTGTTTATTAATCCAGCCTGCTACTCTGTGTCTTTTTATTGGTGAGTTTAGTCCATTTACATTTAGAATTAATATTGACACATTGGCAGCTATATTTGACATTTTGTCATGTCTGAATTTTTGGCATCATCCAGGCAGCAAAACTAAGAGAAGATTGAAAATAATTGTACAGAATGCTGTTCTTGGCCATTCAAACAATATAGTTATTGAGTTAAATATAAAAAAATTGTTGTTAAAATTACCATATTAAGCATAAAAATTAATACAAATTCTTTTAATATATGATTAAATATAAAGTGAAAAGCCAAAAGTTATTCCTAATAGAGACAGTAGCTAATATATTTGTCATTATTATATTTAATCTTGCTTTATATATATGATCAGTTTCCTTTAGGAGAAAAATCCATCTGTGTGAGCAGGCATGATTTAAATGTGAGAGAGGTTAAAATTCAAATCAGTGACTGAATGATAGAGAACACAGATCAGGATTTCAGAGGTTTATAATTCAAAGATGTCTGAGAAATCATCAGGCAGAGATAGGGCTTAAGTGCAAGTTTTCCAGTGACTTGGAATTTAAGAGAATCCAGGTTTAATTTCTGCATCTTTCATAGGCTAACTTGAGACTAGACACCACATTTGTACCTACCTTCCTTGGGCATAATTTTATTGTTCATCAAAAAGCAGACAATGAAAGCAAGTTGTGATGTGGACTGTTTGTAAATGAAATAATTCATGCCAAACATCTGACACAGGTTCTGATAAAAACTAAACTCTCCATAAATTTCTCATCAATATATATTATTATTTATTTCCTTAAACTTTATTTAGGGATATCCTTGAAGAGTTTGCAGTATAAGCTGAATTTTCAGTGGAAGACATCTTATATGTTAGGGACCAGTGAAAAGCATTCATTAGTTATAGGTTATAACATGCCTGTAATTTGTTTGATGTGCTATCTTAACAGTAGCCGTAACTTTCTGATTTTCCACACTCCTATTCATTCTGTAGTGTCTTTTACCCAGCTTTATAGAAGCCTTTGAATTGCCTTCTTTAATATTAAAAACCTCAGGACCTTTATTTTACATATGCTTAATTGTTATTAAAAATGCAGATATTTCTGGTAGTTGAATCACTGTATAGTATCTGTGGTCACTTTATAATTTTTATTGTAAATATTGGTTTAAGTATAAGACCAGATACCGATTTTAATGGTCAGATGTGCATGTGGCAGATGTGATAAGGATCTTGAATATAGTATATTTGCCAAAATACTCTACATAGAAAAAGGCAGCTATGCACAGCACAGGGCAACCTTTGTTGGTTTGCTTATCCTGACTTGGGGATGCATCTGAGTTGTGTATTTTGGTTTGATTGTAGAAACTTTTTGAAAACTTAGTTTTACAGGAAGGTCATTTTGCACCCTCCTTCTAAGTTCACCCATGTTTACTGATTCTTAATCTAGGGATCAGTGTGAGGTATCCTTCAGGAATTTTGTGGCAAGAGTGAAGTGCCTTTTCAAATTCCTTCTGACATTTTATTTTACCTTTCAAAAATATGGGTGAATTAATTAGAATTATGAGAACAAAACAACATAAATCTTAGTGAGCTAGAGTTCAAACTGAATCTTAAAAACATCTCATATAATTTTGAACATTAAATAGAAACCAATTCTACAAGTTCCCAGAATTTAAGTCATTATTAACCTTTTCTTTTTAAATCATGTAATTTATTTTCCTCCAATTGAAGTCTTACAAAGAACTGAACATGTAAAACTAGACCATTAAAAATTATAGCAATTTTGAAGTTAGGGTAGAGAGATTAGATTTCCTTCTTTCCCTATCCTCTCTGACCTCACCCTTGCCCTACTTGACATTCCTCTAAGGCTCCTTGGAGCACAGTTTGTTAACCATCAGTATAAATTCACCTTGAAATTTTACAGAATTTTAGAATTCCAACCCATAGAATAGAGAATGTTTTAATATTGGCCTTGCCTTTTTTTTCTTTATTTATATATATTTGACATCAATTGTAATCCCCATGTATTCCCCATCACCATTTCACCAGTGCACCATCACCTCAGTCCCTTGTGTTCTTATCTGCCTTCAACCCTCTCCCTCCCCTCTCCCCACCAATTATCCCCAATTTGTCCTTGGTCTTTTTGTTTTTGTTGTGTTTTTATTATTATTATTGTTATTATTCTTTTCCCTGATCCTTATTTGGTTCCCTTATATTTCTCCTAGGGGGGTAACCATCCAGAATTTTTCTTTTGCCTTCTGACTTATTTTGCTGAGCATAATACCTGCTATCTCCATGTTCCTATGGATATGTACCACATCTTCCTGATCCAGTCATCTGTTTTTGGGTATTTAGGTTGTTTCCAGGTCTTACCTATTGTAAATAGTGCTGCTATAAACATAGGGGTACAGATATTCTTTGAATCAGTGTTTTTGTGTCTTTTGGGTATATTCCTAGGAGTGGGATTGCTGGATCCTATGGAAGTTCCATTCTTAGTAGTTTGAGGAACTGCCTTTTTAAACATGTACAGGTACATGTTTTTAAAACATGCACAATAGCATTTCCACTATATTTTCCCTATGACTTGCATTCTACTTTGTACTCTGCTACTTACCTATTTTGAGATATTTAATAAATAAGTTCACCTCTCTTTGGCTATATATTTCTGTTTCCAGTTCACTTATATCAACAGACAATCACAATATTGTGAATGGAAAGAACATTGTAGTCCCTCTTTCTAACCTGCACATATGTATACAATAAAGACTTATAAATGAAAGTATATTTTGGGATATTCAACCCTATCAGAAATAGGGGGGAGGGTTACAAAGAAAAATTGTGTATGTTCACACACCAATTCATGTGATGGGAGAGGACACTGAATATATACTATTACCCTTAAAGTTAATCTTTAGTCTTGCCTGTGCTCCATAACACTCTGGATCTCTGAATACCAAACTAGGTCAGATATTCAAAACTAAAATCTTTCCTCAACTACAAGTTTGAAATTTAACACTTTGATCTTAGACTCATGATAAATTGGTGATGCTGCTTCTGACACTCTGTCCTAATTTATCTCATAGGCTCTAGTCCTCAAGTTTGTGTGACCTGGCAGTAGAGAGTGCCTTGAGGCACTAAAACCTCAGGTGTAAAGAGAATGCAAGTTTCCAGAAGATTAGCAATTGATAAAGTAGAACAATGGGAGCATATGGTGCATTATAATAACCTGCAATGTGATGATAGATACCTGATTTAATATTCTATTGAATCTGAAAACTGGTGGCATTTCAAAGTAAAACTGATATTGTTATATACTAATTTTGATGAAGAGGAGATAAGAAATAAGGTCCAGTTCTTCAGCCTTGCTGAAGAAAGTATATGTAAGGAAAGAACATGTAAGAAAAATATGTAACAAAGAATATATTTAAGAAAATACATGTAAAGAGGGACATATTAGTGAATTTAACATGATGAGTTATGTACTTTCTTTGAATGCCTGAACTGAAGCAGCAGTGATCTACCAAGTATTGTATATGGCAGAGTTCTCTAGCATACAGGAGACTGCTCAAAAGAATATCTGAGAAAAAGTGCTCAGATTTGATGAGAATAACTGCCCTCAATTTTCACAGATTACTACTTTAGTCAAATAGTTTGTCTTCTTCTATCCTTTTTTCAATTTCTCATCTTACATTTTTGTTTCCTTATTTTGAAATGCCTCTTCTTCCCTTTGCACTGTCACAATCCCTTCATTTTAAAGTATATAAACAAAAACTACTATCTTTCATAATTGATATGATTCTTTAAAGTCATTAAACTATTCTGTAAAAGCTACATAACATGCATTATTTTAATTTTTATTTATGTTTGAATGGGTATGCTTGTGCATATTGTATAGTGTGTGCATGTGTATGCATTTAATACCCTGAAGTTTATACACTGTTTAAACTTTGCACAAATTATTATGTTAGTTTTGAAAATACTATATACCATAGAAATCAGTTTGGTAGCTTAGAAAGTATAGACTTTAAATTGACATCAACATATGTAAATTTTTTCCTGTAACTTTCTTTCCCCCCAGATGCTTTATACCTAAGTAGTATGAAACGTGTCATGAATTGCCATATAGAACGTGTTTTATCACATCATAAAAATATCATTGCATCTTACATATATTCAAGATGAGACTGTCACAAAGGTGAACATGGAGTGTACATGTTTAGGCAATGACTTGTTTGTACTGAGTTAACTTTCAGGGCTTGCCATCCTTCATGTGTGCAATAGCAATTGAAGATTTGACCTTTAGCGATTTCAAAATTGTGAGTAGCACCGACCCAAATATAACGTTGCAAGTATGCTAGGAACTGTGTGGGGGGAAAAAGGAGGTAAAGTGTGAGAAAGGGGAGATTGATTTTCTTTGAAGCTGTTTCAGAAGGCTTTAACTATTGAGGGCTAATTTGACTTCATTGATTGTCGCAGGTGGTTATCTCCTATATTCGGTCCAATGCCCAGCCTGGGCAGTTATCTGTACAGCTTTCAAGTCCACTCTGAACTTCATCAGTTGACACCACAATGTCTCTTATTTGTTTTAAGCTTAAAATTTGAGAATAAAATTCCAACTTAGGCTTTTTGATATGTCTATCCTTGATTGGATTGTGCTCTACATTTGATGAGAAGCAGGTGATAAAAAAGAATGTATATCACACAACTCTTATTCCAGACATTATTAGAAAATCTAGAATAAGAAATTTAGCCCAAAATTTAAATAATATTAAACATAAAGGATTATGTTTCTTATGAGAAATGTCATTTGTCAGGTTCGTAGAATAAAGTTCATCATAGTTACACTAGTTATCGGTTATTTACAATGGCATAAAGGGTTACCTTTATCACTAGTTTACTGCTAGTTCTACTTGTACTAGTATTTCCTTTCAATCACTCCATACTTTGACAGGGTTTTTGTGTAGGTTGGTTACAAAAATTGTGTTTGTGTTTCAAGATTTTATCTGTAGGGAGATTTAGATGTTTTACTCTTGCCTTCACAAGATTTTTACAAAATATTTTCCTGAGATTATTAACAATGTTTGCACGTGAAAATCATGGTACCTCACCCAAAACTTTTTTTGGGATCCAACAAGGTGAATAATTTCAATGAATAATAGGAGTTGAGATTTACCTACTTCTATCTCACCTCCATCCTTTCTCACTGTGTACAGTGAATACTGTCATCATTTCTCCTATAGCCATCCTGTGTTTTTTTTTTAAAGATTTTATTTATTTATGCATATAAGAGCTGGCATACAGGCTAGAGGGATGGTGGTGTGTATGTGTGTGGGAGGATTCACTAGAGACAGAGTGGGAAGAAGAACAAGCAGATTCATTGAAATACACTGCTGAGAGAAGCAGCAGGCGAGGCAGCGGAGGTCTGCTGCACAATGTGGGTCACCTCCCTGGCTGGGGATAGAAGTCTTGCTGCAGTGACTGCAGAAGCTCCATAGTGTGGCGCTCAACCCCTTGCACCACCAGGGAGGTCCATCCCGGGCTCTTTTTATCATAAGACATTGCATGTACTCTTCCCTTAATGGACATTGCTTTCTCCCACCCGTCATTAAATGACTGCCTACTTATCATTAGATGAAAACGCCTATCTTCCCACCTGTCACATACGCTACATGTGCATATGTGTTCACACATGAACATACATCATCTTTTTCCTCATAGTACTCTTGCTTAGGGGACAGTATTTTTTCTGTTTTCTTATTGATTGTTTCTCTACCTGTAAGAACAATTATTGTGCAGAGAAGTAACCTTTCCTGTCATCTCTAGTGTTCCAGTATACAGTCAGAGTCTTCTTACAGGAGGAACTCAGTAAGCATGTGTGGAATGAATGCAAACTTTTTCCAAGAGAAGGAATAGAACTTTAGGCTTAGATTTTCAGGAAATGCTTTGCAGTTATATTTAAATGTTTTCCTAATATTTTGTTCCATTTGGCTGACAGATACTGGTTATTTCTTCATTAATTAGCATTAAAGGGGGACAGGATTTACCTTGGAGACTTGCATGGGACTGTAGATTATTGTAGATGCATTGCAACAGAGTAGCATGTTTGTGTTAAAATTACATATATTTACTTTTAATATTTTTTAAATACCTGAATATTCTGTGATCTCCATATTTACTAAGTATAGGTTAATGCATTATTACCATTTACTAAACATATTTTACTCATTTTCTGGATTTTTATGGCTGAACGTAGATGTTGATACACACATGTATAGCAGAGTTTCTGAGTCCAGAATATTTATTTGTGAACCATTGCATACTTAACTGTCAATGATTTGTATTTAGAAAGCATTTATATTTAAATAGGTTCTATATTAGACATCTACCAAATGCCTAAGCCTAACAGCATATTTTAAATTTTCCAAGGATGGTTGAAAGTATAAGATGGTAATTATCTTTTTCTGATGTGTTGGTGCTATTAAAATCATATCATGATAACTTATCATTTACATATAAATCTTGTTAAAATTTCAAAGTCCTGTGCTGAAAATATAAAAATAAGTATATTTAATATAATTGACTTAAGATTGCTATTTTCCACAATTTTTCTGAAGGTAATAAGAGAGATCCTCTTTTGCATGCCTCTTCAAACAGCATTTTGAATTCTATCAACATCACACTCCTTTTATCCCCGTAGTTGAAGTCCCAAAAGACTATCTCACCACAAAAATAACATCTGAAATATCAACTCTATGCATATAAATTCAGTTGGAAGGAGGAAACTCTTCATGACTTTAGAGATGTCAATATATTACAAACTGTTCCTTCTACACATAGTTCTGTGAGCATGTGAGAATATGTGTAAATTAATGTGTATTTCTTTCATTCTCTATTATAACTCAATGTGTAAAAGAAACATATAAATGCAAATAAACTGTAAAATCAAGAATTGCCACAGGCTATCTACCTGTTTACATATGAATTCTTTATATCTTAACTTTTCTATTTACCACTGAGAACTCAGGTTAACAAATCATGTATCATCCCAAAATTCAACTCTTCTTTCTCTTTTTTTCATCTCCTCTTATTGAAATCTTACAAGACAATAAAAAATGCCCTACCTCATTCCATTCTCCCTTCCACATACCTATACAAGATCTTAAAAATCAAGGTTTGTAATTTTTTCTCCCTCTTTAGTTTTTTAATCGTCCTTAGCATAATCTTCCCAATCATTCACACTGAAACCCATGTGTTTATTTATATCTACCTTTGCTTTATCTTACACATACATCTAGAAATAATGATGAATTAGAATCCATCTGGGCACACAGTCATCCAGTTCATTTCAGTCTCATTAATCAATCATCATTCAGCTCATTCACATTCTCATTTCACTCTTACTTGTTCCCTGAATCAAGAACAATTGCCTTCTTCTAATAGAAGGTTAGGTTAGTGAATTGAAGTCTTCATATTCTGCTTTTAATTTATATTATTTTTATGATACTTTGTTGCTTTTGGCCACATGTCTGTGACACATAGTATACACATTCTCAGGACTGAGGAAATTTGAGTGGCATCTAAACATAGGACAATAGCAGTGATAATGGCCAGTAATTACATTACAATGTAGGCCTGGGGGCCTCCCTGGAGGCTCAAGGGGTTGAGTCACAGCACTAGGAAGTTTTCACCAGCCACTGCAGCTTGAGTTTCATCCCAGGCCAGGGAGCTGACTTTCATGGTGCAGCAGATTTCTCCTGTTTCAGCTGCCTGCTGTTCCCTTCAGTACTGTGTTTCAGTCTATACAACTATGCTGCTCCGCATTCTGTCTCTAGTGAATCAGCTCACCCCCTGTACCGCTGGCCTTTACCCCAGTTCTTTTATGCATAAATAAATAAATCTTTAAAAAATATATAGTTCTGACCCTGCTATACTATCACATTTAGTGCCTACATTAACTCTTTGTGTTTTATCTCCAGAATGAGAGTTTATTTATGTATTTTTCATCTACCACCATCCATGTATTGTCTTGTCCCTTTTCCCCAACCTCTTCCCACTTCACCTCAGAGCCCTCATGGTGTTTATGAATGTCCACTAGTTTTTGTAAGTACTTTACTTTATTAAAACATCTTATATAAAATGTCTAGCATTTTTGCCATTCCTGCTTATTTTATGGAATGTAAATCTCTTGAATCCCACCATTTTTCTTAAAATGACTGTATTTCATCTTTGCTTATGTATGGATAAGTATACTATAATGAGGATCTATCACACCTTACTGATCCAGTGTTTATTTATGGACATTTAGGCTGTTTCTTAGTCATGACTTAGTTATTAATAGGTTCTAATAAATACTGTAGAGCACATTGCTTTTTGTGTTGATGTTTTTGAATCTTTGGATATATGCCCAAGTGGTATTTCTAAGTTGTGTGCTATTCCCATTTTTAGATTTTTGATCTTTATCCAGGTGGTTTTCCATAATGGCTACTCTAGTTTACATTTCCATCGACAATGTAAAGGACTCTTTCCTCTGCATCATTTCCAACACTTGCTGCTGGAAGTCTTTTTAGTATGTGTCATTCTCATGGGTGTGAGATGTTATCTCATTGTGGTTTTAACCTCTATCTCTCTTATTGGAAATGATGAACATTTTTTTCATATATCCACTGAATAATTGAATATTTTCTTTGGTGAATTGTTTATTCATATCTGTTGCCCATTCATTAATTGGGCTGTTTTATTTTTCTGCTGTTGCATTTTATGTCTTTCATATATCTTGGATATTAACCATTTGGATATTAATCTCCTTATATATTGTGGGATATTTTCTCCCATTTAGTAGGTTGCATTTTTACAATCTTGTATTTTCTTTCATTGTGTAAAAACTTTCCATCTTGAAATCTCAGTTGTTTATTATTATTATTATTATTTCTCTTGCTATAAAGGTCAAGTCTCCAAAAAATCTTTATTATTAATGGCATGGAACATATACCAACATTTTCTTCATATAGCTTATTATTGCAGCTCTTGTACCTAAGTCTTTAAACCATTTGGAAATTATTTATGTGTATAGAGTTGAAAATAGCCCAAATTCATTTTTTTATGTGTGGTTTTCAGTTTTTCCAGTACCATATATTATTAAATATTGTACTGGTTCTTGGTTTGTAATATATGGCCTCATTATATTGAATGTTTCTATCTATTCCTATTTTGTTTAGCATTTTATCATAAATGTGTTGAATCTTATCAAGTGTATCTATTGATATTGTCATATGATTTTGATTTTTGTTCATATGTATTGCATTGATTTACAAACATTAAGTCATCATTGCATTCCTGGCATAAATTTCACTTGATATGATATATTATCCTTGTGATATATTTTTGAATTTGATTTACTAATATTTTGTTGAAAACTTTTGCTATAGCTCTTCATCAAGGATGTTGGTCTATACTTTTCTTATGCTTAATTTATCTGGCTTTGCTATTAGGGTAATGTTGACATTATAAAATGTATTAGGCAATGTTCTTTCTTATATTTGTGAAAACAGTTTGACTAATGGGCATCAGTTCTTCCTGAGAGATTTGACAAAATTGATTTGTAAGGCTGCCTTGTCGTGGGCTTTTTTTTGGAGAAGAATTTTTTTTTTAAAGATTTATTTATTTATGCATACAAGCACTGAGGTACAGGCAAAAGGTGTGGAGGGTGAGAGGATCCACCAGAGACAGAGTGGGGAACAGAAAAGGCAGATTAACTGAAATACATTGCTGAGGGGATCAGCGGGTGAGGCAGGAGAGGTCTGCAGCACAATGTGGGTCACCTCCCGGCTGGTGGGAGGGATCATACTCTTGCTGCAGTGTCTGAGGTTTGCTTTATAGTGCGTTACTAAACCCATTGCGCCATCAGGGAGGCCTCTTGGAGAAGATTTTTAATGCTGTTTTAATTTCCATACTTTTGATTGCTTTATTCACTTGTTAGCTTAAATTTGGCCCTGGTGGGAAAGCGGTAGGTGTTTGGAAGGTACCAGCCTCAGTCTTTAAGTAGTACTTTCTCTAAGCAGAGATACTTGTGCTGACATCTATTCTCCCAACTGTTTGGGTCCAAGTAATTCAATATTAGAAGCCTGAGGCATAAGCAAATAATCATCAATCTTGCTCATCACCCTTGTTTTTATACTTTTCTAGTAGTATACCCTTTCTCCTACTTGTCAGCACAGTGTACCTCTTATATAGTGCAGTATTCGATCTCTGAAGTCTCTGATGCCCTGGAGTCTACAACCATAGGAGAGCACACCCAGTAGTTGCTCCTCCCTATTATGGATTGTACTTCCCTGCTATCACTATAAACATCACGAATTATAATCATATCCCTTTTCAAACAGATCATTATTCCAGCTGTGTACTGTTTTCACATCTAGGGTTGTTGACTTAATTATGGTGCAATTTAGCTGTGAGTATATAGAGGGGGTGTGTATGGTGTCTTCACTGTATCACCATCTTGCTAGACTCTTTTTTTGGTAAAGAATGTTCACAGTAGTTATTTACAATAGTCAAAATGGAATACTGAATTTACAGTTATATATTTCCATTGGCATGGCTTTCACTGCATTCATGAATTTTGATAGACTGTACTTTTGTTCTCATTCATCTGAAATGTTTTAAAATATTTCAAAATTTCACTGATTTTTTTTATTTAACATGCCATTTATTAATGTGTTCTTTAATTTCTACATATTTTTGAATTCCTCTAATTTCCATTACTGATTTCCAACTTCATTCCATTATATTCAGGGAATAAACTTTGAAATATTTCAATCTTTAACTTTTGGAGGTTTGATGTATGCCCTCACATATAGTCTTCCCTGTAAAATATTTCTTATGTACTGAAAAAGAATATGAATTCTGCTGTTGTTCTTAGTTGGTTTATTAGTTTAATCCATTCCACTAATTCATTCTTATCTTCTGTATAATTGTTTAATTCTTTATTTATAGTGGAGTATTAATGTATTTGATTAATTGTTGAACTATTTATATCTTTAGTTTTGTCAATTTTTGTTTTGTATATTTTTAATTTTTGTTCATCTATTTATAATTGTTATATCTTCTTGGTGAATTGACCCATTTCACCATATAAAATGTAATTATTTGGTTCCAGTGTCAATTTTTATCTTAAAGTCTACTTTTTAATATTAATGTAGTTACTTGTTTTTTTTTGTTTTGTTTTGTTTACTGTTTATATAACTTGTTTAATTATATTGTGGTTAGTTTGAAAAACTAATTTTGACATTTTCTACTGTTCTCATTGCATTTATGTAGGAGATAATTTTTGATCTCCTTACCACTCATTCCTGCTGACATCTGTTACAATATAAATTAATTATAATATTCTCTACTATGCTATTTTTTAAAACATTTTATTTAATTATTTTTGCATAGAAGAACTGGAGTATAGGCCAGAAGTGTGTGTGTGGGGGGGGTTGGGTAAGAGAATTCACCAGAGACATAGTGGGGGAGCAGAACAAGCAGATCTACTGAAATACCCTGCTAAGGGGAGCAGTGGGCACAACTGGAGAGTTCTGCTGTGTCATGTGGGTCCCTGGCTAAGGATTAAACTAGGCCATAGTTGTGAGAGCACTGAGACTCAACTCATAGGCTACCAGGGAGGCCCTATCTCCTCTAATATATTAAATGTAATGTTAATAATTTCCGCTGAATGTAAGCAACTACTAAAAGTAATATATATATATTTTAGTTTATTGGGAAAATTGAAATTAACTTGGGAAAGGTAAAACTCAATCACAGTAATCATTCCAGTTGCTCTTAGGAAAGGCAAAACATTAAAAAGCATTGGTTTCTGACATATGCCAGGAAAATGAGATGTAAGTCACTAAAAAAATAAATATTTTATTATTGTTTTTCCATATTTTCAACAGAATAGACTCCTTAGCCTAATTTCATCATTGCAGAGTGATTACATTTAGTAAAAGTGAGAAAATGTATTTGCATTTTGTAATGAATAGTTAATTGCCATTACAAAACATAGTGCAGTGTTTATATGAATGGAATAATAGAGCAGTATTGTATAACAACATCATTAAATAATAAAGTATCTTTAATAAAATTTTATATCAAGACATGGATATAAAAGCTATATTTCAAATGAGAAGTTTAAAATAGCCTCTGGGATGAATGTAAAATGCACCATTACTTATTTCCATACTTCTATGGAAGTGCAGCATACTGTATAAATTAATCTTAATTTAATACAATGTATGTGATGTTAATTCATCTAAATACTATATTGATAAAAATTAAATATCATTTTGTATGATAGAAACATGTAGAAAGAACCAAAAAGTTCCCTTCTAAAGTAAATAGGTTCTCTAATTTAGAATGAAGTTCTAAGCTACAGAAGGAAGCTTTTATGATTATGAAACAATTATTTTTCAATTTTCCTTCATCAATCATTAATACTCTAGTTTTAAGGCAGTTTGCTATTGTACCTTTTCTTTTCAGCACTAAATCAATTTTCTATGGCACATATTTAAATTCAGATTATATATAAAACAATTCTTACATTGTTTCTTCTTATTGACAGAATTATGTATAAAATTCATTTTATGTTGTAGTTTATTATATATTGTAATTATTTATAACTCTGTCAATAAGCATTATAAACTAATGAATTCTGAAGCACTGTCTTAGAATCACTCTAAGTATAAATTATATACTGTAAGTATATACACATACACACACATATAGACACACAGAGTCTTAATATAACTGTTCACTTTACTTCTGTTTGATGTGACATTCATAGCTCTTGCCTTGGGTCCAAGCAAAGAAATAAGTTTTTCCTTTCCTAAAATGATTAGAGATACATTTGGAAGTTCAAAGACTTGTAGGGGATAAGTGTGCAAGGGATAACGGAAACAAGGAAAGGTGTGGAGAACTTATGAGCTAGGAGTAGAGGTGGAGAAGAATAATATTCTCATGAGACAGGAAGATAAATGTGTAAAAAGAATGGAAAAATTATCATAGGGAACTCTGTGGTGGCAAAAGGGATTAAGTCACAGCACTATGAAGCTATCTGCAGCCAATGGGGCATGAGTTTGATCTCCAGTTAGGGTGGTGACCCACATGTTGCAGCAGACCTGTCCTATCCACCTGCTGCTCCCTTAACAGTGTGTTTCAGTCTATCCACCAATTCTGTTCCCGACTCTGTCTCTGGTGAATTCTCTTATCTCCCTCCCAGGCATCTCTTTTGTACCCAAATTCCTGTATAAACAAACAATAAATATTTTTTAAAAATTATGAAAAATTACAAGAATGTAGTGGGATTTTCCACAAGCAAAGGGTGTTTCATATTAGATTGAAAATAGCCTGGATTTACAGAAATTTAAGCAAAAAATAATCTACATTAGTTCACCATTATGGAATTTCAGGATACCAGGTTGGAGAGATCTTAAGAATTTAGGGAGGTAAAAATCTGGTCACATCCAGGCTCTGCAGAACCTGAATGGCATTCTAACCTTCATACCTACAATGTCAGAAGCCAGCAGACTATAGGAGATGGCAGTCAAAATTCTATTGTTTAGCCGACCAACAGCATAGATTACTAGGATCAATTGTCAGGTTCCTGTCTTTCATTAGGAAATGAAAGTTGAATTAAAGTTGCTTTTTTGATGTGAAATTAAAAGAAATAACTCCTGAAATACACATCTACAGGGATATTTTGTCTTTTTTGTTATCTATAGGAGGATAGGTGTTATCTGAACCATCGTGATAATCACTTCACACTTCAAACCATTATGCTGCATGCCTTGCATTTGTTTGGTCTTGTATATCCATTATTTCTCAATAAAACTGGAACATAATGAATGAATGAATGAATAAATAAAATAATTGAAATTGCCTTTATACAGCAAGATGGGTAAAGTGGTTGATTGTTTTATTTTTTTTTTTTAAAGATTTATTTATTTATGCATACAAGCACTGGGGTACAGGCCAGAGGTGTGGGGGAGAGAGGATTCACCACAGAGAGCAGGGAGCAGAACAGGCAGATCAACAGAAGCACACTGCTGAGGGGAGCAGCGGGCACAGCAGGAGAGGTCTGCTGCGCCATGTGGGTTCCCTCCCCGGCCAGCAGCAGGGATCGAACTCGTGCTGCAGTGACTGCGGTTTGCCTCATAGTGCGCTGCCCAACCCACTGCGCCACCAGGGAGGCCCGGTTGATTGTTTTAAATTTAATCTTGGAAGGACTAGCTGACTTTTAGAGCTATATGCTGGTGTCATTTGGATAAAAGTAAATTAATTTTAACATCATTTAGAAATTAATAGCTAAAATATTGAGCCCATGTTAAAAGATAAGAAAATAAAAAACTATACTGTCTTTTCACTAGTATTACCACTAATAAATGATACTACTTTCAGGTACCTCTTAAGCTATAGGATTTTTAAATCTTGCACTAAGTAAACTGATTATGATGAGGGATTAAATCCTTTTTTCTTATCTTCTTACCTTTGAGATATACAAAATTCAGCATAGGAAGTGCATAATTGATTTAATAATTCTTGAACACACAGTACTAAAAACACTAGTAAGAAACTTAGAAGATAGTAAGATAACGTTAATAAAAAGTATTGGGGCTCCCTGGTGGCTCAAGGGGTTAACCAGCAGCACCTTGAAGCTCCTCAGTGCTCCTTAACCCCTTATCTCTTTATCCACAGCCACTGAAGCATGAATTCAATCCCCAGTCAGGGAGGTGACCCACAAGGCTTGGCTGACCTCTCCTGTCTTTCCTGCTGCTCCCCTCAGCAGTGTATTTCAGTAGATCCTCCTGTTTGGTTCCCGAGTCTGTCTCTGGTGCCTCTTCTCACGAACACTCCCTACATACACCTCTGGCCTGAACACCAGTTTTTGTATGCATAAATAAATAAATATTTTTTTAAAAAGTAAAATAAATTGGAAAAATTAAGAATTAAGAAATTGAGAATCATATTTCAGAACAGTGAAGGAACTGTGGGGCTAAAGAACACTTTTCCAAAGAATAAATGCAAATGGCCAACAAGCATATGAAAAAATGCTTATCATCCCTCATAATTAGGGAAATGCAAATCAAAACCACAATGAGGTACCACCTTTCACCAGTGAGAATGACACATATTAAAAAACTAGCAACAGCAAATATTGGTGAGGATGTGGAAAAAAAGGAATTCTACACTGCTGGCGGGAATGCAAACTGATCCAACCACTATGGAAAGTTGTGTGGCGATTACTCAAACTACTTGAAATCGAGCTTCCATATGATCCAGAAATTCCCTCCTAGCTATCTAACCCAAAGAACACCAAATACAATAAAACATTAATTCAAAATGACACCTGCACAGTTTACAATAGGTAAGATATGGGCACAGCACAAATGCACGAAAATTGATGACTGGGTCAAGAAGATGTGGTGTATTACACTGGAGTATTACTCAATAATCAAAAAGGATAAACTCATGCCATTCCCAGCAACATGAATAGAGCTGGAAGGGTTTATACTCAGTGAAATAAGCCAAAAAGAAAAAGATAAATATTGAATGGTTTCACTTATAGGAGGGATGTAGAGGGACCAAATAAGAGATTGGGGGAAAAAGTAACTATAATAAAGTAAAAATCAAAATAATCAGGCAAATATAGATCAGAGACCTTCTGTAGGAGAGGAAGAAGGAGAAGGATCAGGACAGGGATGGGAAGAGTACAAGGGACTATGGTGGTGGTACAGGGTGAATTGGTGGTGGGAATTTCATGGGAAAATCATACATTGTACAAATATGAAGGATGACATAATAAATATACATTTAAAAATAATAGGTTTTAAATTGCAATGTGTAAAACTCCTTTCCTCCTCTTTTTATGATATTCTTATGATGTACTTAAAAGTGAAGACTTTGAAGAGAAGATCCTGTCTCAACTGTTGTGTTTCTATGTGTATTTACCAGCCTCCATGAGCAAACTTCTATTACTTCTGATGTAAGTTTACTTGTTGATATTGCAGTCTTTGTAATGAATCCTATTCAAAATCCTCAGACTACAGGCTCTTATAAAGTCAGACATATTTACAGGATATACCTGAAAGGATTTCAATATGGAAAATCAAATAATGGTTACTCCTATGGTTTTAGAGAGTCATTTTTCTATTCAACTACTGCTGTGAAATTACTGTTATCTTTTAATAGCACTTAGAAAACTCTGTGTTAGATGGAACATTTGATTTTCTTTTAATTCTATATTGAAAATCTTTGAATCCAGTTTAGAAACTCATTTCCCAAATGAAGTTTTCGTAGAATTTTAAAGGGATTGAAGTTGTCTCTTCTAGCCACATATTTTCTTTGTAAACTCTGAAATCCATTAAAATATTCATTCATTCTATTTAGCAGAATATTTATCAATCAAGTCCAGGAATAGAATCTGATAAACACATGACACAAAGGACCATCCTAAAAAATGTACTTCTTTAAATTTTCTCCTAACATGAGAAATTTGATTTTTCTCATGATAGAATTTTAATATTAATATCAGAGCAAGAGTTGGATACTTGATGTTTCTCTGTGTCCTTAGGACTTACTTTGGCAGTGCCCCTATAATGTTCTCCAGAGTTGTGTTCACAGTTTGTGTGATTGTTCTAAATCCAGTTATCTGTGTAGGTCTGGTGAAAGTACTACCTTGTGGAAGTTTTGTTTTCTGAAATCAGCCACTGACAAAAGGGAAATAAACTTATATATATATAATATAATAAAGAAAGAATTTCAAAGTTGCCAAACAACTTGATTTATAAATGGTATATATTTATATGACAAATTACTGAGTCTAGAAAAAAAATATTTAGAAAGAACAAACAGAATATTCTTACCCCTGAATTATGTATTCAATTTATATACTTCATCCATCCAATGATGATGGATTAACTAACTCATACCAACCCTCTCTTTGAAGCCATCAGATGACAGAATAAGTTTAAAAATATTGCTAAAGAATGTCAAATTATATCATGTATGCATGTGCACATGAATGTTTATGTGTGTATGTTGCATGCATTTATGTAAATTTAACTGTGTCAAGATTTCCATGGAGACTCTTGCTTTCCTCATGAGATGGGTGGGAAGTTGAGTTGTATTTTTGGAAAACTTGTAGGACTCAGTGGACCAAGTGGGAACTCAGAGTCAGTTTGTCCTGGAATTGTAAAAGGCTGTACTCTGAATGTAAGAGTGTCCTCAGATTGCCTCATCCTTGATGAGACTGCAGCCTAGCTTCATGTCATTTGGGGATTTGGAAAATTATGTACACTTAACAAGGTTTAAGTGAATTCTGAATTTCTCCTTCTCCTGAAAAGTTGACAAAAGCAAGAATACAAACAAAATTTAGCAAAAGAAATGTTAAATGAAAGATACATTCATTCTTAATCTTAAATTTCTACAAGTTACTTTCCAAATACAGTCTGTAGAACACTATCATTGATAACAAGGAACAGAATTGAAGACACTGTGGCATTAAAAATGCTGTTATTCTTTTGGTTACCACTAAATTATAAAAGTGTATGTAACTTCCAAACTCTCAGAAGTAAATATTAAACGACTTTTCCTACTTTTTTTTTCAAAGATTATTTATGCATACAGCAGCTGGGGTGTAGGCCAGAGGTGCAGGAGTTGGGGATGAAAAGATTCACCAGAGACAGAGTGAGGAATAGAACAGGCAGATTGATTGAAATACACTGCTGAGGGGAGCAGCAGGTGAGGCCTGAAGGATCTGCTGTAATTTGTGGGTTGGCTCTTGGACCTGGAATCAAACTCCTGCTGCTGAGATTTAACCCCTTGCACCACGAGGGAGACCAGACTTTTCCTTCATTTATCTTTAATGCAAAAAAAAAAAAAAAAAAAAAAAGAAAAAGATAAAAGAAACAGAATAGTTAGGTCCAATACTGAATGATATCACTTATATGTGGGATTTAATAAAACCTTACTCATGGAACGAGAGGTTAGAAATGAGATAACTAGGGGGAAGGTTGGGGTTAAATGGGGAGATGTTGGTCAAAGTGTACAAACTTTCAGTTGTAAGATGAACGAGTTCTGTTATCCTAGCATACAACATGGTGACTATAGCTTATAATACAGCATTATATACTTAAAAGTTGCCAAGAGAGTACATCTTAAATGATCTTACCACAGAAAGAAATGGCAATTAGTGACATGATGGAGATTTTAGCTAATGTACAGTAATAACATTTTGCAATATATAGGGATATCAAATGAAATGTAAAAATAAAAGAATGGAAATGGCATATAAAACAAATATTAAATTTAAAAAGCTGATGTCGCCTTAGATCACTAGCAGGAGATATAAGCCTTAGGAAGTAATAATTATAAAGATAAAGAAGATTATTTTTTAAATATCAAAAGGATAAAAGGCTACTTTGTTAGACAGCAGTTCTAAATTTGTATGCAGCTATAACATGTCTTCAAAGCATATCAATAGAAGTTAATAGAACAAACCAAGGGAAAAGAAAAATCCAGCCATAAGAGGTGGTAACACACCATCTAATAATACACATAATAGATGGTAGTAGAAAAGGCAAAAAATTAAATAAACATCAATGTAATTTAATATTAACAAATCAACAAAATTTAATTAACTTGTTATCATACTGTTTCACAGGCAGAATGTTATTTCAAGCACATATACCATAGTTATAAAAATTGACCATATTATCAAGTAACATGTCTCAAGATATTTTAAGGGACTGAAATCATATAGTGTGTGTTTTGTGCTCACAGTCCAATTGTACTAGAAATCAAAACAAAAAAGAATATGGGAAAATTCTTATATATTTAGAATGTTAAAATAGCTAACAAGTAGCTTAGGGAAGAAGGGCACAAAGTTGGAAACTAGAAAATATATTAAATTGAGTGATAATGAAATACTACCTATGAGAAATTGTGTTATGCTGTTAAATTTTGCTTAGGAGAAAAAATAGCTTTATATGCATATTAGAAAAAATAAACTGAAAATAATTTATGTATTTATTTTAAGAAGTTAGAATCCAAGCAAAACCAAAGGATAAAATAGAAATTACTATATTTCTGTAATTTCAGTAGAAATTACAGTAGAATTACTAGATTTAATAAAGTTATCATAATTAGTAGAAATTTATTAAAGTATAGACATATATGTAACTACATATATAATAAAACCAAAAATGCCCACGTATTTTTATTTATTTATTTATTAAAGATTTATTTATTTATGCATGCAAGAGTTGGGGTACAGGCCAGAGTCCGGGAGGTGAGAGGATTCACCAGAGACAGAGCCGGGAGCAGAACAGGCAGACTGACTGAAACACACTGCTGAGGGGAGCAGCGGGCGGGCGAGGCAGGAACGGTCTGCTATGCCATGTCGGGTCCCTCCCTGGCCGGCGGGATGGATCGAACTCGTGCTGCAGTGGTTGAGGTGTGCTTCATAGTGTGTTGCTTAACCCACTGTGCCACCAGGGAGGCCCCGCCCATGTATTTTTAATATACATTATAAATCAATGATGTGAGTGAAGAAAATTAAAGAGTAAAGACAAAAATAGCTAATGTTCAAGAAAGAAATAAACACTATTATTATTTCTCTTTTAACTAGGTATTGAAAATCTAAAACTTATAGACTTTATGCCAAATATGAGAATTTTGAAAGAAATAGAAAATTAATAGGCATGTAAATTAAAATGTCTAACAAAAGAAAACCTGAATATTATATGCTAATTAAAGAAATGGAATCAGCAACTTAATTTTTCCTCAATGAAGACTGCTAATCCAGTTGTTTTGACCAGCAGTTTCTAACAAATATACATGACATTTTTAAAAGTAATACTATTTCATGAACTTGCCTGCTGTTCTTCTCAGCATTATATTTCAGTAGATCCACCTGTTCTGCTCCCCGCTCTGTCTCTAGTGTATCCTCTTATCCCCACATCTCTGGTCTACACCCCAGTTCTTGTATGCATAAATAAATAAATATTTTTAAAAATTGCAGCCAAAATAAGAAAAGGGGATTTCCTTAAACTCTAAAAATAAAATACACACAAAATTTCCATATAAGTTCCCACACATAGCAGAGGATATTTCGCTCCAAGAAGAGGTTAAGATATTCATTCTCAGTATTATCAATAGTTTTTATAGTTCTGGAAGTTTTAGAGAGTTCAATTGGACAAGAAAGAGACAAAATTTTAAAGGCTTAAAAAGAACATACCAACTCTCATAAATTAGAAAATATGATTATTAAGTGACTGAAAATCTATAAGCATATTATTAAGATTGATAAAAAAATTTAATGAACTTCCTGACTCAAGGATTTAACCTATACATGTAGAATATTCTGTTGTAGTGAAAGACTGATGAATTACACACCTCCTTGTAACATAGAAATGAAAATTTAAAAAACATTTTTATAAAGTTTGAAACAATGATAGTGTATGCTAGTAGGAACTAGTTTTTTACCAGTTAGTAAAACTATTAAATAACAAGCAAGAAAGTAAAATTAAAGGGAGAATATAATTATCATTGGGAAAGGATGGAATAAGTAGGAAGTTAGGAAGTTAATTCTGAGTTGTAGCCTCTTCACTGTTAATACTTGCAGTACTGATCTCTTGACAATAATGTGTAAGCTAATCCTTTATGTTTTCTGAATTTCTTTTACCTATTAATTGACAGGTAAAAGTTTTAAGAGAGAGCTTGAACTCTGCAGGTGTTTAGAAAGGTAGTGATATGGAAGTAGGCAGAAATAAAAAAAGCCAACTCCATTTCACAATCACAATTTGCTTGATAATTGCCTGTGTAACATTTATTTTACCAAAAGTAACATTTTTAATTTTTATATTATCTGCCTTCCTGCTATCTACATCAAAACAAAAGGAATAAGAAATATTCAAAGCTTGTCAGTTTGGTTTAAGATGACTGACTCATAATTAAAAGATACTTTATATAAATACGTTTGTCCTCTTGGAAACCATGCTTGAGTTAAATTTGTGTTCTTCAGGGAAAAGAAATGAAAGCATGATTTAGACTTAGATATATTTTCATGATTACTAACACTTATTTTAGGTATCTATACTGTATTTCAAAAAAAGACTACTAAATTGTGTTTTGGTTTAAAAAATTGGATAAGTTCAAAGACATAACTGTACCTAATCTTAAAGGGTATTTTCATTAAATTAAAAAAAAAATTTAAATTAAATTAAAATTTAAATTAAAAAACAAATTAAAAAAACATCATCACATTGATAATGACCTTTGCAATTTGTGTTTTAATTTCCCAAACCACAGTAAAAAATTAATTGGCACAACATTAATAAAATTAAGTTTTGCTTAAAAACACAAGGTACCGTTTAAGTCTTGTCTGGATCTGAGAGGTATCTACTGTGGCTGTACAGTAGGTACACATGAATCATTCATTGTATTTAAAGAAGGATCAATATCCAATTTTTAGATGAAAACATTCATTTTTGCAGATTGGTAAAGAATGTCAAACCTAGTTAACTTGATCTATTATAAGGTTATCAAATATATAATGGATGATAGCATCTAAGATTTTATGATTACTACTCACAGGTGGCTAAAGTTTCATAAAAGGATCATTTATGATATAATACAATCTTTGGTAATTTCAGAAGCAGTGAACAAGTCCATTGAAATTTATGATATTGCAGTCAAAGAAGATAATAATATAAGGAATTTCTAAAATTTAAGAACCCACACAAAATATTTTTGTGTTGCTTTAGATTTGGTAATAATTTTTTTCAATTATATATTAGCTTCCATAGTCAGAAAACTAAAGAAGAATGACAAAAGTAGTGTGCTTATATCTTCCAGAAAACAATGAAAAAATGTTTATTCATCATTTTGTTATATAACAAGATTAAGAATCACATGAATGCCTTTTTTAAAAAATTCTGTCATTGTCCATAGTTGCCTTGCCTTAAAAATTAAGCTATCACACACCACACAGAATATTCCAAAAGCTACATTTGAGATTAAGACAGGATTTAACATAATTAAAATTTGATGTGCAGGAACCCTTTTGGAATTATAAGGATCATAATATTTAACATACAAAAATATATCATTGGCAATATAATACCATGAAAGTGTATACTACCTTGGACACAACTTAAATTTTCCCTAGGACCCAAATAAATACACTGGTTTTTAAACATATACTAAACTAATACCCTTTAGGTCTTTTTGAATACATCCCATAAATTTGAATTTCTAATCATACATAATTAAAACTCTTACCAGTGAGTTTTAATTGTCATTAATTCTATTATATTTCATTAACAAAAAGTATCACTTGCAAATAAAAGCAATTTTATTATGACCATCATATTTTATAAACTTCTGTGAGGAGAAAACTTACATAATTTTAATGAAGAGTAAAATGGTCTCTTTAGAATTTATCATAGGGATTAAATATCAGTAAAAATGCATTTACACTTGATTGCTGTGTGATTATATGCATTCCAGGAATTTAAAATTCAAATTCATGTTTTTATGACATATTAAATTAGGTAATTATTCTTTCATCCCCCATATATTTATTGACTATATTTTATGGGTCAGGTACTTTTCCAGAAATGGCGCTATAGCTATGAAGAAGTCAGACAAGCTTCTGCTTCTCAGTTTATATTCTGGAGGAGAAAGAAAAAAAATAGAATCACATTAAATAGTGATAAATTCCTTGATGAAATCATGAATGATGATAATGCCTTATGTGTGCTTATTTAGATACTGTAGTTAATAAAATCCCCTCTGAGACATGATAAATACAGAAGTTAAATCCTATACTAAAAGAAAGTGCTGTTTCATTGTGTAGAAAGAGCTTTCTGGACAGAGGAAACTGTGATGGCAAAATTCTTAAGGTAGAGCTAAACCTGGTACTTCTGAAGACAAATTTTTAGGCCATTGTTGTTGAAGCCTGAAAAGCAAAGGGAAGAATGATGTGATATGTATCATCACTTATCTTGTAATAACACAAGACATTCCTTCAAATCCAGTAAGTAGACCAGGACCAGTTTGCCAAGAGTCCTTTCATGACGGGACAAGGAGTCTGAATTGTAGTCTCTATATAATGGGAATGGAGTAGTGTCATCTGAGTGACATTTCAAATGTGTTTCAGCTTTGTATTGAGAATAAATTGCAGATACCAGTTATGGGTATTAGTCTAGTTTAGGCAAAATGAGTTTGCAATAGCTATGAATACCACATTTGTTTAAAATTATCTTTGCCAGAGGCTGTTTACTGTGAAAAAAAAATTTCAGGAGATAAATTGATTTGAATCCCTTTTTTTTTTTTTGAGTTTCAAATTATTTGAATGCTGTGTTTAATTTGTGCTCCATACAGTCTTTTGAAGATAATTTTTATTTTGATGTGATAAAAGATAAAACAATGGCATTCATATACATTTGCCAACATTTTTATGAGAAATAAATTTCAGTTTATAAACAAAGCTGTTATATAAGCTTAAAGGTTTCATGTTCAACTTCCTTTAGAAATAATAGTAGACCCTTAAAAATCTTTTAAACATTATATTTGTTTTATTCAAAATTGTTCTCTTAGGTATGGCAAATTACAGATTTCCTAAACCTTTGCCAATACATCTTCAACTCTAGGGTGAGCTCCTCAGATTTTGTTTGAAAAAAACATTGTTGCAAAGAATATTAATAGGCATGCTCCAAAAAGAGATCCTCAGACCTACTTATGTTACATTACCTGGGCCTTAAATCAGGTAATCTGCATCGCTGTATATTCTTAAAAGAAAGAGTACAGCCAGAACTTTCAATACATATTTCATGGTATAGTTTTTGCTTTCCAGCAGTTTGTTATGCAGCCCTCTCCATGAGAACACCATTTGAGAGGGCAAATAATTAAAATAATTTATTTAGGCACAGCCCTCTTCATAGCATTGAGATTTTATTATCCTCAGATTTGCACAGGAATCATGTGGCCATTATAAACCTGACTAGGATAAATGAATCACATATTTTTCTACATGTGGTTCTATATGAACTGTTTACAGCTGCTTACTTCCTACTTTTGCTCAGTAGGAAACACAAAGTACTACAAATACTCACTGTTCTATGGTGGGCATGCTAACTAATAGCTTGCGTCTATTAGTTTCTTTACAGTCTAAATTGTGAAAACTGGTATGCTAAATAAATAATCAAAATGTCCCAATATGGATCCTCCCTGCATGTGGTTAGCATAATGACTGTTTCACAGCTTCCTTGATTATTGGTTACTGTGTGGAGTTTCCCTGTGGACCGTTGGGATGGACTAATAATGGTTCAAAAGAGTTTAGGCTCAGTCTTATTTCACCATAGGAGTTTGTTCAAGGGCACCTTTCTATTGTTAGGGAGACTAAGATTATTTTTAATAACAACTTCTTTTCTGTTTACTGATTTGCCTTATTATTGCAGGATTTTATTTATTATATTCATCTTATTCTCGAGGATGAGAATAAAAAATGTTAATTGAAATGCATAGCTTCTCATTCATCATGAAGTCTTTTATATAAATTAGAAATAAGTACTAGCCCAAATGAATATTCAGTGGTAATCAACCAATCTATTGTCAGTTTTTAAATGAGGAATATTTGGGTCTGATATTCTTCTAAAGGTGATTCCCTGAAGAAAAAATAATATGTTAATACTGTCAAGCAGACATCTTGGAAGTTTTTGGGAAGTACAAATATTTGACAATATGCTGAATAAAATTATCATGATTTCTAAATAGCATTTAAAATTAACATTTGAAGTTCATTTTTGTTCTAAGAAACAATCAGTATTTGGCTTTTTTTTTTTTTTCTGTTTTCTACTGGGTCTCAGAAAATTTGACTCGAAATTTACTGTTTGCCCCAGCTAAATCCTTCTGAAATTCACTTTCTTTCAAATACATAGGGGAAGTAGAATTTCTTATTATTATTGATTCTGGAAAAGTAGAGAAACAATAAGGAATACTAAGTCTAGGCACTAGGTTAACACTTTCCCATTGATTATTTTTTTTTAATTTTCTAAATCTAAAAGAGCTTAATGAAAATATTGTGACCTTTTTATGTTGATTTTGTACTTTATTTAGGATTTAGTGTTTTTTAAATTACAGGTAGGTAAAATATACAATGATCTGTTTCACATGCTTTATTTTCTCATATTCCTATTTTTAGCTTAGTGCTGAAACACTTTTAAAGTTGTCAAACAGAAGTAAACACTAATACAAAGAAAGTAAAATAACCCTTAAAACATAATTTAACAAACCTCTTTGATGAAATAGTATTTCCATAAGCTCTGCCCTAGCCTTAGTTCCTCAATCACTACTCTAACATGTCCCTTCTGTGGAATGTGGCTTATCTCTTTGCATTATGGCTTGTCTCTTCTTCCTGAGTGTGCCATCCAAAATTATAGTATATTAATCACAGACATTAGGATTGGAAATGATGTATTACTATAGGTCATCTAATACCCTCAAGAAGCCAGATCTTCTTGCTGTATTACCCACTACTGTTCAAGCATTATTTTAAATGACTGAAGAAATTTCCTTTTTCTTTATTACACAACCAGTTTCCCCATAGAATTCACTCTGCTTTGATAATCTAACCAGTTGTTAACAAGCAAACCATTTCTTGACACATGTAAAATTGCACAGGCTTGTAATACCTCAGGCACACTGTGCTCTTTAACACTGTTATTAATATGTTAACAGGTGGAAACCTATTATCATCTGACTGCTTGGAGTGTGAAATGTCTTAGATTCATTTAATCTTCAATTCTTTGTAGTTTATGGTTACACTTGATTAAAGGTGGTACGGTGAACACTTGAAGTTGTTTTAATTCAAGATAAAAATGCTGAGGACCACATTTAGAAACATATTAGTTATTGATTCTCATATGGCCTTTGCACTTGTCTAATCTGAGTTCAAATGCAAAATTTTGAAAATACGAGAAGTGTGTTAACACAAAGCTAAGCTGTAATCAAAATTAGTAAATGGAAGCTGTGGAAGAACTATAGAATTGTGACAGGGAAATTCTGTTTAACAGCTGTTATAATAAGTCTCCAAATAGAGAATTTGAGGAGATTGATGATGGATACTGTTCTATTTTTAGATTATAGCTTTTTTTTTTTTTTACATTGCATTGTTATTAGTTAAAAGTATACTGAAGAAGAATGGAGACAAAAGGGATACTGGATGTAAAATAAATACCAGTGTCTTAACCATGCATGCTCTCAATTTTTAAGAATAGCTTTTCCTCATGTTTGTTCTCTGATTTCTTTCTATAATGCAAAAGAAGGAATGTAGTGATCAGACCCAATGATGTAACTTGGAAACAAATAAAGTAATTACCTCTTAAACATAGTTAAGAGGGTAATCTTGTTTTTATGCTATAAAACATCCCTTATCTATAATATAAATTGAAAGTTTATATAGTATGTAATCGTTAAGTTTAAATATGAAAATCATTATCAATCCATGTCTCTTTTCTCATGGAGTAAAATTTTGTTTCACAATGTGTTGAGTTGAATTTAATATAATTTACTGTTTGATAGACCTAAAGATGAAATCTGAATGAAAGACTAGTAGCAAATTCAGGAAGAAAGAGTAGAACTCACCCTCCAAAATGTGTTTACAGAGGCCGTGTTGCTGCAGCAATTTCATGTTCTCATGTTTTGGTATCATAGTTTCAAATTTTCACTCTTGGGATCATGTACTTCCTCAAGATTTCTCAAGGGGGAGTAGTCTGAACTTGAGACACATTTCTGTTGCCTCAGTGCACTGAGGCTATTGCCTCAAGAATCTGACTTTGTTGTTTTTGTTTTCTTTGGAATTAAACCACCTCTCACCAAGCCTATACACAGTTCAGATCTCTTAAGAAGAGCTATGGGGACCTCTCTGGTAGCGCAAGGGGTTAGGACTATGAAGCTATCTGCGGCCATTGCAGCAGGAGCTTGGTCCCCAACCAGAGAGCGAGGTAATCCATAAGGCGCAGCAGACCTCTCCTGTTCCCCATTGTCTCTGGCAGATTCTCTCACCTCCCCCACACCTCTGGCCTGTACCCCAGTTTTGTATGCATAAATAAATCAATCTTTAAAAAGAAAAGAGAGAGATGATTATAGAAAGTGGGTAAAGGTGGGTAGGGATAATACTGGCAATCCAAAGTGAAAGCCAATTAAATTGTGTATGTCTTAGAATATGACATATCTTTTTTCATATTGATTTAATAACTTATCAGAATATGTATTATAAATACATAATAAAATAAAGTTGCAATAATAATCACAACCTTAAAAAATATATATAATTTATTTCCTCTGGATAGCTATTAACTGATCCTTATTTAGTGCCAGATGTGTTCTGGCCCATCTGGGAGGAAAAAAAAGAACGAGGAAAGGAAGACATTTACCTTTGAAGATTTGTACATAATGATATGTGGTACAATATAATCTCCTCTGTTCTAATATATGAAGACTAATATCATAATGTAACTCCTTGGGCTATTTTAAAGATCAAATGAAGTAATAAATTTATGGTGTGTAGAACACATCTGGCACTAAATAGAATTCATGTTAATGAACCTTATATGTTCATGTTAATAAAAGTCTTTGCTAGTTATTAAACTACAAAAAGACCACAAAAAATAGAGTGTTCTTAATATCAATGCTATTTTAACACTAATACTATTATTTGTCTTGAATGTAGTGCAGTATTTATTTGAAATTTCCCTGTCTGATCTACAGATAAAGTTTTGATAAACATTGATAAAATAAACATCTATTAAATATCTATATATGGTGTTATACAGCACAATTGCAATATTTATTCAGATACTGTATTTTCTATCAAATTCATCCTCCATTATATATGTGTATGTGTGTGTGTGTATATATATATATAGAGAGAGAGAGAGAGTAAACAGTCATATCTAACTTTATATTACTTATTTATGGGTTTATTTTCCTTGGTTCCCTCCCCTTGGAGAATATAAGGACAATGAAGGCAGGTATGCATGTTGTCTTGTCTAGTGTTTTAAAACTAGGTTTTAACAGTGTCTGGCACATAATAAGTGCCTAGTAAGTTGTTTTTAGAAAATATTTTATTTATCAGCAACATGAATTCTGTTCGCCTCAGGTCTTCTAAAGTATTTAATTCAGTGTGCAAATTTGTATCCTTGACTCATTCCATTTTTAACATCAGTTTCTCTTTGCCCCTCTCCTTTCTCCTTCCCCCCCACCCATGGCCCCCTTATACACGCTTTGGGCTTTAGAACCAGCACAAAAAAAGGACAGATATTTCTTTGTTGTTCATTTTCTTTGCTACTTTTCTTATTCTTGTGAACCTTATATTGCTTTAAAATATGAACTAAATATAGAAAATCACTCCCCTCCCCTGTTATACCCATTCTTTTTAAAATTTATTTATGCATATAAGAACTAGGATAAAGACCAGAGGTGCAGGGGTGAGAGGAGTCACCAAAGACAGAGTGGGGAGCAGAACAGATGGATTGACTGAAGCACACTGCTGAGGGAACAAGGGGAGCAGTGGCTGAGAAGGAGAGGTCTGCCTCCCTATGTGGGTCACATCCCTGGCCAGGGATCGAACTCAGTGCTGCAGTGGCTGCTGATAGCTTCATTGCACTGTGCCTTAATCCCTTGAACCACCAGGGATGCCCTGTTATGCCCATTCTTACTAGTAATGATATGTATCTCTTTTCTCATTCTGCTGTTTCATCAGCTTAGTCTAAGTCCTCAAATACCTTATTTTATACATTGGTTTCTGCAATAGCTTCTTTAATTCTAATCTCTGTTATGTTATCTCCTAGTTATGGTCTATGTTACCTGTATGAATTCTTTATGAATCCTTGTCTTGTGAAGTACAGAGTTCTTCACAGAATCCTCTTTTCATTCCCATCCTTTTCCCTTAAAGTCATTGCCATAAAGTAATAGAAAAATATTACAGCTGGAAAATCAATTGCTCGTTGGTATAAAAATACTCTTGTGATACATAAAATGAATAACAATATATAGAGTTAACACATCATATTACACAAGACTATAGTTAATCTTGCATATATAAAAAAGTGACCTTTAGTTCAATGACAAATTTAAAGCAGTAGAATAAAGACTTATTTATTATAGTAGCAGCAACTGTTGTAGTAACTGTGGCAATACCACTTACTAAAAGTTTATTCTTTGCCACTTTTTTGTGTGTGTGTGTGTTTGTGTATACATATAGTGTTCAAAATATGCCTTGTATTTGTAATAATTTACAGAGGAGAAAACTGAGATTTAGAGAAGTTTATCTGCCTAAGTGTAATTGTTTTCAAGTGGCAGACCTGTGACTGATGCTCAGACTTGAGCACCGCACCACACTGCATCCCTCTCTTGTACAATAAACACTCAGAATATTTTAAATTACTGAACTATAAATAAAAGTCCGTAGTACAAAATTAAGTTCTGAGAAAAGAGAAGCAGGCAAATTGAATGGGTCAAAGGGGTGGGGCTGCTATTTAGCCATATGAAGTATAAAGTCATATTCAAATAGTTGAATAAAATCTACTGGTACCTGGGAAGCAGATCCTATTTGGCAGTAAAGAACTAATATACAGATGAGGATGTCTGAGCATTCAGATTATTGTAGTAGGTTCTGGGCCTGCTCTGCTCTGTTCACTATTCTGTAGTGATAGAGCTAAAATTGTGTCACAACTTGATCAGGAAAGATCTATGATTTCAATGGAGTTTTGCCCATTTAATCAAGTCATTGTGATAATTTTTTTTTCTGTCCAATGATATACAATATTCTGTGGTCATTTACTCAGAATGGAAAACAAAATATATTTTATCTCTCGTCAAGATGAGTATATTAAAATTTTGGTAGAAAAATAAAATTAGGTGAAAAGTTACCTATGTTAAAATCTGTGATAAATATTTCAATTTTAACACTGAGTAATTGTTACTCAGAAATGTAAGCTCTTTATAGGTGGTAAGTATATATTGCAGTGTTACATAGTTTATAGATTGGTGAATGATATTCTTAGAGACCTAGTCTTTATACTTAGTAGTAAATACTTTAATAATGATTACAAACCAAGAAATAAAGCAGTCCACATTCATTTCTAATGCTGTTATTAAACAGCCAGTGACCACTTACATAAGACAGAAAAGAACTGACCTGTCTTATGAGAAGCAGTATAGTTTAATTAAAAGTGGCTTGAATATTTTTAGAAGAAATAAGTTGGATGTGTGAATATTTTTTAAAGTGGTATTTCAGAGAGAAAATAAAATGGTCCATAAATTGAACTAGCTTATCTCAATCTGAATTTCTTAGTATATTTAATTCTATAAAAATAAATAGTGGTTATATACAAAACAAAGTCAACACCTAGAATAACATCGCATTAATAGCTCATATAAAAGTCTTCCTGAATAAAACATTTATCCTGATAAAAATAAGTATTATCTTTAGAACAGCAGGCTTAAAAAAATTGCTGAACTCTCCTATACAATATGTAGATGGTCTTTTCCTTTGGCTTCTTTTTTCACTTGTGTTTTCTGGAAATTTATAATGGATTAGATGAGTTTATATATTATTAGAATTTACTTGTATTTTCTAATAAACTATGTAAGAGACTTTATAAACTTAGCTCATTCCTTGATAATATTACCATTAATTTTAATTTTTACATTATGGATAAATATGAGTATGTGTATATGTATATCTACATCTATATTTCCATTTTTCATAGCATTTAATGCAAGAAATATATTAGACAACTTGATGGCATTTTATTTTTTTCCTTGACTATTTAATAGAGACAGAAACTGAGAAACTTGGAGAGTTTAAATTACACAAAATCATAAATCTAAAAGGTTATAATATGAAGATTTGAGTTCAAAATGTAAGACTCTTATAAGCCTCCTAACCACAGTATTATATTCCTATTTGTCTACTTTTATCTTTGTGTTCTCTAAAGCTGTACTGTTCTCCTATGGAGCGTATACATATATTTCATGTGATTCTCAGCTGTTTTATTTTTTACATAGACCATTTTATGAAATGAATACTAATAAATACTTCTTACATTTATTAATGTTATATCAAACATATAAAATGTATATGAAGCAAATGTAAATCTTAGAGTTCAGTCAGAATTTGTTCTGGCTGTGACTCCAAGTACTTTTCAAGGCCAGTGTGATAGATGATATCATTATAGGTTTTCATTTTAAAAAAGGTTTGTGCATTCTGTTGTGAAGCAAGTCCAGTGGAACTATTCATCTGAAAATGAAGACTTACATTGTTTTCCTTATTATATTTATTCTCATGAAAGTATTATGAATATAAGCCATATTCTTAAATGTCTCATAAAATTTAGAAATGTCCAAAAAAGTTTAATGAAGTTCTCAACCTCATAGTACACAGGGATTTTTTAAAAATTTATTTTTATTGACTTATGCATATGAGAACTGGGATGTAGGCCAGAGGTGCTGGGGGAGGGGGAAGAAAATGATTTCTTCATTTGAATTGCAGACATAGGTGGATAATGAATGCTGTCACCAATCTTCAACATTTCATTAGCTAATTTAACAGTATAGTAAGCCAAGTTGAAGAAACAATAGGAATGTTATGAGAAAGGATCCACATCATGTTATACCTGTGATAAAAATATGGATAGAAACAGAAGAACACACAAGAAGTATTGAAATCAGTGAAGTATTTTTACACATTTTCTGTATGTAAGTCAAAATATAAAACACAATTACATTTCATTATAGCTAAAAAATGAAATTCTCTAACAAGATTATCATGACAACATAGATTTGCAACACTGTATATGATTCAGAGATAAAAGCTCACATCTCTTCAGATGAATGTCACCATGCCACACCACACCCATGTCCAAAACACCCATAAGCCTCTACCACATACTGCTGGCTTCCCTCCACACTTTTCTCCTCATCATTTCCATCTCCATTTGGTAGCATCATTCAGATTTGTAGGATTTATGTTGGTTTAGTTATGTATGTTCCTTTGTTTTGTTTCTCTGTATTTGTGTGAAATTATCTGGCATTTGTCTTTAAGTCTTTTCTGACTTATTTTGCACAGCATAATTCCCTCTAGCTCCTTCCTTGTTGTTGCATATGACAAGATTTCATCATTTTTTTGAATAAGATTCCATTGCATATATCCACTACTTTCTAATATTTTTCTGTCCTTAGACACTTAGTTTCCCTAAATGTTTATTTTAAATAGTGCTGCAATGAACACAGGAGTGAACATATCCTTTAAAATTAGTGTTGTGGCATTGTTTGGATAGATAACCTAGCAGGAATTGGTGGATTTATGGTACATCTCCTTTAAAATTTTAGGACACCCCTACTACTCTTTTGCATAAAGACTTGATCATTCTGCATTACAACCATGTATGAGGGTGCATTTTTGTTCATATTCTTCCAAAACATATGGTCTTTTTCATATGGTTCATTGTTACTGGTCTGAGGTGATATGACATTATACTTCTGATTTGCATTTCTCTGATATTAAGTGATGCAGTACATTGTTTTGTCTGGCAGCTATCTGTAATTCTCTGGAGACATGTCCTCTTAACTCTTCTGCACTTTTTTAGAATGGGTTAATTTCTCTTTGCTGAGTTTTATGTGTTCTTTGAAGATCTTGGGTATCAGCCATTTCTTAGTTGTATTATATGCAGATATTTTGCATTATTTTATCATTTTTTGTTTTAATAATAGTTTCTTCCACTGTGTAGAAACTTTTAGTTTCATGTAGTCAACATGTGTTTACTTATTCTTTTGTTTCCCTTACTTTTGGAGGCAAGTTCTCAAAGCATCAATGCACTTGAGTCTTACATCCAAGGCTTTAATCCATTTTGAATTCATTTTTTGTATGGCATGAGATACTGATCTGGACTCATTCTTTTGCATATAGTTTCTCAGTTTCCCTATCATTTGTTGAACAGATTTTCTCCATTGTATACTGTGGGGTTCTTTGTCATAAACAAGCTGTCCATATAAGCTTGTGTTCATTTCTGGATTTTCCAATTGATTGTATTAGAAGTTCATTGTAGTCCCTTGTGACTTTTTATTTCTGAGAGTTCTGTCCTAACTTCTCTTTCATCTCTGATTGCATTTATTAATTGAATTTTTCTTCCATTTTTTTTTTTTCCTTTGTGATCCTTGCTACACATTTGTCTATTTGGTTTATTTTTTTCCAAAGAACCTGTTTTGGTTGTTTTTTTTTTTTTTTCATTGATATTTTGGACTCTTTTTTTTAAATTTGTATTTTGCTTAATTCTGTTCTAGTTTTCATTATTTCCTTCCTTCTATCAGGATTTGGCTTGTATTGTTATTTTTCAAGTTCCCTAAGGTATATAACTAGATTATTTATTTGAGATATTGTTTCTTGAAGTGTGTCTGGTTTGTGGTGTGCTTTTGCTTTAGTACTATTTATACAGCTCCTCATATGTTCTGGTATTACATATCTTCATTTTTGCTTCTCTCCATGTATTTTTAATTTTTTTCCTTTGATTATCTCATTAACCCAATAGTCATTCAATAGTGTAATATTCAGCCTCTACATATGAGTTTCTTTCTCTCTCCCTGTAATTTATTTATTTTCTTGTTGTTTTCTAGTTTGATACTATTTTTAGCAGAGAAGATATTTGATAATTTTCAATCCAGATTTTACTGACATTTGATTTTGAGATGCAACATATGGGTTATCCTGAAGAATGTTCTATCTACACTTGAGAAGAATGAAGTTTGGGGGTTTTAGGACCTTATAGATTTCTAGTAAGCCTATGTGATCTATTTCCTCATTTAAGGCAATTATTCTTTGTTGGTTCTTTCTCTGGTTGATCTATCCATTGAAGAAAAGGGGTTGTTGCAGTTCCTATTCCTATTATTCTATTTCCGGTGTCTGTTTTAGATTTGTTAATAGTTGCTCCTGTATTTGGTGCATATATATTGATGAGTGTTACATATTTCTGATGTGTTGATCCTTTAATCATTATACAGTGTCTCTCCCTGTGTCTTTTAAATTAGTTGTACCAATGGCTGAAAATCTGTTTTATCAATATAAATGTGATGGACTGTCCATGCCATTTTTGGCTCCTACTTTTATGATCATTTTTCAATCATTTACTAAGAACATATTTATCTTTGGGACACAGATAGGTCTCCTGGAGACAGTGGAAAGCTATTTGTTTGTTTTTTTTTTTCTCCTGACCCAACCAGTTACTCTGCCTTTTGTTGGTGAGTGCAATCCTTTTAAATTTTAAATGATTATTGGTATATCATTTGCTACTGGATGTTGTCTTTACTTTTCTAGTACTATATTTTTCCTCATTCAATATTTTGTGCATTACCTTCTTTTGCAGGGGAGGTCTAGTATTTGCAAGCTCCTACAGCTTCTGTGTCTGGTAATACTTTTATTTTCACTCATATCTGAAAGAGAATCTTGAAGGCTATAGCATTCTTGGTTGATAGTTTTTATATTTAAGTATTTTGCATATATCATTCCATTCTCTCATGACATTCAGCATTTTTTAAAAAGAATTATTTATCTATGCATAGAAAAACTGAGGTGTAGGCAAGATGTGTGGGGATAGTCACCAGAGAAAAAGTGGGGAACAGAACAGACAGATCTATTGAAATGCACTGTGGAGGGGAGCAGCAGGAAAGACAAGAGAGGTCTGCTGTGCCATATGTGGGTTAGCTCCCTGACTGGGGATCAAACTCAGGCCATCACAGTGACAGTGTTGAGACTTAGCCCCTATGCTACCAGGGAAGCTACAACATTTAGCATTTCTGAATAAGATGTCTGAAATAAGCCTGATGTGATAAACTTTATAGTTTACCAGCTACCTTAAATAGTTTTTCCTTCTCCTGAACTAATGGTACTTTCACTGCTATGTGTCCTGGTGTAGGTCTTTTTATATTTAGATAAATTGGTGAGGTGTTATTCTAGTTTCATGTGCTTGTGTGTTCAATTCCCAGGTTTGGAATGTTTTCCTTTGTTATTTCTTTAGTTGAACTCTATTTGCCCTCCTTCACTCTGTCCTTTCTGGGATACCCATTATTTTTAGGCTGCCTTTCTTGATTTGTTGAATTGTTCTTGAAGTGTTTGTTCATTTTATTTTATGTTTTGTTCATATATATTTCTCTTTTTTTAACCTTTTTATCATTAATATTATTATATTAACATTATAATATTATATACTAATAATTACATAACATAATATTAATAAATATTTTAATTTATTTATGCATACAAGAACTGGGGTATAGACCAGAGATGCAGGGGGTGAAAGGATTTACCAAAGACAGTAGGGTCCACTGAACAGGTGAATCCACTGAAATACACTGATGAACAGAGCAATGAGTGAAACAGGAGAGGTCTGTGTGCCATATGGGGTCACCTCCCTGGGTAGGGATGGAACTCACTGCAGCAGTGTTCATAGCATGACAGTGCTGAGTCTTAAGTCCTGTGCCACTAGGGAGGCCCTCCACCTAGGTCCTTATGAATTATGAATTTTGAGATACTTATTAAATTATGAAATTTGAGGTACTTGATTTAGTCCTCCATTTGGTTTCTTCTGCTTTTATTTTTTTCTGTATTATTTGTAAATCTTATCTGTTAAGCATTTTATACCCCAAATCTCTTTTTTCCCCCTTACGTAAAGTATATTTTCCATTCAAGTCATTTGATTGTTTTTCTGAATTTTGGTTATCTCTTTTATTAGCTTTTCAAATTTTCTTGTATAACATTGATTTGCTTTTCTGTTTTTTTTCCCTTTCTATGATTTTCATTATTATGAAAATTTTGAGTTATCTGTGTGATTAAAATATCCATGTTTCTGTGGTTTGGCTCTTTTTTGTGATATTGCATTCCCTTGGAATCCTAAGTGCCATGTGTTGTGGTTATTAGTATGTTAATTTTGCTGTATAGATTTCAAGATTATATAAAAGTATGTCTGAGTGATTTAGAGATTTGGACTACTTATACTTTTCCGAAAGTCAGTGCTCTGTGTGTGTGTTGTGTGTGTGTGATTTTAGATTTTTGTTCTTTCCTAACTTCTATAGACCTGATCTTACAGCTACTGAGTTACAGGCTGTGAGAAGCACTTGGAGGGGTCTGATGTGAATGTGATAGAGTGAAAGAGGTGGGTCTGGTTCTTCTTATGATGCTGCTAAAGTCCTCGTCTAAGGGATACTAGAGCCAATCTGTATTCTACTTGTACACTTCACAAGGTCAGTATCAGCCCAACATCTTGGAGGACAGTGAGTTCATACCAGTACACTGTTCTTGTTCACTGGCAACCAAAACTCTGGGAGCACCCCAGCTCCTCTACATATGTTTCCCATCAGTGAGATAAATGTTTCCACACCATTCAGCTCTCCTTTCTTAGCTCCTTTGGCTGAGTGTCAGCACTATATAAGGCAGAATCCCACCCCCAACCATAGTCTCTAGTATTTCTCTCTACCCATCTCTTGTTCACTGAACCACAGGTCTCCTTGGTGTTCCTTCTGGTGCAGTCTGTGCTGGTGTCTGATGTCCAAGAGTTGTATCAGTTTTGTCTCAAGACACATGGCAAACTGTGGTAGGACAGTTGATTATGTAAAACAGTGCAACTTGACTGCTATCTCACAATATATAGAAAGGTGACTCCAGATATTTCATAAAGTAATAATCAATGAAGCTTAATTGGAAAATGTGAAATTTCTAAAAGATAATCTAAAGGAATAACTTTATAATGGAATGAGATACTGTAACTTAAAATGGAAACACAGAACATTAACCATAAAGGAAATTATTGGTAGTTTGATATCATTAAATTCATGAACTTAACTTTCAAAAAAATGTTGTTAAGATACTGAAAAGGCTGTTCACACACTGGGAGAATTATTTACAATACCTAAGTGGAAAAATTACAGGTGTCCAGAACACATAAAGAACTCTACTAACTAATAAAAAAAGAAGAAATATTTAAAAAATGGACAAAAGCTATTGAATAAGTTAGTCAAAATCAAATAAAAGTCTGAAAAAATTATCAAACTTATTGACATATTCAGGAAACTAAAATATAATGTGATACTGCTATCCCACCATACAAATGATTAAGGTTAAAAGGATAATAAATTAAATGTTGGCAAAGACATAGAACACATGGGGCACTCATATTTCAGCAAGAAGAATGACTTTTGGAATCTGTTTCGGGCTTTCTCCTAAATATGAACCTAGTTGCAGACCTAAATATATTTCCAAGAGGAATATGTAAGAAATACGATAAAGAAATCTCATAGCAGTATCATGTAGGATATTTGAATAAATGCAACTGTCATTCATATAAGCAATGGGATAAAATACATTAATGAAAAATAAAAAAAGGACCACCTATATGTACCCTGAATAAACTTTTTTTTTAAAGGCATTGTGCTTGACTGGTCATTACCATGCATAAAGGAAATATTAAATGATACCATGAAATTTGGTTATTCCTTAGAAGTTGGCAGTAGGTGCATACTGGAAGTAAGCATAGGGATTAGATTTCTAGGTTGTTATTAGTGTTTTCTTTCTTAGTCTAGGTGATTACACAACAAAAATACTTGTGATAAATTGTTGTGCTGTATGTTTTTGTTTACTTTTGTATGAAGCATATTTTGTAATAAGATTGAAAGAAACAAATTCAGTTCCAGTATCTTTTTCTCAGAAATACCTAATAGTTTTTTTTTGGAATGGGGATGTGCTGGAAAAATTATATGTACCAAGAAACCAGGACTCTGGTGTAGGTTACCTCCATGAGTGGCAACATAGTACATGGAGGCAAATTACTAGAATCAAGGCATGTCAATCAGGTGTGAAATTCTGCAGAAACAAACATTCACAGCAGGAGTCCTCACAGCACTGCTGCTCTGGACAGTGCTAACTAAAAACTAAAAAATATAAATAAATAAACAAGAGAAACTAAATTTGTGAAGGCAGATTTCATTTTTATATTTTGTCAGAAAATGTTCTTGCATGTGAATATCTCCTACCTGGTCTCTCTGTGTGGCCATGTCTAATGGATCCCTAATGCATTTGCAACCAGAGCTTTCAGAAGTGGTATTAATTGACTTTCTGGACCAATACTTATTTGATCACTAAGACTGTGTCACAAGTGGGGTTGGAGGTGATTAAATTACTTTCTAAGGGAACCTGGAAAGTTTCACTGATTGGTAGCAACACTTATAACAAAGATAGTGTTGCCAAAGAAATATATAGATTGTTTTTTAAGGTCAAATAATGTCTTTATTTTTTTTTTTTTTGCTTGCAAGCGATAAAAATATATAAATGATGGCTCAACTACTAGTTCATATCTCAGTACTACGGAGGACTGTATTGAAATATCATATTACAAGTATCTTTAAAATATTTAACATTTAAGCCCAATAAGCATTATTAGAAAGCATGATGGACTTAATGGTGAAATATAACTAAGGACGTCAGCTCTGCAAGATCACCTCTTAAATATTACATTATACTTCAGTTCAGTCCCCACTTTTCTACCAATGAGGTACTTCTGCTCTAAAAATAACTTTCTCTATTTTTTATGTTTTTAAATCACCAATCTTTTGCACACACACAAAAATGTTATTTAATTGTTGCTCAACATTTTACTTTCCCTTTCCTCAAATTTCTATTTATGTTGTGTTTAATTTTGGAGATTCTTGTTTCTGTTTACTTTAGCTTCTTGTGTTTTTACCACTTATAATAATGAAAACACATTTTTTTTTGTAGTAACTCAATAATGCTTAATGTAATAATTATTATTTACAAACACCATGCTGATTTTAACATTTTTTCTAATATCCTGACTTATACTTCCTGTCTACTATCTCAAAGACTCCATGATTTCAATTATCACTTATTAGTGAGAGCTACCAAACCAACATTTACACAATAGAAAGCTATAGTAAAGCACTAAATACATATTTCCACCATCTCTACTTTACCAGACATTCCAGAGCTTGGTGTCTGGTAGGGTAACCTCTTTCATTTACTCATTCTAACATTTGTTGAGCACATCTATTGTTAGAGAAGACATCTTTCAAGTTATAAGTTTTTTCTAAGTTATCATTGAGATTAAGGTATGGAGGAACATTTTCAAATGGGAAGACATAATTTTAATTAAGAAAATGGTTTGAGAAATTTAGAGACCCGAAACTCATGAGTCTAACATTAAGGATAAGAGAAAGGAGAAATATATATATATATATATATATATATATAGATCTATATATATATATTTAAAATTAAACCCAATTTGTTGGTATTATATTACATTTTGCCTCAAATTTATTTCATGTGGAAAACTCTTACTAATAAGCCATTTTTCTATTTGCTAGTCACTCCCTCCACAACAATATACCTTAAAGGCTGAAATCCTTTTACTAATATCATCATGCTTATTATGATCGGTTATGTTATGCAACCAATACCTTGGAAACAAAATAGTTTTTTCACTACTATGAAAATGACATGTCCTTGAAACCTTCTCAAAATATATATTGTTATTTATCATTAACTAAAAAGTTCTGAAGATGGGATGAAAGGACTTAGAGTATGTTAATATAAAATTAATTTTATATACATTTCAATAAAAACAATAAAAGCATGTTTTTACAGTGAAATGCAATATGCAATTTTGGTGCATTTTATTGGTTTCATATATGTCTTAATCTGCCAGACATACTAGCAGTGTATAAAGAAACGAAGCAAAGGGACAGACAAAACTAAACCAAAGCAAAACTTAGATATCTGCCTGAACATTTGAGGGTACTTGAGGGGGACATTGTGAGTGGGGATCTAAGAGGAACAGGGCCCATTGGACTATGTTAGATAATTATGGATGTTTAGATGGTAGGAATGGTGTGGTAATAGGTTTGAAGAGGTATGAACCTATATCCTTAAATCATATACAGTCTTCTAAATAAATCGATGCTACCTTAATAAAAATAAGTTTTTTAAAGTATAAATATGTAAAAATAAAAATGACATATTAATACTATAGAAAAAATTTGCCCTCAATATTATACCATTATAACATAACTACAGCTTGCCAAACTTGATCAAGCATCAAAATTTCTGGTGGGGTTTGTTAAACTTCAATTATTAGTAGCCTCCTCCTCCCCATTCCCCAATGTCTGATACAATAGGTTTGGAGTAAGAACTGAGAATTTTCTTTCCTAACAAGATCTTGGTGAGTGCTTCTTTAAAGACCATCAGGAGGCTTGAATATATAATATTAATAATACTTTCACACCTGTTTAAGTCACTCAGTAAGTTTAATAAACAGTATTTATAGATACTTGAAGAAATTAAATAGTGGAGCTTGACTTAGGACTTACATAATGCTCTCTTTCACAAAATTTTTATTTTAATCTTTACCAAGCCATCTGCACATTTAAAATAAAATCATTTACACACAGCTTCAGGAAACAATTTTATTATATTAATTCGTAGATCAGCAAGCTTACTGAAATATCACAAACTTTCAGGTCTCTACCCCTAAAAACAACACTATGCAAAAGACAACTTATTTGGAAAACTATTTCAGAAAGAACTCCAACATCATGAGTGATTATTATGCACAGCAGGTGTAAATGAATTATTTATCAAATATGTTTTCATTATTTCTCAGTGAAAACATTGAAGTTCTTCTTTCCAAGCACTCAGTTTCAACAATCATTTATACACAGAGCAGGTCTTTACTTAGACAAATATTTATGGATATGCTTTCATATGAAAAATGAAAGAGCTATTACAAACACAAACACTGTATCATATTTTGAAAGCATAAAGTGAATAATTAGTAAATAATTATGCCATTTGATAAACAATTTTCTTCATTGCCCACTTTACTTCATTTTATATTTTAACATTTGATACTTTTTACAGGGCTTATTATATACCCCTCAGAAGGAAAAAATATAAAAATCATGTTGTTTATGCAACATAATCGATTTCACAGAAATTGCAATGATAAACTCAAAATTTCAAGTAAGTGTCAATGAACAAATTTGCTTAAGAAAAACAGGAATTTTAACCCATGTATAGTGACACTACACTCATATGTGCATATTAATTGTATGGACCTATTAAGTCATTTAAATTTATTAGATCCTTGCTGGTATAAACAGGGATATGTGTATGTGAATATGTACATTCACACACTTGTAGGACAGACATACAGGCTTTGCTCACATGCGGAGCCTATTTCTCCTTGAAATCATCATTTTTCAAATAATACAATGGACAGGAACTATGGTACAGTGTTTATAATCTAAAGCACTAAATTACTCCATAGGATTATTTACTTAATTCAAAAAATAATTAGCAACTCCCTGAGTATATTAAAACACCAGGTTTTGAAAAACAGTCATTTTACAAGTTTAATGTGATGAATTAATTTAATTTTATAGTAACTTCAATAGCTTCATGCAGGGAACCTGAGGGATGTGAGGTACAATTGATCACATGTTATTTTTCAAATAGAGATATTATTCTTTGGAAATGAATTGTATGAATCTGATTATCTAATTATTCTCATAAGTTACTTCTATGCCATTTTTTTTTCTAGATCATTTTGGTAGAAAAATCAGTGCTATTGTTTATTAGATGTCTTGTAGGATATGTTTATTATGTTTATTTTGCAAGCTTTTTTTTCATAGTTCAAATAGGTTACTGATATTATGATATCCTAGCACTTATAAAATACCCTAAACTCTCCAAGACTAAACAAAGACTGTATGGTAGGATAATTGTTATTACCAAGATATAGAAAATTATGCACATTCCATTACAACAGAATTTCATTTATTATTTTTAAAAAATAGTAAGTAATGTAGAAAATTAGCATAGTATTCTTCCTTACAAAATCTAATTTCTTATAAAATTTTGTACCTACTGCAGAGCTATCCAGTCGTTCAGTTCCTTTTTTAATTAATTTTATTGAAGTACTACTGATTTCCACAGTTGATAGTATTTTGCAAGTATAAGATCTCCCCCTGCCATGGTATAGTCATGTTAGTGCACCTAACTCCAAATTATCCCAGTACATCACCAAAGCTCATTATGCTCTCTCCCCACTTTCTTCTCATCCTACCCCCTCCTCACTGGATGCAACTGTTCTAAGGTCAGCTTTTAAGACCTAGTTTTAAATTTTGACTTTATCAGACTCTTTCTTTGGTTTTTCTATTCTCCACATGTAAGTAGTACTATTTGGTGTTTGTCTTTCTCCTTCTGACATATTTCACTTAGCATAATCCCTTCAATTTCTATCCAAGTTGCCTCAAATGTCATAATTTTATCTTCTTTGATTGCTGATTAGTATTCCATCATACACACACACACACACACACACACACACACTCTCTCTATATATATATTCTTGATTCCCAGTGGTACAGTTTTAAGCTAAACATGTATCATCAGTTTTGGTTTTTTTGTAGTCATAATTATTATTGAGGAAATACTAGTTTGATATGTACAAATCCTTATAGTAGTAAATGAAATTTGTAATTAGTATTTTTCAAGAAGAAGTCATTTTTGGAACTCCATGTCATTTAGATGAAATATTTCTTTGTTGACAACAAAGTACTGGAGTTCAAATTGCATATTTTAGTTTTCATATTGAAATTTTACAGGTTTAAAGAAACAGAACAGATCAAGAATTGCTCATATGTTGTCAAATTTATGGTCACTTTTGGCCTTTTTTAAATCATTGCTTGAACTGTATGAACTGATTTAAAACATATGTTGAATAAAATGCAAAACATTTACTAACATTGGATTTCACATTAGACTGAGTTTACATAAGGGAAATTGTATATATAAGCTATATATCTATATATCAATCTATCCTTCCTATAAAATAATTGTCTAAATTTGGGAATATGATTATTATTCACAAATAATGAAAAATCACTAGTAATCCTTTTACATTGTATGCTGTATAATTTAAAGAATTTTAAAACATTGAAAGGGCACAGTATAGATAGAACTTTTAAAATGGCTGAAAATGAAATAAAAAGGAATGGATGCTGTTTCTTATAGTCTTCTTACCATCTAATATTTAAAACTGCATGACACATACTTTACTTTTAAGATTCCCCAGGATGTGTATTTGTTTATTATAGGTATTTGTTTAGATTTCTTTGCATATCCTCAATGCCTTTTGGGTGTTATCAACTCTCTCTTTTCAATTTATGATTATATAAACTTTCTTGAATAAAAACTGAAGCAAAGGAAACAATAAAAACACAGCAAAACAGTAATAAAAGCCTGAGTTACATGAATGAAAAGTAGTATATTTTCTAACTATCCATTTTCTATACATGTACTTAAGGTTATACACACACACATGCATACATACTCAGAATGACTTAGAATTCAAAGTCTCATAATCTGAGAGACTAAGGGCGGGGGGAAATTGGCCATTTTCCTCTCAAGTAGTTTACTTGCATATATTAAGGTAAAAACACAGTTAAAAGATTTCTTAGTTTTTTTAGTTCAATATATTACATGATGGTTTAAAGTATAAAACTTACTTGACAATGTAAGTCATAGTAACTGACCCCCTTCTGTGATTTAAAATTCTAAAAGTTGAAAACAAAGAATCTTAAGAGACCTGATATTGATCACACATGTAAGAAATTATTTATGAGTTCTTCATCATTCAGCTATCAACCACACAACAGTACAAGTTTGAAACAATATTCTTTGTTATAAAAGCTAATTTAAACATTAATGTATATAATTACATCCTTGGAATTAATAAATTGTTAAAAATGACTTAATGGCTTTTTGCTATTGCTTGGTTCTACTAAGTTGAGAGGGTGAATTAATTTATTGTAAATGAAGAAAACAAAAAAAAAACAGTTTCCTCTTTCTCAAGAACTGTCAACTCGAAATTAGTTTTTCTTTTTTTCTTAAGTTTTAGTTACAAACGAAGGATGACTAATATCTGTAATATTAGGATAGGAAAAGGGAATATGTTGGCAGGTTCAGTGTAAGAGGTGTGTTTTTTCATTTTACAGTGGCAGGCTTTCACTCCAGTAAGTAGATAAAGGGAATAATTCCAGAGAGACACTTCTGGGGTTCCCACAATAAAAGAAAAGGCTGGCTTTTTGGTATCAGATGGTGTTCTAATAATTAAGTAATATGTTATAAGTTCTGCTGTTTATATAGTAACTCAGAAGTGTTGTCTACTTAATTGTCAGGTTGTTCATTATCACTTATGTATGGTATGGCTGAGAGCGCTGGAGAATCTAAACTCATTGCTCTAATAGGAACCACTTCCGATATCACTGTCATTTGATAGCTGCCACCTGAGAGAAGACAATTAAAGTAAATTGGGGACATTTTCCAGAGCTGTAAAAACTGACAAGATGTGCTGTTAAGCTATCCAAATGGAACATGACACTTGATCAGCAATTTCGTTGAGAAAGAACGAATAAGAATCACCAATATGAAATGAAAAGTTTGATGTCTGAAGACTACAGTGCTTTCTGTTAACTGTTGAGAGTGAGATGAAGATGGCATGGTAGGTTAGCTGTTCACCACCAAAAAAAAAAAAAAAAAAAACCTCAAAGCATTAACACACACAGAGTTTTGTTTTGTTTTTACAAAACNAGGTTAGTTGTTCACCACAAAAAAAAAAAAAAAAAAAAACCTCAAAGCATTAACACACACAGAGTTTTGTTTTGTTTTTACAAAACAAAGAAAAAAAAAAAGAACAGAGAAACAATTGTTTAGATAAGCTAAATAGGACATCTTATGTTTTCTTTCCTTTTTTAAAAAAATAAGATTTATGTATGCATACAAGAACTGGGGTACAGGCCAGAGGTATGGAGGAGTGAGAGGATTCACCAGAGACAGAGTGGGGAACAGAACAGGCAGACTGAAAGACTGAAACACACTGCTGAGGGGAGCAGCTGGCAAGGCAGGAGAGCTCTGCTGTGCCATGTGGTTCACCTCCCTGGTCAGGGATAGAACTTGTTATACAGTGGCTTCGGATAGCTTCATAGTACTGTGCTTTAACCCCTTGTGCCACCGGGGAGGCCTATGAAACCTTATGTTTTCAATACCTTGAATCAAAATGTGTCAACTGATACTAATAAATGATAAAGGTGATTTTACATCCTTTTATTCTGAGGAATGTACATTAAGTGTGTTATTTGGTGAATGAGAAACTCTGCTGCATGCACTTCATGGTTTCAGAACCAACGTTTCTGCCTTGCAGGTATTGCTTTATAACCTTGAATATCCCAGTAAACTAGGGGTCAAAGAAACTAAGAAACTCTTCTTCCTCACAGTCACCTTCAATGAAACACTGTTTGTTCCCTTCCAAAATAACTAAATCTTTGACTTAATGTAGATTCAAGTACCCAGTTTTTTCCCCATGAAAGTCTCTAAGAGAACACACATTATATAGAATAAAAATTATTTTAAAAATGGAAGGGGTTTCAGATTTTCACCATGGAGAATGATATTGGCTGTGAGTTTCAACAACATATATGGAGCTGGAAGGGTTTATCTTCAGTGAAATTAGTCAGAAAGAAAAAGAAAACAATGACTGGTATCACTTATAGTCAGAATATAGAGGAACCAAATTAGGGATCAGGAAAAAAGAAAAGAAAAACTATCAGGAAACTAAATAATAGTTGTCCAGGAGAGGGGGAGAGAGAGGGATTACAATAAACAGGAAGAGCACAAGAGAGTATGGTGATGCATGGGTGGTGGGAATTCTATGGAATTTTTCTGAGAGGAGAAATCAAACATTGTACAAAATGGATAAAGATGTAAATATATATATATAAATGGAAACATATATTATATGTGTGTATATATAGATATTAAAAAAATGGAAGGGGGAAGAGAGGAACTCTAAAGTTTAAACAAAAAAAAAACATACTTGATTGTTCTCTCTCCCACTTTCCCTCCCTCCCTTTATCTCCCTTCATCCCTTCACCCCTTCCACATCAAAGATGTGGAGGTAGGTAGGTATTATAGGTAGATAGATTAATGGGTAGACATACACACAGAAAAATAAGGAAATAACTAATGTCTATATATGTACCTTCGGGTATCTATGCAAACACCTTAATTTGAAAGACTAAAATTCATTACACACTAGGAAAAAATCTGAGAAAGACAATAATCAGACTGCAAAAATTCAGCAAAATAATTGCTTTTGCTCATCAATATTGTTAATCAAAGTAACCAATGCAATGCATATAAACAAAAATATTAAAGTAGAATTGTCATTTTAGCCTGTGATAGCATTCAAGATGATAGTAAATTCAGAATAATAAAGATATTAAAAGAAACCTATGAAATTTTTATGTTATATATAGTAAGTTTTCAACTCCTTTAGGTAAATACAAGAAGTATGATTACTGTATTATATGTTAAGAGTATGTTTAGTCTTATAAGAAATAGTGGACCTGTCTTCCAAAGTAATTGCACCATTTTGCATTCCTACTAACCATGAATGAGAATTCTGCTGTTCCACACACTCCCCAGCAAGTGATAACATCGGTGTTTTAGTTATTTTGGCCTTTCTAGTAGGTGTTTTGTAGTCATGACTTGTTTTCATTGGAATTTCTTGAATTCCCCGATGACATATTATATGAAGTATCAATTCATATACTTATTTGCTATATGTATATCTTTTCTGATGAGATATCTGTTAAGGTCCTTGGCCCATTTTTTAATCAGTTTCTTATTGTTTTAACAGTTATTCTTATATTTTGTATAAAAAGTCCTTATAAGTCATGTCTTTTATAAATATTTCCTCTCATTCTGTGACATCTTCTCATTCTTTAACATTGCCTTTCATAAAAAGGAAATTTTAAATTTTAATGAGATCCTCCTTATCAATTATTTCTTTCATGGATAATGTCTTCATTGTTGTATTTAAAAAGTCACCACCATGACAAGCTAGAGTATTGCATTTTACAGTTAGATCTGTGATCCATTTTGAGATAATCTGTGCATATTTACTCTTCCTTACTTCATTACTTTTCCAGTCTTCTTTCAGTCATCAATATTCTTGTGTCTGAACGATTCCAAACAGAATAACCTTTAGTAGAAGCCTGGATGGTAATGAGTTTGACAAGTTTTTCCTTTTCATTACTTTACTGTCTTTTCTGCCTGACTATGTCTTTGTTTTACCTTCATTTTTTGTAGATATTTTGATAGATGAAAAATTCTAGATAATCAAGTTTGCACTTTTTTTTTTTTTCAATTTTGCTTTTAAGATTAACATTCCATTGTTTCTGACTTTTTGATTTCTCTGTTGACAAGTCTATTTCAGTCTGGCTTTCAGTCCTTTGGTGATACCCTACCATTTTTCCCTGGAATCATTTACTTTTGCAAGTGGATGTCCAGTTGTTCTAGCACCACTTGTTGATAAAATATATATTTTATCATAAAGTGAAAAAAAAAAGTAGGTGAAACCTAACTATTAAAATTCACAGAAAGGTAATAACTTTCTTACTTTTCATGCACATATTTATATAAGAACATCTAAAAAGAGAACTTAATAAAATTTGAACATAAGCAAATAAATATTAAGCCATGTACAAATACCAAAGCCATTGCAATTAATTTAATACAACAGGGCATTTCTTTGCTTATGTAATGGAAAGATGTATGGGTTTTGCTGGTTACAGATAAAGATAAATTCAGGGCCTCAATGTGTGTCACCAGGCTCTTTCTATTACAGTGTTCTTAATTCTTCTTGAGTTATTCAATTTTCATAGAAGCTTTCTCTGTAGAGCAATAAGGAAGTTGCATATCACCTCAACACTATTAGTCATCAATGCAAAATAGAATTTTGGCACTCGATTTTATTCAACCATTTGGAGTAATCTGCTGTATTTAGGGGATGTAGCAAGCAGTGATTGGTTTAGATGAAAGTCACTTGCCTGTCCCTGGATCCTGGGTTTTAATCTACTTTACCTAAATTATGTGTGCTACCAATAGAAGGAATATTTGTAATAATGTTACAGACATTTGAGAATTAATCTAAGAAGAGAGGATAAACAATAAAGGCAAATATTTGATGATATTTGTCATGTTTAGAATAAGCAAGTGCCTGTGTTCAGTAGGAAATGAAAGATTGAAAACTAGCATTGTCACATTTTTGCCAGGCCCTGCTGCTTTCATTTTGCTAAAATGACGTTTCAATACATAGCTTTGTTTTTGCAATTCCAAATAAATGCAAGTGAACTTGTCTTTTGAGGAAAACTGAAATTTATTAGTACCTTTGGGATCACCTCACCTATAATTGTAACTGGTACATTTATCTCTTCATTTAAAGGTTTCATAAACACTTACTACCATTCAGTCCCATTCTTTACAAACTTTATTTTTTTTTCCCTCTTCCAAACAGTGATCAGATTGGGATACCCCTTATGCTGGTAAAATGACTTTACTGAATTAGTATTGATCATGCAACAGAAAGTTCTTCTTAGAAAAAAAGAGATGCTTTGGTTTCCCAGATAGTGATTTCACTCCAAAGAACAACAGTCACTAAAATGTTGCTAAATGCACTAACACAAGTAAGATTATGCTGTGAATGAGGGAAACTTTAAATGTGCAATTGTCATGTTTATTATGGCTTTCCTATTGCATATGGTTGTACAGTTTTTGGATGCTCACATATCTGGATAGTGTGTTCCTGAGTACCAAACCCACTTTCAGTGCCATACCAAAGTTATTCTGGTTTATATAGCATCTGCGAGCATTCAGAATGGCACTACAGTGCTTTACCTACTAAATAATAAAATAGAAAGTTGAATTCACTATCTTTATAGAATAAATGATTAACTCCTTAAATTAGGTACATTAACTATACTTTGGAACAAATCACTTAAAATACATTTTCAACTCTGTAATAAATAGCCAGTGTTATCTAGCATAATCACCACATGCCCAATTTTGCTTTAATAGACTTGTTATATTGGACATATCCCTTTGCTTAAATTTCTGATAGATTGTAAGTAACTAAAGGGAAGCCAAGATGGTTTTAGGAAAAAATTCTCTGGGCTAACATGTCATTCATAGAATTATAACCTGCAGTGGATGACAGTTCTCACACCAGCTGCTTGACATCTGAACAGCTGCCAGTGCCCTAGGAAATGTCACATCATCAGATATAGGCTCTGAGTGTGTGAGCAGCAAAAACGTATCTGGTAGAGGCCAGCACCCCAGGCCATGACTAACACCCCAGGCCCCATCATCCTATAAGCTTGAAGCGGGGGTTCAGCTGTCAGTTTAATAAATGAGTAGCCTCTTTGTTTTGATCAGTGTTGTCAAGGCTTATTTCAAAAAGGGAGTCTGATTCCTCTCACAGGCTAGCCCAGCCAAAGTCAATTGGTACAATTTCAAGGTGAATTTATTCATTCTTTATAAAGTTCTGTGTGGGAATATATCAAGACAGTTGAATAAATTGAAATAAATAGACTTGGAGTTACATATTCTCCCAGTAATTGAAATAGTTTCCCCCCAATATATTTATAGTAATAATTCTACCTTTATGAAACCCAGTCTAGCTACAGAAAGGGAAGCACAGAATTACCATTTTGATAACATATTTGGAAAATGCAATTGGGGCTAATATGTTGATAAGGGCACCTGAAAGTTGTCCTTGCCTTTAACCATTCCATGTTAAACTTTGAGTAAAGCACCAGCCCTACGACTTGATAAGGATGCCTGATTAGCCTGCACTGATGTGCAAATATTTCCCTTGAATTTGGTTTCGTCTAAATAGAAAATTCCAACACTTGCTCTTTCTATCCATTTTACAGCACTTTGCATCTGAGTTACATATATATAGTATACCACATATATACTCTGAACTGGAAAACAGCTTCAGTGTTGATGTCCCTTTGAAATGAGCCGATCTAGTTAATTTGACGTGTAGAAGTAATGTAACATGGGTCACCTTAGTTACCACCATTGTAATTTTCAACAACATATAATTATTTTGAATTATAGTGTCCAGGCTTACTCGATACTTTTTCTTTATTTTGCAAAAAGGCTGATGCTGAATCATAGTGAGAGAGAGAGCTACTATAACTGAAAACGCTCCAGATTATGGTAGAAAAACCTCCCCAACTTTATCTGCATATGATGAAGAGAGAGGTTAATCTCACACGCATACAGCATGCTGTTCTTAAAAGGATTTTCAAAGTATAAAATATCTTATCTGGAAAGTTTGGTTCCCTTAAAAAAACATCACTAAGCCTTGGGAAATGCTACAATCTGAGGTTTAGGAAGGAAAATGCTTTGACTTGGTAATGAAGGACACCTGGGAGTGATTGGCGTTTCCTAACAGTAAAGTCAAATAATTGAGGTATAATGGTAAGAAGGGGTTTAGGGAACAACTTACCATGCTAATCCTTTGAAAACTTGAAGTGATGTCTATGATTTTTTTTCCCCTCTGACAAGCAATCTATAAAAGTGATCAAATTGATCAACTGAAAATGCCATTTTCCTTCCTTTATCTCTTTTTATCTCATTCTTTTAAAGCAAATTGAGGCTCCCTCTTCTCTCCATCAGTGTGCCTATGAGCTCTGATGTGTGACCCATGGGAAAACAAGCCTTTCTTAGCTACTGTTTGGAACATTATTCTTTTATAAAGCACAAACAATAAATGTGTGAGCTGCAGTCAGACTGAGGAGATGTATGGCTTGAATAATATAAATTTCAAAAGAATATTTTTACCTCTGGGTCATTTCTTAAAAAAGAATATAGCCAAGTTGTTATTGATTGAAAGTCTTCTTTCATAGTTCTTCCAGGATAACCCAAATGAATGAGCTGATAATCTGAGCTCTGATGTTTTAGATGGATAGCTACACACTTATAACATATTATTGAGGCAGCATCTTTGTTGACTGTGAAGGGATATCATATTTCTTTCAGACTTGAGCTCACCTTAAACAGAAGAGAGCCCAGTAAATGGAAGAAGCATATATGTGACTTTGGATATAGATGCTTTTCTGCTGGTTTATATTACTTGTGGATAGTACTTTCATCATGCAACATCTGGTAAGGAAGAAATGGCTCTTAAAGTCTAGAAATAGTTGAGAACATGGATATGGTAGTACCAGAGTTGTACCTGAACACAAAATGTGTTGAGTAAACTATTAAAATGAGATTTTCTTAGGAGATTTTGTCTGAAAAGCTAGTTTTTCACTACCCAGGCTTCTTGCCTTGCCTTAACCTCAGAAGGTGCAGTTATTATTTTTTTAAGGCATTTTCCTTTTTTTTTTGTTATATCTCATACCCATACTCCATCTCCCACTCTCCTCTACCCTTTCCACTATTACCCTGCTTACCATTATTTTCTTTCATTATTGAATTCAAATTTCAAGTTTTCTGAAGAGATTTTCATAGAAGTCTATTCCTTTCCTCTGAAGACTAAATAAAGACTTAGAATAATTTGTGTCCTGAATCTGGTGGTTTCCAATTTCTCTCTAATGTTGATGGAAACATCTATTTTCTCCATATTTAGAGTTCTACAACGAACCACTAAAACAGCAATCACTGAACTTCTTATATACAGGACCAGATATTAAATAATTTAGGCTCTGTTCTCTGTTGGAACTACTCAGCTCTTCTGCTATAGTGTTACAGCAGTCATAGGCAATATGTAACCCACATATTAACCACCAATCTATTCTTACAGTTATACAACAAAAGTCATTTGGTAGACCTTAATGTTTGGTTGCAAGCATAATTTAAGGTCCTCTAAATTTCATAGTGTACTTACATTGGGCTAGAGAGGAGAGAAGGAGAAAGAAAGAGAGAGAGTGAAGAACCAAATCAAATAAACCATTAAATAAGCAGAATTGTTTACATTTGTGGTGAGAATTTTCTAGGAAGAAAATTAGAGTTCTAGATGGAGAATAATGGTAGTTTAAGGACCTCTTAGGTTGTTCTCTCTTTTAATTAGGAATAAAGATGTGACAAAGTGGAGCTGTCTCTGTATGTGAATTCAGTGGCAAGAATGAACTAGTAAATTAGGTTATTTTAAAAAGATAATTTTCTGAACATGTATATCTTGTCAAAATAGATTTTCTTCCCCACATGCCCCCAGCTACATACCATTCCTCTCTGGACAAGACACTTTTATCATTTTTTATACTTTCCATGAATTAATTTGGATTTTAGTAAATAAAAATTTGAAAAAGAGATCTATCAGTTTCCTTCTTTTGTTACACACTCATGCATCAGCACTCATGAACTCACCAGTATATTGAAGGCTTTAATGATGGACAGTTGTATATTTTCTAATTGTTTGATATACAAAGAACTACAGTGAAAATGCTCACACTTAACATTCTGTGTGAGAGGTCTGTGCTAGGAGGCAGCACTGCAGGACTGTCACTTCTCTGCCTGTCTAATGATCAGAGGCCTTGGTTGCTGTTTTTGTTTGTTTGTTTGTTTTCTTTCTTTCTCTAATTTTCTTACTGAGAATGTGCACTTGGCAAACAGCCACGGAAGATAGAGAGGGTGTCTTCTTCTGGTCAGCATAAAACGTTCAGATTCCTAAACTCAGTTGTGATGGAAACTCCTCAGATATCAGCACACTCCATGTTGCCGCTGTGGGACTTGAAGGTCAAGGGAAATTGATTAAAACTTGTAGCTCCTGCTGCCTGCACTCCCATGAATGATGTTTCTTCACTTCTGGCATAGGAGCCTCCAGTCTTCGTCTAGTATCCCTAAAGCCACAACTGGCTAATTGTTATCTCAGACTTGGAAAGGTCTCCAACTCTTCATAGTTGGTGATAATCTAAAGGACAAATTCCTAGCATTTGAATTGTGGATCCAAGGACTAAATAGATTAGAAATATATCTTAGTAATTACCTTAATGTATGTGAGTATCTTTTTCTCGCTCCCATCTCACTAACAATTGTTACCTAAATTTTGACATTTGTCGATTTGCTGAGTGAAAGTAATATCCTACTGTACTTTAATTTGTATTTCACAACTATTAAGTTTGAATATGAACTCAAGAATATAACTCTTATTCATACCAATTTAAGCAATTATTTAGAATTTATTAAGAACTTGGGCTGTTCTCTACCACACATTGCATGTATTATCTTTCATTTTTCAATTACCTTTTTAACTTTTGAGGTTTTTCTTATGAGAATTTTAACCAGATTAAGGAGACAAATTTAATAGTCTTATTTAGGAATCCTGGACTTAGGTAATATCAAAACATTTCCTACTCGACGATAATGTAAAAATAAATTTGCTGCTGTTTGTACTTTTCAGATTTCTTTTTACATTTATATCCTTGATCCATCTGCAATATCACAAGCAAGATTAAGATATAGATCTGTCTTATTTCTGTTTCTGGATTAAGATTTTTTGAAACTATCAACACATTGTTAGAAATCTTAATTGAGATTTGGAACAAAAAAGAATTTCCTCAAGAATAAATCACACACTTGAGATAAACTATTAGCTGAACTTACTAAACCATTAAATTAAACATTTCAACTAATTACCACCATACTATTGAATTGTAAGATTTACTTTGGCCATGAGGCCTTTACGGAGGGAGGGAATCAAGACATAAACCCCAGTGAGATCATACTTTAGGACTGTTATTTGATCATCTCTTTCACCCTCCCTCTCTCCTTCCTCCTTTCCTTCCATCCTCATTTCCTCTACTTCCCTCTCTCTCCCCTCTCTCCCTTCTCTTTTCTCCCTCCTTCCTTGCTCCCTTCTTCCCTGCCTTCCTCCTTTCTTCCCTGCTTTCATACATCTGATAAATCTCCCTCAAAACCAATTATTTCCTGCAGTACTGGTACTCTCTGTGCATATATTCATGAACTTTCCCTTTTTAATCTCTGAAATTTTCTTCAGCATTTTCCCCTACTCAGATTTCACTGTGCTTTCCTCTACCTTGTCTCCTTTGTCTTTCTTGTGTTTTCCACAGATAAGAAGTCTATGCAAAGATTTTTACTGCTGCTGCTTTTCAAAACAACAACAACAACAAAAAACACCAGTGTCCTTCTCTTCTCTCTCTCTTTCCTTGCGCTTCTGGTTCATTTTTGAAATATTATCTCTCCCTAAAAATTTCTGGGCTATTTCCTCAGATCTGAAAGTCTTTTTTTTTTTTTTTTTTTTTTTGTAATCTTAAATTATACCCCTCTTGTTTGTAAGGTATTGGGTAAATTTGTTATTATTTTTGTTTTTAGATATTTTTAATTCAGCTGCCCTCACCATGGATGGTCATTTATTTTTCCATCATGGGAATAAACTGACATTTTGGATAAAGAGGGACTATTCTCATTTCTTTTGTCAATTACTATTTTCTCACTTAAATCTATATTAAATATTCTAATAATCTTATTTATACTTGTTTATATATTACAGTTTTATTTTCCTTTTTATGAAAAGTGATATGACTTTAGCTATTATTATTTCTCTTCTGTCATTGGTCCTTAGTGCCTGAGTTATGTTTTCATAAATGTGTATATTATACTAATTCTTTAACTTGCACATTAAGAAATTTTTATTTAAAATGTTTATCATTTATAAAGGTCCCGGTGATATTTTTACTTATGATGTTAGATTTGTTGTACATTTTCAAATTATTGAATCTGCCTATCTGGTGGTTACTGACAGCTGAATGTGGGTCTGTGTGTCAGTACAAGAGCCCATGAATGAAGTTCCTGTGGATTTGGTCACCAGGTGATGGCAGAGTCAACTCAGTGCAATCATTGACCTCTAACCTAAGAAATATGATGTTCTCTGTCTCTCTGAGTAATATCTCATCATCATCACAAGATCACCTTGTTCATCAATGTCTACATCTCCTATCTCAGGAGAGAGCTTCCTACCTGGTCTTTGTGCTGCTTATCTTGTTCAATACATCCTGTTATGTCATCTCCAGCAAAAGGTAACACTACTTTTTTCTAAAACTGCAAACCATTTATATGCAATTTCCATGTTCTACCTTGTTAATACAAATTACCTGTTTATCCCAAACTTTCAGCTTAATCTCTTCAACGTCATAACACTTCCAGGCTTTTTAACTGCATTTTCTCTCCCATGTCATGGTCTGAGATCTCAAAATATAAGTTAATACAATTGGAGGGGTAAACACTTTTGCTTCTTAGTCCTCAGGGTCCATCATTCTCCCTTATATGCCATACAATATCTTGAAAATAATATTAAAATATATGTCTAGTATTTTGGTTTGTTTTAGGCAGGAAAGTATTTCAGGTCTCTGTTAGTGTATCTTCGCTTGAAGACTTTGATATTTAAAAATTACTGACATGGGGTTCTCCCTGGTGGCACAGGGGTTAAAGACACAGTGCTATCAAGCTATTGCCAGCCACTGTGACACGGGTTCGATCCTGGCCAGGGAGCTTACGTACATGGCATGGCAGACCTCTCCTGTCTTGCCCACTTCTCCTCTCAGCATTGTATTTCAGAAGATCTGCCTGCCCTGCTCCTTACTCTGTCTCTGGTGAATCCTCTCACTCCCCACAGCTTCTGGCCTGCACTGCAGTTCTTGTGTGCATAGATAAATAAATCAATCTTTAAAAAAAATTACAGACATGGAAAATGTGCCAGTTTTAAGCAGGGAGGTCATTCTCACCTCAAAGTCATCAATATTAGTTCCAGTTATCTATCATAAAATGAGGTTTTTGTTTTGAATGAATCAACTTTCACTTTCGTCTTTTCTGTTTTATAAATCTAGTTCTTTCTTTAGGGCCTAATTCATCCTCTGTATCTAAGGTGAAACTCTCCTTGACTTGATCTATCTATAAGTAAGCATTATTGAAATGTTATGCTAAAAGCAGAGTCTACTTCACTTTTTTTTTTCTCTGAAGTTACTTCCTTACTTATTCTCTTTTTACAAGATCGCTTCTCAGTGTCTATGTATGATTGAACCAAAGCTACTTAGTTCAAACACATTAAAATTAAAGCTGTATCGATAATTTAGATTTGGGATTAATGGATAGTTATTCTCATTACAGGTTAATTGTAATCTAGTGGGTAGGAAAATAGGTGAGAGTGTGAGTATGAAGAGGGAAAGATTGTGTGTGTGTGTGTGAGTGTGTGTGAAAGAGAGAGAAAAAGGGAATAGTGGGGGGAGAGAGAGAGAGTTTAAGAGGGTATAAGGAGGAAGAGATGATGAACGAAAGAATAGAGTGGAATGGAATAGACTGGATAATAGAAAGTGGGAGATGGGAGTGTGAGAAAAAGAGAGCCCAGAGAGTCCAAAGAGAGAATTAAACTGTTAAAGATCATTTTCTCAGAATGGATCCTGTTGTTAAGGGATGCCTGAAGTAGGGTCCTCCCTGGTGGTGCAATGGGTTAAGCAACGCACTATGAAGCAAACCGCAGTCACTGCAGCACAGAGTTCAGTCTCTGCCCCTGGCCAGGGAGGTGACCCACAAGGTGCTGCAGCCTCTCCTGCCTCACCCACTGCTCCCCTCAGCAGTGTGTTTCAGTTAATCTGCCTGTTCTGTTCCCCCCTCTGTCTCTGGTGAATCCTCTCACCCCCCACATCTCTGGCCTGTACCCTAGTGCTTGTATGCATAAATAAATAAAATTTAAAAAGAAAGGGATGGCCTGAAGTAGTTAACAGTATAGTATCATATATCTGAAATTTCCTAAGAGAGTAGACCTTTTACAAAAAAGAAATTGTGATTATTTAATGTGATGTAGGTGTGAACTAATCCTACTATAGTAACTGTATATATACATATATGCACAACTCATTAAATTGTACATCTTAAATGCACATAATGTTATAAATCAATCATGTCTTAATAAAGCTGGGAGAAAATTTAAAACAAGGAGTTCACAAGGAAGATCAAACTTGAAGTTTTGAAAGTTGTCTTGGTTTTGCTTATGCTAACTTCTCTCACATCTTCAGATATCCTGCAACCTTAATAAGATGTCTTTTTCTCTCGCTTAAGGTAAATCCTATAATCTATAGCCAGAGTCCTAGCTAACATAGCATAATAAATTAGTTATTAAAACATGTTAACTGGATTCAGAAAAGCCATTTTCTAGAAAAACCACAGTGCAGGGTTAGATAGTAAGTAGAAAGTTGGAATTAGAGCAAGAAGTCATTGAAATTTTGTATTTGAGAAAAGCTGGAAAAGAAACTGATCCTTGAAATTTAAGACATATTTACATAACTGGAGAAAATTAAGAAGGCTGTTTGGGGAATAGGATATATGATAAATAGAGACAAGGAGTTCAAAAAGAGCAAGGAGAGGAAGATAGTGTTTGACTACAGCAATTGTGTATGGATCATGAAAGGAATCTGTCAATCTTGTGAGGCATGACAGGAGATTTTAGAATCGGCATTAGATTTGATGCAGTGGGCTTTCATTAGGGGGTGCATTATTGCATCTTCTCCTTACTATTTTTTAGGAGAAAAATGTATGTGCATATTAAGAAGCAAACAAACAAAGTACTTTGTTCATGAAAACTTAGCAATACATTCATGGACATATTTGTATTCCAAATTAAGAACTTTCATAAAGGCAGAACCTTTAAATGTTGACCTTTGAAGTCTAGGGAAGGGATTATGAGTAAAGGTTTATTTTACGGTTGAGAACAACAATTTTTAATACAGCATAGTCACAAGTTCTATTCATTACAAGCAAGTGAATTTAAAAAAGTACACATTGAGCTCTCACTTCTCTGTGGAAGTAATAGAACTTTTTTTCTTCCCTTCTTTTAAAATTTTATTGAGGTAGGCCAGCAAAGATAAACTCAAGTCATTTCTGACAACATGGATGGAGCTAGAAGATATTGTGCTAAGAGAAATAGGTCAGGAGAAGAAAGACAAATACCTGATGGTATCACTTATATGTGGAAAATAGAGAACCCAGACAAAAGGTCAAGGAAAGTCAAACTTAAAAACTAACCCTTAAAAGCTGACCATAGAACTGAGATATCCAGAGGGGGAGTGGGGATAGCTGCAGCAAGAAGAGAGTAAAGAAAGGGGCACAGCACACTATGGCAGAGGGCTCTGGATGCTTTTGTAGTGGGCATGGTATGATAGGACCTGAAGGTGAGATCCTGTATTTTGCAAATACTAACAGCAGTATAGATCCCCACTTGTTTTTAAAAAATGTTTAGGTATGATGTAGCATACTTTTAGGGAGATTACTCTGGTAAGAAATTACTGGATTAAAGAGCCTCTAGCCTAGTGGAAGAGATGGATTAGAAAGTTGTATCATTGAGATATTTAGTTTTAGGTCACAGAAAAATCTAATTCCACTAGCTTAAGGAAAAAGAAGAAGAGAGGGAGAATAAATTACATTTATCAGATCACAAACTAAAATATCCACTAAAATGGATAGAGTTGACTTCAGGAACTGTCAGCTCTTAGGATTTAAATAATGCCATTAGGTCTAAGTTCCTACTGACATCTGTATCTGCTAGCACTGACTTAACTCTACAGCTCTGTGTCTTCACATATGTCTGTCTAGGTATTACACCCTGGTTGCTAAAGAACTCCTCTTCAGTTTCTCTATGGTTCATGTCTAGCAGCAAAGAATGGATACCTTTCTAGATTCATCCCCAGATTCCTGCTCTTCATTCTAATTGGCCAGCATAGGTGATGAGCTCATCCCAGAACATCTATTCTAATAAGGAAACAGAGCTTCAATGGGTTAGATCTGCACTATGTATATACCCACAGGACACAGGAAGGTGCTTTGATAAGTTGCTCGTTAGTTTTTTTCTGAAGGCTACTTTTCACACTTGATTTCATGTTTTGTGATGGTAGAAGCAATACCATTTTTAAGAGGGAAATATTTTTGAGCTTTCAGTGCCAGAAATATATCTAAATGTCACTGTTTAAGATTTAATATTTTTAGTATAGTTTTGTTTTATTAAGTATTCCAGAATACATGGCATATGACAAATTTCTTCTCATTGCAAACTTTTAAAACATATATAACCCCTTCAGATCAGGAGCTTATAATAAAAATGGTGATGCTACCTTAACTCTGCTAAAGTGAACTGTACTGCTGTGATAAGAGGAAAATGTATGTTTGCCTTTGGAAGACTCATCATCTTTCCAAATCATGATTAGTCGGTGGCAGGACAATATAACACCAAATCATTTGCAAAGATAGCCGTATTTGAAATATGAATCTTTTGCCAGTGAAAGAGATGTAGATGACAGTTGTAATCTCTTCAGATTCATAATTTACTAAGTTGTAGGCAAGTTAGCAGTGATTGATCACCCCTGAGCAGGGTGTTAGCAGTTTTAAAATGATTTTATTGCATTACGTAAATGTGAAGTTTAAAAGTTTTAGGCTGTCCTTATCTCTGCCTTAAACAACTATTGGGGAACATGCTTACTTCTGGAAACTAAATGTGTACAAGGGCACACTTATTAGCATGTATATATATATATATCTTATCATTATGTATATTACATATTACACAGTGAGTTGTTTATAGTATGAAAAGTATTGCGTCATTGTAAGGACATAAAACACAGAAAAATATGACAAATATCTATAGGTTTTTTTGACCAAACTGTGAAATGAAATTGACCACTGTCTCTGTAGTCAACAAATTTTTATTTTGAGATGAAATTATTCAGAGTATAGTATCAGTGTTAGAAAAGCTGACCTTACTCCCTATAATTAAATAAAAAATTATTGTCGTGTATCATAGCAGGAATGTTTTCCATTCAAAATCATCAAGGAAAGGCATATGAAGACTGCTTAACAATGTAGATGAAGTGGTTCTGAGTGGTGACTTTGTGTATGCTTCTGTTTATCGTCCCCTGGAGAGAACATTGTAAGATTGGTATGATATGGGACACAGCAGAGGGAGTGTCCTTGGAAATATTTAAAGGACATTTCCTTCTACCTCAGATCTCTCTTTTTTTTTTCTTACTACAACTCTGATTCTTTTGTAACTGCAACTCTTAAATGTGATTGTGTGTCACACCAGAGTTTAACAGTCTTAGTTCAACCTTTATCAGCTTAAAAGCTTGTATGAAGGATGTGTTTCTCCCCAGGAGGATCCCTCCCTAAACTTCCACCCTTCTTTGGTCCCTAGATGTCTGAAGGAATGTAAATATTGGAGGTAAAGATCAGCTAGCTTTAGACATTCAGAAATGTGATAATCCTCAAAGTATTTCCTCATCCCATGGGAGTCAAGTCCTTAACTAAGATCACGTTTGACTCAACAAAAGAGATTTTCACAAAGATTTGTGTGATTCAAAAATGCAATGTTTATATGAGACTGGTTCCCTCTTGGCTTCAAATGTGGTGAAACAATGACTCGGAGACATTACTGTAATAATGAAAGAACACCTTTTATTAAGAACAATTAACAAAATAGGAGTCATCAAGAAGTGCTTTTGCCATCCCTAGCCCCAACCCACCCTCTCATTATTTGCAAAGAAGGTCTTGGAAAATAAGGTGCTTACTTGGCAGACCATGAAGATAAATTCTAGAGAAGGGACTTTTACTTTTTTCTTTACTTTTCTAAATAGAGGAAATATAAATAAGTGCTTGTCAGTAAAGAGACAATTAGATTATTTTGGGTGTCTGGTAGCCTGGAGTTAGATATCATCACTGATTGTATAAGATTGCTTGGGAAGTTTTTCACTTATTTTTTTCTGTTGGGAAGGAAATAACTAGTTTCTGGTTATGAAGATAGGAGAAATTGCTGTTTCCAGCACAATGATAGAGAGAAAGGGAGAGGGAGGGGGAGGGTGAGGGTGAGAAGGGAAGGGAGGAGGTGGGGGAGGAGACTTACAGTCATTTCAGGACAATCATTTTTGTCATTCCATAACAAAAAGTTCAAAAACTCCCTCAACTTCTCATCCAATACAAGTCATTTACATCTATTGGATACTAATGGATAAGAAAGTGTGCAACAAAGTTCATAACACTCATCTAATTTCATGTATTAAGGTTGCACATAGATCATGCCACATACTTTTGATACTACCCACTCAATTTCAAGAGTTAACTTAAACTCTACATTAGGTTTCTATCTGAAGACTGAAGGAACAAGCAACAGTCATCACTGTTGTTGACATCCTACTGTTAACAGGGCTGAAACCCTGTGATTGAACCTGAGTACTAAAGAACTAGAGTCTAGTATTAGAGGCCTTTCTCTTTTAAACAAGGAAATTAGAAGTTACCTGGGAAGAAAGGCACAAAGGAAGATATCGCCCATATATATCAAATATAGTTCATTGGGAGCCAGGCTTTCTGCCTTTCAGCTTTAGGCAGAAAATGGAAAAGTGTGAATAACTGTATGTTTTGTAGCAAAACATACAGTTTTGATTTATTCTATTATACTTTCTCCATTACTGCTTCTTTTCTGGTCACACTGCCCTCTTTGATTTTCCACAAACACATCATGCACACTACTAGTACCTTAGACCCTTTGTTCTTCCTCTTCCCTCTGCCCGGTTAAATTGCTTTATCCACAGATATCAGAAGTTTCCTCCCTTCTTCACTCAAATTTCTCCTTAAACTTCACCTGATCAGTGAGGCCACACTATTAGTTAGATGTAGATGGGTGGGAATAAGGTAATAGATATACTGATAGGTTAAGAAAACCAAAGGTCAGTAATAAAGCTTACCAGTTAACATCTCTGGAATTTTGAGTGTCTCATCTTTATAAATTACCAAGTATTCAACTCAGCAAATGGTCATTCTGGTTTATTATGCTTTTAAATGTATATATATATATGTATATATATATTATACAATGATCAGTCTGTGTCACAGAAAATAAACCACTGTAAACATTTTTAAAAGTTATCAGTGATACTATGGATCAGCAGTTGAATACTTTTCAAGAAACAATTTTAGTTAGAGAAAAGGTAAGATTTCTGTATGAAGCTGAATATCTATGTGTATAGTATAAGGTGGAAGGTGTCAATCTGGAATCTGTCATGGTAAAAAGGTGATTTAAAATCTTTTAGATACCAGTATAGGGTGAAAGAGTTATGAGAGGTAAAACCAAATCTTTCAGAAAAGCAAATCTCTAGTGGGTATTACTTGTAAGAATGGAGAACCAGACACCTCATTGCTGGTGCAGTAGTTAAATCTTAGCACTATCAAGCTATTGCCAGTGACTGCATCATGAGTTCAATCCTTGGCCAGAGAGCTAACCCACATGATACAGCAGACCTCTCCTGTCCCACCTGCTGCTATCTTCAGTAGTGTATTTCAGTAGAGCCACCTGTTCTGCTCCCCAAACTGTCTTTGGTGAATCCTCTTATCCTTTGCACCTCTGACCTACACCCCAGCTCTTATATGCATAAATAAAATATCTTTTAAAATGGAGAACCACAACAGAAAAAAGAACAAACACAAGAGAAAGAAAATTGAGATCTTAGAGATAAATTATAGTTAGAAAAGATGTCAGAGAGAAATATTTTAAGAAGAAAGAGTCATTAATAACTGAAACCAGGCTCTAGGATTTATAACCTTATAAATCAAGAAGATGAATAAATTTAGTAGAAATGTGGTTGATGTTATCTGTTAAAAGTGAAGTTGGTGGAATGACTAAATTGAAAAAAAAAAAAAAAAAGCCATAACAGGCACAATCTTAACTGAGCTACTGCTAACAAGGATATTATAAACTTGGAGTGAACCCATACAGATAAGAAATACAGTTTCCTGTTGCAACATTTAAATGAAAAAAAAAAGTTTGGGTTTATAAGCATGGTAGATGATATGAAGAATTGAAAGGGCGAGATAGTAACAGAATCAATGATTTACACAAATGGATCTTCAAAAAAAGAATTTGGAAAATTTTAGTTCTGATTGTACTTACAACTAAGTGGAAAATACAACTTACAACTGACTGGAAAATACCATAAGCTACAACTGTTTATAGAGCCCGCAGTGTCTAGCAAGGTAATGGATTCACATTTAGCATTTAGTGTACATGGTTAGTGTGCAAATAATTTGGTGTAGCATTATGGAAAGTAGTATAGAGATTCCTTAAACATTTAAAAGTAGAAATTCTGTATGATACAGTTATCTAACATCTGAATATTTACCTCACAAATACAAAAACACTAGTCTGAGGTGATCTGTGTGTCCCTCAGGTTAATTGCAGCATTATTTATATTATCCAAGAACTGGACACAACCAAAGTCCTCACTAATTAATGAATGGAACACCAGCCAGCCATAAAAGATGAATTCTTCCACTTGTAACATGGATGGAATTATAGGGGGTTTTATTTGGTGAAGTAAGAGAGACAGAAAAAGACAAATACTTCATGATTTGACTTTTATGCAGTATATGGAGGAAACAAGCAGATGAACTGAATAAAACAATCACTTGTAAGACTGTAAGACCCATTAGTGCTCAACGGGGAGAATGGAACTTGGTAAGTCAAAAAAGAGGACAAATAGTAGGATGAAAGATAGAACCAGTCTTTTAGCAGTGAACTTAATGTAGTATAAACACACAGTGACTGTTGATAGTGAACGCTTGAAACTTACACAATGAAAGTGTTAATAAAAAGACATTGAATATATATATATTAGTTTAACTTTACAATATATATAACACACAGTAGAACAAAAGTGATCTAAGGGTGCCTTTTTTAGTGTTTTAGAAGATCTTAAGATAGACCATTTTATTGTTTTTGCCAAAAATGTTTATTCTATATGGAATACAATCTGTGTAGTGAGTACAATACAAAACATTGTCTCTAATATAATCCCTTGACTAATAATAATTGCTATAACAACTTGGATTAAGTGTTTGCAGTTATGCCATGCATTTTTAATATTTTGTTTGCATTACTTCGTTTTATGTAATCCATGTTTACAAATAAGGAAACTGAGCATAGATAAAATAATAAGGAAACTGAGGCATAGATAAAACAATTTGTCTAAGTTCAATCAATTTACAAATGGTGGGCAGGAATGTTGTATCATAGTTCATCTATCAAATTTTCCACACACCTACATGGACACACAACACAAACACTTGTTGCTAGTGAAGATTTAGGATTTTTATAATGAATACATCTTTAATTTGATGAGAGTCTCTTACTACCCTATTCTGCAAGTCATTGGATAAATTTCACAGAAACCAATTTATTTCTGAATACATCTTTATTTTTTAGAGCAACCTTTCAAATACAGTTAGCTTTGAAGTCTCCTCCCTCAGTTCTACAAACTCATTGCATATGTTTTATTTCCTACTGATTATCTCAGGGAATAGTTTTTTCTATTTTGCCACAATATCAAATGTGTTCTCATAGTTCCATCCATCTGCAAAGTTTCTCTACCAATCTCCTAATCTGTAGTAGCCAGTAGTCATTTTTTACCTGATTTCAAAGTCAATGCCATCTATCCATCTATTTTAGTTATTTCTTTTTAATAAACTTTATATCATTCAAACATTGTTAAAGTAGTGCTATTTCACCACCAAGAGCAGCAAACAGCAGCTTACTTAGTTAACTCCTACAAGTTTAGGATAACTGAGTTGGCCTATCCAGTCTGCAACTGACTGGATTTGTTTCTTGCTACAATTTGTTCCAAGTTTCTTATCCTCACTAATGAACATGTTAGCTGAACAACAGACATTCACAATCATAAAGGCAAATTACAAACCTTTATTGTATCATGTCTAGTGGTCTAAGAAACCCATATGGTCATATCCAGAGTTAATGGACAAGCAGATGTGATTTACCCATCACAGAAATGTGTCAAGAGAATGGTTGCATCACATTACTCTAGGAGGCTGAAAAATTGTGGCCAATATTTTCCATAATGAAATTTTACCAATAGTTCCAAGGTTGGTCAAGTAGATACTAAAAGCAACAGCTCATGATTTTGACTTGTTTTATAATGTAAATTATTTCTGTAGCTATTAACTATTAATTCTAGAAACTATGAAAACTTAGTAAAACATATCTTTTTTTTGTTCTTGAAAAAATATTTTATTTAGGAAAAAGAGATAGAGAATAAAGACTCCCAGGTAGATGGTACCTGGGAGGGGCAGAGAAAGCCGAAAAAAGTAAAACATATCTTACATAGTATAATAAGGTTATAATATACACGTATAACTTATTATTAAAGAAGTATTTTACTTTATTTCTCTATATATTTGACTTGAAAAAGTTTTCAGACTCTAGAGAAGACCATAAAACATATAAGAAGCATATAAGGATTTATTAAATCTTTGAATGTCATATAACTTATTTTCAATTTAAAAAATCAAATTAAGTTCATATAAGGATTTTTCAATGTGAGAATTACATAATCACATTGTAAGTTAAATGGAAAACACAGAATGTAAGATTTTACAATCCTGCTTTCAAGTTCTTCTCCCTCATTATTGTCTCTGTCTACATGCTGCTGTCTATGGTACTTTAACATATAGGCTTTTAGGTATTGTGAAGATGAGTGGGCATTGTTTTAGTCAGTCTTCCTAAATAGAGTCATCTTTTGGAGGTGCAGAGTTGATCTGAACTAAAATGCCCATTCATCAGAAACCTCCTAAAACCTTTCAACCCCTGCTGTTTTTCTCTCTGCCTGAGTGGTTACAGAATTTGCCTTCTTCTGCTAGAGACTCTAGTTGGCAACTTACCTATCGTTAAGACAGAACTCATAGATTCTTAAATCCCATGCCTCTAATAAATAACTGTTATGCATTAAAACTAAGATGTTCATTCCCTAAAAAGGTAAATGCTGATCTTAGTGAGCTATGTCTAACTAATCCTTTTGTGCATTCCCTACTTTGTTTGGTATCACATTCCTAGTCTTCAGGCTCAAAATAAACCCAAATCTGCTTTTACTCTGACTCTGGCACTTTCTAGTTCAAACAGTTACTGCTTTTACTCTGATTCAGGCAATTTCTAGTTCAAACATTTTCTGCCTTCTGACTTGCGTCCTCTCAGTGCTTACCATGAACTTTTGGCTAAGAATTTTCTAAAGAGTTGTTCTTCCTAGTTTTAGTCACATCCTGGAAGAATTCATAACAATTCAACTCTTCTGAATTCCGTCCATCTTTCCTCACAAATCACAGTAAGTTAAAGACTTCAGAAAGTAGAGAGAAAGTTACTGGCCTCTTGACTAATAGCTCCTTGAGTTCACTCTGAAGCTTTTGGGGTGGTGTGTCTAGTTACTATTTAGCAGGACCCCATATGAGAATAAGAACTGAATGTAAAGCAGAAATCAGAGAAGACAAACTGGGACTTGTTGGCATTTTTGTGCCTCTCCCAACACCTAACCAGTAACCTCCTTCAGAGCATCCTGTGAGCTGTTTTATTTCTGCCTTGCAAGAAACTTGACTTTCTTGTAACTTGATTTTCATCCATATGAGAATTAGGTCTTACAAGGAAGGAATTTCTGAGGTATATACTTTCCAGTGTAGCCAAGTTAACAATAAAATAATTCACCAAGTCAACAGAGAAATTTAGTATACATTGCAAAGATACAAGCAAAATAGAAGATATGAAGGTACCACTTTTGTCAATCACTAAAAATAAAGCAGCATAATGGGAACTATTGTTTAACATAATATATTAAATATTCTCAGAAGGAAACCTTATAATGAGATATTAAGTGCATGTCTAGGGAAGGTACTGAATATGACAAAAATGAAAAAAAATGCCTTAGTTTTTCTCATCCATAGAATATAAATTAGAAATGGTGCTATTTCATTATTATATTACTGTTGGATTATATGAGATAGTATACAACGTGATATCTATAATTAGTTTAAAATGTTTCTAAACAGCTTTATTATCACTTTGTGTTTGTGTGTGTGTGTTTTATTTTCCAAACCTGATAAGCTTTTGTTGTGATGTTTGTTGGGAATCTCTACTATTGCTTTACCCAGGTCTCTGAGAGCAGGCCATGGTTTTTCAGTATAGCATTGCACCGGCCTGCTAACTGACACATAGAGCATGATTAATACATGTTGTATTAGAGAATGAATAAGTGTTAGTGTATGTTTCCAACCATTAATTCCCATACACCATTAATTCCCATACACCACTTGTGTCTAAAATATAGTATGCTGTTCATTTCCAGTTAGTTCATTATCTGGAATAGTTTAGTCTATTAACAACATGGATAACAGTGCCATCACAATTTATTAAAAAAAAATACTTTTATAGCGCAAGAATAATTTTTTTCTGGAATGAAATCTATTACTCTAAAATATGATAAAATTGAAACAATTACCAAAATATTAAAGTGAGTAAATATATAAGGAAAATAATATTTGAAGTATTGGGGGAAATCAAAGTTTGAAAAAAATGTTGATTTCAACAAACCTTGCTTTTTAAATTGATTAAGTGCCAGATATGACTGACTAGTACAATAGAGTATTTGAAACACTATTATTATTGCAAGTGAAATTTTAGCACTTATGTGTCCATGTATTTCAATTTGACAAGTGGAGGAAGGAAATGCAACATATGTTTTCATAAAATAAGGGAAATGATTAACACAAATCTTGCCTGAAACTTATGAATTTGAACAACATCACATGCAATGCTGTAACATACAATAAACATGGAAGGAATGCCAACTCTATGTTTGCTAAAGATATTGTTCACAAAAAGATTTTAAAAGTTTCAAAGAAAAATAGAGAAAAAAACTTGACTCCATTTCAGCTGTTAGAAAAATCATATAAATTAAAAATTTAAAAATCATTCAAGGAAAAACAATTAAATAGATGGATGCAGTATAGCATAACTATTAAATTTTCTGTGTCCATGGGGGTGTTAGGCATGACATATTATGATAAAGATTGGATTAGAAGTCAAAGAAATTTTTATTTCAGAAATGAGAAAAATAACTTACATTATGTAATTGCCTGTTCCAGTTTTTGGCCTCCTGCCTGCTTCCTGCCATGCTCTAGTAAACTGTGTTTTAGAAAAGGGCATAGTATTATAGCATTTCACAATATAACAAGATTACATATTTGTAGAATGCTAACCATGGCATACTTCTCAACTATTGCCTATGAGTTACATTCTTCTTTGAAATTTTTAGTGTGTGTTTTCCTATTAGTGAAACCACAAACTAAAATCTTACGGATAAATATATATGATTGACATATCCTTTTTTCAAGTAGTTCATACAGTGTTAGAACCAGGATGCAAGACTAATAATAAATATTATTGGATACTTGGATAATGTTTAGTTTTAAATTGTAATTAGACCAATGTTAGATTGATTTTGCTTAATCAGAATTTGATTTCAAAATCAAAATTCAATCAACCACTATAAACGTAGTGTGTAGAGTGAATTTGGGGACATTATCCTGAGATTTTACCATATAAATTAAACTGAAATGTAGGAATGATGTTGGGAATGCTGATTAACTTGCCTTAGTCATTTAGTAAACATGTCAGAAACCATGATGAGTAGAAGTGAAGATTATGAAAGTATTGGTAAATTCTTCCTGTGCCTGAAGAATAATGAATTGATTTGATCATAATTCAGTGACTTCAAATTTTCTGAAACTAAAAGGCATGCATTTTAAAAACTAATTTAAAGAGATCACCAAAACTTTTTTAAGTAATGTGAACTGCTTTATTTTTCCCTCTACTGTCTTATTTAGGTTCATATACTCTCTGTAGTTAGTGGTTAATTTTATATGTCAATTTGGCTAGGTCATGGTACTCAACTATTTGGTGGAACAATATTTTAGGCATTTCAATAAGTTACTTTTTAAGATAAAAGTAACAAACTAAAACACTTTAAATAAAACATTTTCTTCAGTCATGTGGGTGGGCCTAGTCCAGTAAGTCAAAGGCTTTAATAGAAAAAGACAACTCTGAAGAATAGGGAATTTTGATAGCAATTTGCATTTATGCACATGCTATATCTTCAACACTTCCATGGGTCTGTAGTTGCTGACCTACCCTGCAGGTTTTTTATTTCACATTTCTTCATGATCTCATGAACCTAATTGCTATAGTAGTTAGGCTAGCAAAAGATATAAATGGAATCCAAACTGAAAAAGAAGAAAAATTGTCACTATTTTCAGATAACGTGATATCAATAATATACTTAGAAAATCCTAAAGATTCCACTAAAAAATACAGAAAGAGGACTTCCCTGGTGGCGCAGTGGGTTGAGTGCCACACAGTGAAGCTTCCTCTACCACTGCAGTGCAAGTTTGATCCCCAGTCAGGGAGGGGACCAACATGGCATAGCAGACCACTCTTGCTTCCTGGGTCCCCTCAGCAGTGTTTTTCCATTTATCTGCCTATTCTGCCCCCTGCTCTGTCTCTGGTGAATCCTTTCACCCTCCTCCTCTGACCTGTACCTCAGCTCTTATATGTGCAAATAAATAAAATCTTAAAAATTAAAAAAATACAGAAACAGTACAATGAAGTGGCAGGCTACAAAATCAATATATAAAAATATGTTGGCTTTCTATATGCAAACAATTAGCTAAAAGAGAAAGAAAATAATGCCATTTACAATTGATCAAAAAGAATCAAGTGACTAAGTTACCGTAATAATGGTGAAAGTCTGTACAATGAAATCTATAAGAGACGTTATTAAAAGAAATAGATGAAAATACAAACAAATAGAAATATATTCCTTGATTATGGATTGTAAGTATTGACATTCATAAAATGGCCATCCATCTTCATAGTCAATTCAGTCTTCAGAGTCAATGCAATCCCAATCAAAGTTTCAACAGCATCCTTCAAGGAACTAGAACAAGCATTTCTGAAATTTGTTATGAAGCTACAAAAGACTGTGGATATCTGAACCAATCCTCACAAAAAAGTAGAATAATATAGATATAACAACCCCATATGCCAAACTATACTACAAAATTACAGTAATCTGAGCAGTATGGGACTGGAATAAAAATAAATGCATATTACCAATGGAACAAATTTAGAAACTGCAAATTATCCCACACTTACGTGGATAGTTAATTCACAATAAAGGAGCCACTAGTATACAAAGGAGAAATTAAAGTCTCAATAAATGGCTTTAGGAAACTGGACAGCTGCTTGCAAAAGTATGAAACTAGATAGAACCTTGCCACATGCACATATTAGCTCAAAATTGGTTTAAAGATTTGATGTAAGATTCAGTGCCATAAAATGTATAAAAATATGATGCCATAAATATATAAACAATTCTGCAGTATTGGCTTCAGTTATTTCGTTGGGGATTGGATATTAACCACAAGGTATGTAAAAGTAAAACAAGTGGGATTTGATCAAATTAAAAATCTTCTGCACAGAGAAAGAAGCTCTCAGTAAAATGAATAAGCATCCTACCAAATGGTAGAAAATATATGCACATCATACATCTGACAAGGAGCTAAATACCAAGATTTATGAAGAATTCATGCAACTCAATAACAAGAAAACAACAAATCAAAAAAAAAAAAAGGGGGGGGGGCATGGGGGAAGAAGTAAAGAGATAATTTTCCAAAGAATAACATACAGGTAGACAACAAATATGAAAAATTCTCATCATCACTTATCAAGGAAATGCAAATCTAAAGAACAATGGGTTATCATCCCCTACCAATGAAAATGGCCCACACGAGAAAGGCCAAAAACAGCATTCTTTGGTAAGAATGTAGAAGAGAAGGTAGTCTTCTACACAGGTGGTGCAGATTTTAAAATAAACTGTCTGTCTCTATGGAAAACAGTGTGGAGGGTTCTCAAAATCCTAACACTAGATCTTCCATATATTCTAGCAATTCCATCCCTAGGTATCTACTCACATACAAAAATACTGATTCAAAAGGACATAATGAACTTCCATGGAAGTTAATTCAGTATCATTGGCCTTAGCCTAACTACCTAAGTCCTCAATGTCAGAAAGTAGGATTTAAAAAGCATTAAGTTATATATCAGTTATTTACAATTTTTTTTCAATTTTTATCATGGAGCTATGTTTCTTATTTGAATAGTATTATTTGATAAAATTGCACTACATCCAAATGCGCAGGAATTATCAATGAAAAGGGGTACTTTGATGATTTTAAATTATAAATCTTATTTCTAAATCACCATAGTGGTAAAAATAAAAACTTGATCTAAGGAGAGTTTTAACTATGTGTTGGATAAATAAATTTTAATAAGTAGAAATGTGAGTTTTCTTTTTACCCTTTAAACTTTACTTAGTTTTAGGAGATAAATATGATACAACTCAAGTTCTTAAGCTCTGTGTAGTCTAAAAATATATTGCTAATTTGTCCTTCTTAAATAGGCATAACAGACTTTTTTTTGGCATATAGTTCTACCAATTCAGGCATATCAAAGTTCTTCTGTGTTTGAATTATTTCATTAACAAAAGCCCCAGGAACCACACATTCCACCTGTTCCTACTTGCCTCTTCACCCAAAATTCACTTGAATTAAATGCATGAAAGGCAACTACTTTTGATCACACATCAGAAAAGGACATAATAAGTAAATTAGTTATTTCTTTATGAAACGAAATGTTATCCATTTCATATGTAACCCATGATCACTATGAATATTCTGTTTTTTTAATTTACTTCTCCTTGACCTGCTTGATGAATTGTCTATTTTACACATTTGCTATTTTAAGATGACATAAAAAAACAACTTAAAAATTTTCCCCAAATGGAAATAATCTTTTGCATCTATAAGGTGTGTTGAGGGCCTACACTGTGACTAACACAAAGTGCTAAGTTAAATCTATTAAGGATTTTTCATCACCTAATGTTATGCATTCAATTTTTTCTGTACATAATTTCAAAATTTCCCCTAAAGAATGAATGAAACAATTATATATCATCTATCTACCTATTTACTTAGCATCTATCTATCCATCTATACCGATAATACTTGAGCTCTTTTCACTATTAAAAATAGTTATTGTAATAACTTATGTTTCCAATCACATATTCAAATCAAAGTACTTTTTCATCACATTTCCCTTTGACAAAACAAATCAAGTGGAGCTACTATAAAATTTCAGTATCACTTTAAACATATAAAAATTTGACATGACTGAATTGAGCATTTGAATAGTACCGTGTCAAAGAGTTATTTCTCTTGCATCAGGTTAAACTATACAGTGGTTACTCTGTGGAATTTTATGATATATATTAAGTCTCTTAAATCTTGTAGTCTAGTCCTGAAGTCAAAAATCTTTGTCATGTGCAAACAATACGAGGTGAAATTTTCATGGAATGAATGATATTATGACTTGTAGACTCAGGTATGACAAAAACTTGCCTTGGTGAAAGTTTCCTTTCAAGGCAATAGGATCACTAATGGTCTTCAAAGAGTAGCATGTTGGTGAGTGTGTGCCCCTAAAATCATGATGGTCAAGCCTACTAGTGATGCTCAATCATTGTGTCAAAATGGACAAATGAGCTTAGTAAATCCAATTTCTTTGTAAAGAACAACAGTATATAGAGATTTAAATAGATGTGGCTATTTTAGTTTAAATGAAATAAAATTAACTAAAATCAAAAGATAAATTATTCAGCTACTGAGAAAAGTATAGCCCAAATGCTCAATTCCTACATGTAGATAGTGGTTATGTATTGGAGAATAGAACATTTTCTTGAACTTGATTTTTTTTTTTTTTGGAAAAAGGTCAGTTGCATGTATTTGTATAATATATTGATATTTTAAAATGCTTTATCATATATTACCTACTTACTGTAAGTCTACATTTTATTTTCCTCTCATACTTGTTAACATTCTTCTTATTTGTTAACTAATCTATATTTATTAGTACTATATTTTACATGTTTACAGTACTTAGTTGGTACTGAATTTCCTATATACCTCATGCCAAACATAAAATATTCACAACTTTGTGAAAGAAGTGAAAAACAAAATGTCACCAATTATAGCACACTATTTGTTCGTTTTTGCCACAATTTCTGTACATGGATTAATAATTATAGTTTCTGAACCTAATAATTTATGCATTAATATTTTGTCCTTGTCATGTTTTTAATTTTTGCAATTAATTGTTTTAATAATGGAAAGGTTAATTGTGCTATTCATCAGAATTGCTTGCTGTGAAATGGTAGACAAATAAGAACCTACAGATAAAGGGCATACTTACTAATCAAGCCTGTCATTTCTTTGGAAAGTAAACTTGCTGTGACAGCCTCATAGATTTATTTAATTTACAAAACATTGGGGTTCAGAAAATTTCCTGCTAAAACAAATGGAATTGTAACAAATTTAAAATTTGTATTCTAGGTGTAAATTTATTTATGTTTCTGTACACCAAGCAAACAATATAACCACACTAGTTTATTAATGTATAACATAAAAAACCAATATTTAATTCTAAAGACATAGTTAGATACCATGCTTCTTAAAATTATTCATGCATGATATAAATAATACAATCAATTCTCATAATAAATATGACAAATAAATAAATACATATAAAACTATCAGACATTATTCTAGTTAGCATTTTGCTCAGCTTGAATTTTTCAAAAGTATAAAGATAATAATTTTATGCTAATCAGCTTATCATTCACTTATTCACCTCTGGAATACTACTGAAATAATGCCATTTTCAACCTCTAAAACAGTGATTTACAAAATTTGAACTTGTCCCATTGGCAAGAACATTCATATGGGGCATTTAGAAAACATTTTGGGGGCCAAGTACAGGGCCCTAAAATAACATCTTAAATTGAGTAGTATACTGTTTTCCTCTCACAAGACTTAAAATCCAGAAATAGGTGATACCAGGTGACTAACCTAACTTTTACTTTAGTTATCACTGGTAGTTACATGAATGAACCTGTTAAGTTCCTTCATGATTATGAGCTGGTCACTGGAACTCCAGCTATTTCAACTATAATATATTCTGGACCATAGGAAAAGGAAACTTTTATGGTACCCATTACAGTAAAAGCAACTCTTGAAAGAATTTCATTGGAAGGGCAATTGAGTAAATTGCATTTAGATTTTGATTTCTACATTTGTAGAATAAATCTATCATTCTCTAAAAGGGACCAACCCAATGTATCACCTTATTTATCTCTTCTATACATTCAGGTTCATGTATATAATGTGTAATTTTGTCTGGGCTGAATGTAGATACTCCCTCCTACGTACTTCAGAGGAAAATCTTGCTGGAGGTGACACAGCTTACTTTATACTGCAGGTTTAGTATCAAAGGATTGTGTCTATAATTTCATATCTATAATTCTTGAATTGGTTTGATCTTTTCTTTCTTCTTTTTTTTTTTTAAAGATTTATTTATGCATACAAGCACTGAGTTCAGGCCAGGTGTGGGATGGGGTGAGAGGATTCACCACAGAGAGTGGGGAGCAGAACAGCCAGATTAACTGAAACACACTGCTGAGGGGAACAGCGGGCACAGCAGGAGAGGTCTGCTGTGCCATGTGGCTCCCCTCCCTGGCTGGCAGCAGGGATCGAACTCTGTGCTGCAGTGGCTGTGGTTTGCTTCATAGAGTGTTGCTTAACCCACTGCGCCACCAGGGAGGCCCTGGTTTGATCTTTTCTTCTTTTACATGTATTTCCTTCTAGAACTTTAGTAGATCTGTAATCTGTTTACTTCCAGATTCCTTAATTGAATAATCATAAAACAAAATCTTGTTCTAATATACTTTTTAGCCTGGGAACTTTTATCCTTTACTTTGTATTTTCTAACCTCACTTGATTACTGTGATCAGTCATTTCTTTTTATTTCCTGAGAATTATTCATTAACTGAAGAGTTTCACTCTTAAACTATTTTCTTAGATTATTGACTTTGAAAGCAGTGACTTGAATAGAAAGACAATAGCTTTTTACTGTCCTTAGTAGAAGACTAGATACCAGCTTTATCTCTAGCTAAAGTTTCAGTTTTAAAGTCACCATCGAAAGCCATTTCAATTTAGAGTTCAGATAGAGCTGGGTTTTCAGTCTTGTAAGGTTCCTTTTTGTAAGACATTTAGTCAACATAGATTGAAGGATAAGGACAGATAGTAGAATTTCCTTCCATCTCAGTTTTTAGAGTGGTTTGCGCTACTCTGAGTTTATCTCTACTTTATAGAACTTTGCTAAATTGGAAGGGAACCAGTAAATACCAACACAATCCCTGCCTTTTTCTTCTGTGGTACAGCTGGTTCTATTTTCTAAATAATTTATGACCTAACCATATCTTGTAAAGAAAATCTTTACCTTTCAATGTTGCTTCGAGTAGAGTGTTTTCTTTAAACATGGTGTTTGCCCTTTCTTTGGAAGCATTGATCATGTGCGTGGTCAAGTATTTGGGACAGGGGAACATGTATATTATTTATGCCACTGGAAAAGCTAGTTGCATTATGTAAGCAACCATACAAGGCAGTAGTACCTAAATAATAGGAGAGATGCTGTCAGCTCTTAATAGAAAATTTAGATTGATAAGGAGAAGAGAGGGTAGCTCACCTCTTCAACCTATTCATACGCAAGATATCACATTCATTTCCACAGTTATTTGCCATAATTCAGTCATTCAGTAGATGAGAGCAGTAAAAGCCTTACCCTGAGAAAATTTAGAAGTTAGAATGGTGGGTAAACACAATTTTATTTGAAAAAGAAATCATATTATAACAACTTTTGAGGAAATAAGCAGGATGCCTACATATTGATATGAAACACTAGTTGAATGTGCCTCTTGTCCCAAGTTTATGTAACTTGACAGTTCTGTAAGTTTTTATCTTCCTTTTAGAAATTATCAAGCTGAGTTGCAAAGTCTAAAATATGTTGCTCACAATCACAGTTATTGATGGAATATATGTTATTATTGTTACTTTGATACAATGTTCTTGCTATTCATCATGACACTGCATTGTTTCTTCAGAGAGTAACCCAGGACGAGTTATTTTAGAGAGAGTTTAAAAAAGCAAAGATGACATCTGAGCTAAGACCTAAGGGATGAGAAGGAGTCAGCCATGAGAAGAGCAGGAAGAGATTCTTTGTAGGAAACGAAACGGGAATGGGTATGGTGTGTTCAGCAAACTGAAACAGGCCAGTATGTTTGGAGAATTGTGAACAAAAGAGGCAACTGATGATGGATCACATGGAATTTTTAGGCCATGATAAAAATTTAGATTTTAATCCAGGTGCAAAGGGAATACACTGAAGACTATTAAAAACCACTTTCATCTGCTAAATATTGCTGTCCTTTTCAAGGTGGTTTGAAGTTTTTTGGAATACCTCTGTTTTTTGAATATTCTATAGCAGAATGGTTAAAAATGAAGCAGTCTCTTAAAATATGGCATCTGGTCATTCTATTCTTCATAGAAAATCAAATAAACATGATTTCAAGTATTTTCAGAAAAAAAGGCACTTTAGGTTGAAATCTTTTCATTCATACACATCCGTCTTTTGTCTCATGGCTTCTCAGTGGAATACATAGCCACAAATACTTCTTGTTTCTTCAATCAGAGAGAAAGAAATGAACAGATGGGAGATCAAAGGAGCAGCTGAACAGAGAATCTGGCAGAAATATGCAGCAATTTATAGGTGGATGAGTAAAAATTTGAAAGACTAGAGTAGAAAGAGACTGTAAAAAGGACTCCTAGTTTCTGTCTTATGGATATTGAAATATTCCTTGATCTTTTCTCATAGGAATTGATATGAGTATATGGTTGAGCTTTCTACCTAATAGCTACAAAAAAATTGCTTTTTACTAATTATCTAGTATGGTACTTTCTCATAGAAAAGTTCATGTTATTTGAATTATTTCCAAGGAAGTAAAAAATAACAGACAACTAAACAAATAATTTTTTTGAAACTTTTTCTACTTAAAACTAAACATGAGACTTTCCTGCTTCAAAGCTGATTAGAAAATATGACCCTTTAATTACTGGCTTTAGGGTCCTCCCTGGTGGCACAGTGGGCTAAGCAACACACTATGAAGCAAACCGCAGCCACTGCAGCATGAGTTCGATCCCTGCTGCCGGCCGGGGAGGTGACCCACATGGCACAGCAGACCTCTCCTGCTGTGCCCGCTGTTCCCCTCAGCAGTGTACTTCAGTTGATCTGCCTGTTCTGTCCCCCACTCTGTCTGGTGGATTCTCTCACCCCCCCCCCCCACACACACCTCTGGCCTGTATCCCAGTGCTTGTATGCATAAATAAATAAATCTTTAAAAAATAATAATTAGTGGCTTTACTTCCCCCAAAATCTATCAGGAAAGGCTACCAATGATGCTTTATAAGAGGTTTTAAATGGAATGTATCCTTTAAAAGCAAATATCTGTTTAGAATATTCAGTCTAGATATCATTAATTTCTGCCTATCATGTTAGATCCTTCTTTTCCTTCATTCAGTGTTATTATGTTATTTTATGTAGACATATTGAAGTGTATTGATGTTAGAAATTAATTCTAGGTCTTATTACAGCACTGAGTATACACTAAATTTTTAAAACATAAATAACACATGTAATTAAAATAAATATAAAAAATATAAAATAACCTAATAGTTACATACAAATAAGGCAGATACTTTGATCAAAATTCAGACATTTTTTGTAAAATTTCTTGTTTCTGTAGCTTGTATAAATAGGGATGTAGCTATTACTTATTTGATATTTAAATATGTATGGAGATGAACCAGAATTTTTTGAAGTCTGTTTAGGAACTTTCCATTCCTACTTACACTCTTCCCTCCAACATCTATTACATGAGCAGATTTTTCAGCATTTCTTTGAATCTTTTTAACCTATATTTACTACTGGCCACCATACAATTTTCTATTTACTAATGTCAGTGTTTAAGATTAACTAGTTAGAACTTTTGCAGCTTGATAAAGAACACTTGCAAAATAGAAAATACAGCTAATATCATACTTAATGATGAGAAACCAGAAGTTTTCTCACCAAGATCAGGAACAAAACAAGAATGACCCTATTCATAGCCCTTTCACTGTCATACTGGAAGTACTAATGCAGTAAGATGAGAAAGGATGACAAAATAGATACAGATTAGGAAGGAAGGGATAAAACTGTCTTTCTAAGGTAAGATGGTTATCTAAGTAGAATATTTTGAAAAAAATCAACAGTGAAAAACAATAGAAAATTCCTGGAAATAGAAGGAATTACTTACAATAATATTTCAAGATACTAATTCAATTTCGGAAAGTTAGTTGCTCCCCTGTTATAACAGCAAAAAACAAGTGAAATAGAAAATTTTAAAAATATGTAAAACCATGTATATTAAAACCTCTCTAAGGGTAATTCTTAGATAATATATGTACAGACTGTATAAGAGGAACATTTAAAAATTATGATAAAACAAAGAAGAGCTAAATAAATGGAGAGATAGTTCATGTTTGTGAATAGGAAGAATCTATTGTCAAATTTTAGTTCTTTCTAATAATATATAGATTCAGTGCAAGCCAGCAGTTTATGTTGTAGATGCCAATGAATGTTTTTTTAACATTTAATGGAGAAGCAAAATACCCAGGTTTGACAAGAAAATACTAAAGGAGAACATTGTTGGAAAACCTTCACTACCTAACTTTAGATTTCTTACAAAGCTACGGTCATCAAGACAGTGTGATTTTGTTGAAAAAGAAGGCAAATGAACTAAAGAAGCAGAATAGACAGGCTGAAATAGACCCGTGCAAATATAGTCAGTTGAACTTTGTTAGAGTTTACAAAGACAAAATGATGGAGGCAAGATAGTCATACTTATCAAAAATGTTACAAAAATTGGACATCCACACACAAAACAAAAGTCATTCTACACAGACATTATACCATTCAGAAAAGTTCACACTATGAATCATAAGCCTAAATGTAAAATGTATGATTTTGATCATACTTTCCAAGTCTCAGTTTAGAATTTTCTAACTCATTAGCACTGATTTGAAAATAGTGTTTCCTTATTTTTATTTTCCTTGAAAGCTACTATTTTACTTTAATATATATTTTTGGATTTGTGTTTTCTTTTTTGCAATCTTAATTAGAAATCTGATTTTTAAAAAATTTCACAGAAGCAACACTGCTTTTAAATTATTAATTCTTCTGTTTTCCTCAAAAATTTTTTATTTTTTTTCTCTATAATTAAATAATGTGTTAGTTTACCTAGCATTGTGAATTTTCCTGTGACTAAAGCTTGACCACATTTCATGTTTTAACACATAATATTGTGAGAAATTTCTTCTGTGAGAATGACTATGATTTCAAGCTTGTAAAAATTTGCTTAAGTGATTTAGAAAAGTTATTTTTTTTAATTTGTTGAAATTTGTTGTTGATTCCTATTTGTATTTTATTATGTTCAGACAATGTATATCTCTTTTGCCTAGTTCTGTTTTTGTTTGTTTGTTTGTTTGTTTGTTTTGTTAAAGGGAAAAAACTGACATTTTAGCTTTGGCTCACTGTGCATATATGGGAAAGCATTCACCTCACATAGTTTTCTTCCATCTTATTAGATTGCTGAGCTTAAAGAAGCACTGATATTTGTAACTGAGTACAGGCCTTTATGTTATTAGTAGCTTATTTTGAAATTTCTTGTCTTTTAGTGCCATTCATTTTCCATTGTTGTATGCTAATAGATCAAGGTCCTTATTCTTTGTCTGAACTGTACTCCTCATGATTTCTGTCTAAGTTAATGTGAGCTCACTCCTAGGCCTGGAAAGTTTTGGGAGCCAGCCCCTTGCATATATCTCCTTAGTCTCCTGTTATTGCAGATATGACCAATAGCTAGGAAAAGCAATGTTCCAAACTGTTCAGTTATACTATAAAGACAAATGGATTTTATGTACCTAGGAGGTCCAGACATCTATAAGCATGCCTAAAGGCGACTCATATTACGGTTTCGCCTGTCAGTCATATGGTGATGTACACTGTTGTTTCCAATAAGGACCTCTTTGAGATGAAATAATTATCATTTACCAGAGCTGATGTTTGAGGTGTATGGATCATGCAGTGTTCAGCATAGTAACAGAAACTATTTCATAATCATTGCTTTAATCTGAAAAAAAATCAATATGAGTTGATAATGATAGCAATTTATATTTCAGAAAATATAGAGATTTTTTTAAAGTGTACAAGGTGAATCAATGTTAATTTGCACCTGAAAACTAAGTGTTCTGAGAACCTGATTGGTTTCCAAGTACCTGACCTTCAACCCCAATTAACACACACACACACACACACGGAATAGTTTTCTTTTGACTGTTACCAGCTTAAATATAACCAAATATATCTTAGTTCTTAGTCCTATACTATATATACATATATAGTGTATATATACACATATGCATATGTATACATACATACACACTATATACATATGTATATACATACACTATATATTCCTTTCTTATTATATACATACATACTATATGTGTATGTATACATAGTATGTGATGTATCATAGATATAGTATATGCACACATATAAATATAACATACATCTATATGTGCATATATGTGTGTTCTTCAGGTATATGTATTTAATGCATATTTATGAGACCAAGAAAAATATCAACTTTGGGGCATTTTGAAGAAATGCATATATTAGAATGCTGCTTTTGCTCTGTATTTCAAGAGAGATCTTTTCATTTCAGGCTCTTGGGAAAAAAAGTGATACCTCAGTACTATATATATATCTTTTAGTTATATATTGAATTCTTGTAGTGTCTCCCAAATTGATGATTATAATGCCAGAATATTTTTTTTCATGTTTATGGAGTAGATTCAGAGTGGAGGAGGAACATGTGTGGGTATGAAAATGAAAATGCCACTCAGAAATCATGTTTTAGCAAAGTAGGCCAAGTTATAGGCTGGGTTTTAATAGCACTCTGCTAATTATGCTTTCCTTTCTGTCTTCCACCACGATGTGCTTACGAATCCATAGAAAAAATGGAACTTTTTGACATTTCTTAATATTTTAAAGTGATAAACTGAAATTACCCTTTGGAAGTATAATTGTTAGAAATAAAAAGCTGTTACATTCTCCACTATGAGGATGCATTTTAAGCACAAGCAGGATACTTTATGCCTAAGCTCTTCTTGTTGCATCATTTAAATTAGAATGCTTTGATATGTTAATTATTTATCATTTTAATTTATGCATCTTCCAAAATCAAAGAAATACATAACCTATAATTTATTATTCATTTAGCAAGAAAATCTGTCTTTATATGGTTGTTTCTCATCTAGGTAAAGAATTTCTGTTTTGATGTAAAACATATCAACATATGGCTTCAAGTACAGGATGAAAAAAATTCAGTTATTTTTTTTTCCCTTACTCAGATTTCAGGTTTTTTTTAAAATCTACAGAATACGTCAATCATTTGTTCTTCGGTGCAATCAATTTCACCATTTTATGTTTTGATGTTCGAAACCCTTGCCATTAGGGATATATTAGGAAATATTGGGGAAATTTAAATAAATATATGTATTTGCATATATATTTATAAACATATATACACACAACACATACTCACACCCATATGCATGCGTGCACTTAGTATCCATGAAAATAATTGCTCTGGAATTAATATAGATGTATTAAATTGACAGCACAATGAAGTGAATAGAAGATTTTAAAATAATTTAATTTAGTAGCACTTTGCTAACAGTATGATTTGCTATTTTTAAAAAAAGATTTATTTATTTATGCATACAAGAACTGGGGTACAGGCCAAAGGTGGGGGTGGGTGAGAGGATTCACCAGAGACAGAGTGGGGAACAGAACAGGCTGATTGACTGAAATACACTTCTGAAAGGAGCAGCAGGATAGACTGGAGAGGTCTGCTGTGCCATATGGGTCATCTCCTTGGCCGGAGATCAAACTCATGCTGCTGTGGCTGCAGATAGCTTCCTAATGCTGCAACTTAATCCCTTGAACCACCAGGTAGGCCCCAAGATTTGCTACTTTTTAAAAAATTGCTTTTGTTCCTCAAATATGCTTGCAAATACAGGTTTTCTTTTTATTTCATTTTTTAAATTCAAGAACCAATGTTTTATGTCATTGTTAATGTATTGAACATATAGTCTCTCCCCCTTCAGTTGTAGTCACAATAGTGCATCCACTACCCAAGCATTCACAGTCTTCCACCACAATCCATTGTGCTTTCTTACTACTTGTTCTTGTGTTCTCTACCCTCCGATATTTCAGTTTTATGGTCAGTTTTCAAGGTTTGGTCTAAAAGTTTATATTTGTCTGACCTTTTCCCCTTTGGTGTATCATGCACATATTAGTGTCATCATCTGGTTTTTATCTTTCTCCTCTGGCTTATTTCACTTATAACAGTCTCTTCCAGCTCTGTCTATGGCGCTGCAGATGTATGAATTTATCTTTTTTATAGCTGAGTAGTATTCGTCTGTATGTATATATCACAACTTCTTGATCTACATACCTGCTTTTGTGCACTTAGTTTTTTGCATATCTTCTCTAGTTTGCAAAGGGAACCATGCATCTTAAAATAGAAAACATTTTATTTCAGTGTTCAAAAAGCAAAGAAATTGCCTTATCACATAATCACTTAAATAAATTAACATAATGCAATGTTTATCATTCATGTGTATATTAGAAATTGCTCAAAGAATAAAGAGCTCATTTACTATGAACTCAGTGCCTTGAAGGATATATTGATGATAAATCATGAGGTAGAATGGGGAGTATTAAGTGTAGTAGGCATACTCTAGATGGCCACAAATAATTGCTACTTTCTGACATTTATATTGTGTTGTAAACCCATTCCCTTGTGTGTAGGCTGTCCTTAATGACTCTGTTGATGTGCAGAATACTGCAAAAGTGATGAGATGTCATTTTCAAGACCAGATTATATGTGAAGACTCTAGAATCTTCCTGGACTCTTTTTTTTTTTTTTTTTTTTTGTGCTCTCCTTACCTCCTAACCTTCCTTCCTCCTCCTTTTTTTTTTTTTTACTTCTCACAGTTGTCTTCCACTAAGGGATAAAAACTGCCATATTGTAAGTAGCCCTGTGGAAAGGTCCATGGTTAGGAAATGAGTTCTTCGATTTTAACACCTCCTAAGAAACTAAAGCCTGCCAAAAACACATGACAATGGATGTTGTTTTATGTCACTAAAGTTCTGGGGTAATTTGTTTCATAGCTATAGAGGACTAATACAGTAGGCAAAAGGTAATAACATACACAAAAACAGGAAGGCTGGATGCAAAACTCATTTAATTCTATAATTGAGATTTCAGTTGGCTTGGTGTCTGTAAAAGATGAGTGGCATAATAGTCTTTCATCCTTGTGTCTATTCCTGCAAAAATTTCTCGTATCTTTAATCCATTAATAAAATATTTACCAAGATAGCTTTTTTTTTTCTGTGAAATACTATGAATGAATGAGATGACCAAATATTAAAAAAACAAAAACAGAGCCAACCTTTAAAATATCCATCCCTAAGGACAGCGGTATTTCACTGAGCATCTGTTTAAATGTTTTGAAGATCAAGATTTTATTTCCAATATATTTATGTAAAAAGATTTTACTGAAAAGAGAACTTTAAAATGTTACCTTTTCCAGTATTTTATTTCTCCCATCATTTCTTATTATGAAAGATAAAAATCATGCCTTATAATGTAGGCCAATATTCCCTGCAGCATAAATCATCGTAACATTAAAACTTAATATTTATTGTGTGTTCTGTCTTGCTGCTGACAGTCCTATTAATGCTTCACTTAGCAAGTCAAAAAGCGATACCGCAGTACTGGAGAGTACTAGAAAAGATTGAGAAAACTCTTTGTACACAAATCAACTGAAAGCATAACTTATCTGTTACAGCACAGGAAGATTAAACACATTGGACATAAAAATCCCCACAATCATGGTAACTGGAGTTGAGGTTCCCGCTATTGCTTTAATAAATCCTTTAAGTATGCTTTCAATCTCTCAGTGATTCCTAACAAAGCTTGTGTGCTGTTGTTGTGAATCTGCCTACCTCAAAAGTCCTGATGGTGAATATTTCATGTGGCTTATCACTTCTCTGTGTCTCTAGTTTAGAAAAAGCTTGTGTACTGTTTGTTCGTGCTTCTTAATACCTTGTTAGTAGAAGATGGATTTGTACTTCCAGCCTTTAGCTACCTAATTTCCTGTTGTAGAAGATAAAAATTTTATTTTTGAAAATGATGAATGAGGTGATTATATTTCACAAATTTTAAGGTCACAGACCATTAACTGAGTCACTCTGAGCACTTGTCATTTTACCCATACATATGCAATGTGAGAAAAGCAGGTTGTGTTGTGGTATCTGTTGCCACGGTAAGGTCCTCATAAACCTTGTTTAATGAAAACTTTATTGGAGCAGGTTTAAGCCCAAATCTACTACAAAAATTAACTGTTTTTGAGAGTCGTTACCTGATGTTAACTGTTGTTAAGATTTAGCTGTTTCTGGGCCCTCCCTGGTGGCTCAGTGGGTTAAGCAGCACACTATTAAGCAAACTGCAACCTCTGCCCCTGGCTGGGGAGGGGACCACATAGCACAGCAGACCTCTCCTGCCTCACCCACTGCTCCCCTCAGCAGTGTATTTGGTTGATCCACCTGTGCTGTTCCCTACTCTGTCTGGTGGATTCTCTCACCCCCCATACCTCTGGCCTGTACCCCAGTGCTTGTATGCATAAATAAATAAATATTTAAAAAAGAAAAAAGAGTTAACTGTTTGTGAGAGTGATTGCTCATATTAGAAATTTGTATTTAAAAATTTACTTTCTCTTTATTCTTAGAATCACCGATCTAGTGTAAACCTACAGATTATTACAAGCCAGGAAAGTGTAAATAGGTCTGTGTCTCTAGTTTAGAAGATGCTTGAATACTGTTTGAAGAATTCTTCTTCAACTATATGTATTCATTGCATATTTATGAGACCAAGCAAAATATCAACTTTGGGACATTTTGAAGAAATGCATGTGTTAGGATGCTGCTTTTGCTCTGTATTTCAAGAGAGATCTTTTCACTTCAGTCTGTTGGGCATTGACTTTAATTTATATTTTCACGATTAAGGTTTGACATTTCTCAGTGACAATAAAGCAAAAAAGGTAAACAAAATAATTGCTAGAAGGTCTGTTAAGAAATTACATATTGCAAAGTTTACCACTCGAGAATATTAACTGTCATTTCTTAATCTTGTTTTCTTCTTATGGAACCATCACATGTGTAAGTATTGTTGCCTCTGTTATCAATGGGAATTAGTTCCAGGGTTCCCCCATTCTAAAATATGTAGATGTTGCAAAGTTTTACATTATTGATGAGCATTTTCGTATAATGTACACACAACCTTTTATGTATCTTAAATCATTAGCTAGATTTGTTGAAATACCTGATTCGATGAGAATGCTATGTAAATAGTTGTTCTACTGTGTTCTTCAGGGAATAATGAGAATTAATAAAAGCATGTATGTTCAGTAAAGAGACAACAGTTGTTCTATCTATATATGATCTTACCTCACATCAAGCTAGTTTATTTTACTAATACATGGCTTTTCTCATTATAATAACACTAACATAAAGTGATATTTTTTTATTGCCAGTCTTAACCAAATACTCTACTCTTTTTCCATGGACACCAGTTGAATTTTTAATATTCGGAATATGACCCTTTGCAGCCTCTTCTGCTTTATCTCTTCCATTTTTCTCTGTCTGACTGACAATACATTTTACATCTAGAAATTAAACTTATTGTATTTATTTTAAATGATACAATATGGTCCACTTCTGGTAATGACTACCCAACAATGGCATTCTGTATATTGTGTCCTTGCATTACGTTACATAATTTGACTTCCTGAATATTAGATTTGTGAGGTTTCTCAGCGGTTTCTTTTAGGTTTCAGGACAAACCACATAGATCCTAATCAAAGAGTTTGTTGGTATAGATTAAATTGGTACATCAGGAAAGACTGAACAGAACCCTTGCGTTCTGTTTAACTACTAAAATAACAGAAAATGTTTCAAATAGGCTATTGGTTTTATTAAATTTACTAGTATACATAAAATTGCATAGTTGCCAAAATAATCTGTTGATGGTATATTCCTTTGCTGGTTGTGTGTAATTCATTTGTGGTCAAGTAAGAGCAGAATTAGAAGATCTCTAAGAAAGTTGTCCAGAATTCTTAAACCTGACAGCAAGTGTCTTTGATCTTTCATTTCCTTCCAGAAAACCACTCCCTCCAGGTAACAATTTCAAAAAGAATGTTGGGCCAAGTATAGAGGCCATGTACCTTCACCAGACATTGTGTATGTTGATTTGACTGGGGACTTAAAGAGAAATTACAAGAGCTATAATTCTGAAAATGTTAAACACCAAGACTTGGGTTTATGTACTTTAACATAATCCAATGAATCAACTAGCCAACAGAAATAAAAACCATGTCAAAAGTCACATATTTTGCTCCTTATTTTGATTCTATATAAGATTTTGTTCAATTCCTTTTATGAAATACCACTTTCTCTATGACTATATTATGCCCGTACTTCTGGTGTCTTTAGATGGTCTATTTGTTTTAATGTTCATGGTTGTTTTTGCTTATTGTCTGCTACTCATTGTCAAAAATATACTTTTGAATAACCCTTGAAAGCTGGCCATAGAACTGGAGCATCCAGAGAGTGAGGGGGAAGAGGATAAAGACAAAGAAGGAAGGGAACATAATGGACTACGATGATAGACTATGGATGATTTGATGGTGGATGCCCTAGGGTGGAGGTGAAGGGATTTTGTTCTTCCAAAACCTCAGTAATATTGCAAAATAACATTACTTCAATTTAATAAGATGAATTCAGTATTAAAATAATCTATTTTCTGTACTTCAGCATACTTTTATCTAAAACATTGTTACATTTAGTTTTTTCCCGTCCTCTAAGCAGCCAGAACCAAGTAAGATTTCCTTATTTAAGAGTTGAAAAGGAAACTCATAGATGTTTTGAGAATTGCTTAATAGGGTACATTTCTTCTACAATTTCAATGAAGAAGCTTGAAATAAAAATTAGACTTCATTACTAAATAAAATATTGAGATTATTTTATAGCATTAAATATTAAAATGTATTTCTGGCCCCCCAGATCATATTAATTTATAAATTACTTTCAGTAATTAATAAGTTGTTGAGTCAATCATATTAAAATCTTAATAGAGCCCCAGTTTCACTGGGAGCCTTAATGGAAGATGTAATGATAATAGGATATTATTCAGTAAAACAATGAGGGTTATGAATTGTTTGCTTAGCACTGTATTTGGTCATGGAGTGAATAAAGCAATAACTAATGCATTGTGCTAAGTTTTTCAGTGTGTTATCTAATTGAGATCTCACAACAGACATTATTTATGAGGGTGAGACTGAAGATAGCAGTTTACTTGCTCCAACAGCAGGAATTTGAAACCAAATCTCTCTTCCTACAAAGTCAATGAGGATTTTATTTTTGTTTGAGACACTTTGCACTTAGTATGAAAACAGGATGTATTCATTTAATGAATAAATGAAGTTAAGGGAAAGAGAATATATGAAATATACCAATTATATGTCTTTGCAATTTATGTAGGATTTTAAGACTACTTATTATAATTCATGCCCAAATTATTCAGTTGCTAGAACCTTTATTTATTTATTAAATTTTTATTTTGTAGAATAACTGGAGTGTAGGCCAGGCGTGTAGAGGTGAGAGGACTCACCAGAGACAGAGTGGTAAGCAGAATAGGCAGATTTACTTATATACACTGCTAAGGGTAGCAGTGGGCAAGCCAGGAGGGGTCTGCTGTGTCACATGTAGGTTAGCTGCCTGGACGTGCATTGAACTCAAGCTGTAGTGGAAATAGTGCTGAAACTTAACCCCTAGTCCACCAGGGAGGCCTAGTTGTTAGCACCTTTAGATGTGAAGATAACCATGTATTATTTGCTGGTAACAAGGAAGAAGAACATTTTTAAATTTCTAGAAGTATTTGTAAAAATAAATATCAAAATGGATTTTATTTTAAACAAATAACCAGACCCTATCAAATAGCTGAGGTTAAAGTTCAAAAATATCCATTATGGGAAAAAAAATGAAATTTTCATATTTAAGCTAATTTCAATTTGAGCATTTTGTGAGAAAGTTTTATAGAAACGCTATGTTTAAAACAAGTAAAATGCTATGATGTTACAAATGTGTCCCTCCTGAAAATTTGTGCATCAAGGGTAGAATTGTTTATCATCATAAAGTAAAGGTATAGACATCTGGGCAGAAATGGGTAGAAGATTGCCCAAATTAATTGATCTAAGAAATCATGACAGGGGCCTCCCTTGATGGCCCTGTGGGTTAAGCAACACACTGTGAAGCAAACCGCAGCCACTGCAGCACAAGTTCTATCCCTGCTGCCGGCCGGGGAGGGAACCCACATGGCGCAGCAGACCTCTCCTGCTGTGCCCGCTGCTCCCCTCAGCAGTGTCCTTCTGTTGATCTGCCTGTTCTGCTCCCCGCTCTGTCTGTGGTGAATCCTCTCACCCCCCACACCTCTGGCCTGTACCCCAGTGCTCGTATGCATAAATAAATGAATCTTTAAAAAAAAAAAAAGAAATCATGACAAATGTGCTTTCTAAATCATATAGTCTTGCAAAAAAATACAATTAACCATGATAGATGACCAATCAATGAAAAAATTCTAATTCTGTCTAGTATTCCCAATTTTCATTCTTTTAATTAGTTAAGGCACTTGAATATTCCTGTGGGCCTACAGGGCCTTGAAATAATCTACATGCCAAAGTCACACATCTCAGGAATGATTATTCTGGCCATTTTGGGGAGATCTATCCTTCAAAGGACAAGGAAGACCAGATGAATGACCAGTTCTTTTAGATTTTGCAAGGCCTTTCCCACTTCTAGCAATGGCAGTCCCACAACTCAAAAACACTTCAACTCTGGGCAAATCATTATGGTTAGTCACCTTACATCAGGTTGAGTATATCTAAGTGAGTCAGATTGAGTATATCTAGGTGAGTCAGATTATGTCCTCTTGAATAAAACAATGAGGAAATCAGCCCATTTGGTGGGGGTATGTAGAGAAGTTGCATTTTACAGAGGACTGTATAGTAAAGCATGAAAAAGAAAATTGTGCATGATCAAAATCATCTTGACAGTTCCTTAGAATGATTCTGTGTTGCAGACAAGCATATTTTCTCTCAGTAAGTCTGACACAGCCAGTTTTCCTCCCCAAGCTACAACAGATTGTTCTTTTCAGATTAAATCCCAGAAGGAATTGACATGTGTTTAGGGACCATGTTGTTCATGAAAATCACACAAAAATGGTTTATTGAGTAGTCTCAACTCAGTAGGGGTGTAAACATGAGGGGTTTATTTTTCTACACTCTCTGCTTTCAATTGTGATCTGTCAAAATGCCCTTATTGACATCTCTGGCGGATTCCACAGTTTTCAATCACTCTGATTAAAGTCCACTTCAATCGATGTAAAATTTTTCTTTCATACTATATAGATTACATCTTCCCATGTCAACATGAGTTGAGGGCCTGCCTGCTGTGGGGATGTTGGAGTGTGGGAAGAGAGGGAGGTATCTTTGTCTCTCAATCCCCTCTTCTAAGTCTTCTTTTTACAAATGTGCTAGTCAGGTGATGATGAAATAGAAAAGAGACAAATGTCTCCACTCACTTAACTTCTACCTGGTCAATTTTCTTTTGGCATTTTTTACGCATCTCTTTAGTAAGACATAGGTATGAATTTATTGGAGAGACACAGTGGGTTTCCTACTTCCCTTACCTATGGACATCAGGAGTGTTTTGTACAGCTTTCTTCTCTCCAGGAAATTTTATTCTTGTTGGCATCCAGTGAGTGTGAGACACTGTCTCATGACTTGAGCCATGATCTCTCTCTGTGGCCTTTGGTGCTAAGAAATATACACCTGGGAGCCCCTGAACAATGGGAGAACAGGGTGCTCCACAGTATTGTCTCTCTACTCCCTGCCATCCTTTCCAGTACTCTTTTTTCTTGCTCAAATAGTCACAGAGTTGTCATAGCAAGATTAATGCTTATACAGACAGTAAACTTGGAAACAAACAATGTCCTTCTGTTCTTTGTTTTCCCAGTTTCCACAAGAGATTTTCAGGAATCCCATCTTACTTGGTTTTGCCATGAAAGAGATTAAGTAATCTCTTTCCCTAAGGACAGCTTTCCCAGAACCTCTCTTATCCTTACTTCTTCCTTTTCCCAAACCCCTGCTAGGCAAATAGGGAGGGATGACTGTGGTCAGAAAAATTTAGATAAGTCATAGTGTGCCCTAAGATGGTTTAGAATATAGGCTACTGTAGGGAAGACAAAAATTGACCTCTTAGTTTCTCCAGCTACAACTGAAAATTAACATGACTTAGGAAAATTTAAAAAAAGAAAAGCATATAGATTTTTACATCTACCTCAGGCAGGAGACACTACAAGAAAATGAAGATCCGAAGAAGTAGTCAGGTTAAGTGTACATATGCTAGAGTGAACACAGATAATAATTGTAGAAAGGTAATGAAAACACATGCAGTGAGAAAAAAGAAGATATGTTATTTTAACAAACTTTTAAAAATACAGCTTGCTTATACAGGTATCTTTCAGTCTCATCTGCCCATCTCTAGTAATAAGAATTGTTTTTCACTCTTGATCTAGGAGAATATCTTCTCGGGGGGAGTTATATATCATGGTTTCTGGGGGAAAAGGGTAGTCAGAAGTGTCCTTGAACTTGCTGTTTTTCAAGCGCCTTTATTTCAAAGTAATCCTTATTTCAAAATGACATATTTTGACATGGCATATTCTGTCAATGTAAGACTTTACTTTTAGTTAATGTAAAATGTCATTAATTTTTATACTCATCATTGGACATTTAAGACACTAATTATAGTCATATAGCATTACACACTAAGAGTAATACTCAGCTGGACAGGAGGTTCTCCCCTGTGAGAGGGGGAAAAATTAATAGAGGAAACAGACTCAATGCACACTTGAACTGGGTGAGTTTGAGTAGAATGGTGGTGCTCAAGAGTTTGCTGATATTTCCAATGTTATCACTTGCTTGTTTTTAGGTAGAGTGAATTGCATGTGAGTATTGAAATGTGGCTAGGTCACACAAATGGACACAATGTGAGTGTGTTGTAGTGAAAAATAGTCTTGGAAAGACTAGACTTGGAAAGCATTGAAAATCATCCATACAAATGTGTAGTTTATCAATTCACTAAAATTCGTGAGTAAAAGGGCAAAAAGCACAAAAATACGGCATAAGTTATAAGTAGCTAGAGGAATCAAACAGAATATGGGATGTTCTGGAAGACAAATATGTTATTGTCTTCAAAAGAAACGAAACAAGGAAAATAAGTGTGGAAAAAGGTGAACCTTACAGATGAAAAAGCAACTAAAGGACAAAATCAACCATTTTCAATTTATAGACTTCTTAAAAAACTCAAAACTAAATAAATTATAAATTTTAAATTAAAATTTTAAATTAAAATTACTGATTATTAAAAGCAAATAGATAATATATGTACATACTTAAAAGTCTGGCTTTATATTTTTATATATTTAGTAATCATTCTGTTACATTTTAAAAAACAGAAAAATCATACTGTGTTTATATTTTAAAAATGAGTACTTTTTGAAAACAGACAAAATATTTACAGGCAGCATGAGCGGTAGTCTAGAATTTACTTCAAAACAATCAAGCATAAGAAAGGGCTGAGGGCATAGATGATAACATTCACCATGAGTTATGTTGTACATGTACTTGATAGTTTATTATACTATTTTTATTTGGCATATGTTTGAAATATTTTACAATGCAGTGTTATAGGTGGCTGTTTTCATGTATTAGTTGCATGTTTTCATGTAAATACTGAAGTCTATGGAATAGTCCCTCTTATAATCTTCCTAAGGGTTCTGTTTTCCTTTTGTTTTATGACTATTAATTCTGCACTTTTGACTTGTGACTTTGATATATATTTTTATCCCAAAGGAAAATTAATAGCCCCACAGTCATGTAATGGAATATAGGAGTACAGAAAAATAATGTATAGGTAGTAATCTGGACCAGTGTCCTCATTCCTCCCACCAAAATAATATACTTTAGTTGTAAGGCTTGTAGATATGGGTGTATACTGAAAGGCTATGCAAACCAGATGTAGATGTGTAGTAAGTTTCTACATTCTTCCAAGATTTTGCTAGAGACTTAAAATAATCTCTTAGTTTCTATAAGATTCAAGATGAAATTACCAGTTGGATAGGCTGCCAAAACTTATGCTTCTCTTCTCCTAAAATCCACCATATACTTCTGAGAACTGAGGTATCTGAATTATACATAAATTTTTAGTTCAGTGTACTAAACAAAGAATATTGAATTTAGGCTACATTAAAAATGAATTCGAAAAGGTATTTTTTTTAGATTCCCTGAGTAATCACTTTTTAATAATAATAATAAACATTTTTATTTTAATTAACCATCGCCCTAGTTTATTCCAGCTTAATCCTGTTCTTCTTAGTAATATTAAGGATGAGTTCTCAGAAGGATTTAAATGGGCTACATTAAGAATAACAGTTTATATGTGAAATGATCTCAAACACATCTTTTCTTCATACTCTAATTGTCTTTTTTTAAAAAATATAATTTTATTTGGCATACTAGATCTGGCATGTAGACCAGAGATGCAAGAGGTAAGAGGATTCACTAGAGACAGAATGGGAAGCAGAACAGGTGAATCTACTGAAATACATTACTAAGGGGAGCAGCGGCGAGGTAGGGGAGGTCTGCTGCACCATATGTGAGTTAGCTCCCTGGCCAGAGATCAAACTCAGACCACAGTGGTGATAGCACTGAGACTTACCCTTTAGGTCACCAGGGAGGCTCCATGTTCCAAATTCCTTAATTTGCTGTTTATAAATCAATATATATCCATAAGACTAGCAACTAATTCTGGCAAACAAGTCAATATAAAAATTTTGACTTATGTCAGCTAAAAATATGTTTAGACCTAAGAATAGTTTGGTTCTGAAAATACTTTAGAATGGTATTTTTAAATAATGGTATTATTATTACTCTAAATAACTCAATAGTTTTGGTAAACAAGTACAAAGATAAAATCTGTTTTGAAATACTAAAGTTATGATATATTTCTCATAGAAAGTCTTGGCATATATTGACATGATAAATGCTTTAGTTAGTACTATAGTAACTGGATATTATTCAGGCTTATTTAATTTTGAAATTTAAATAAAATTTTGAATTTTTTTTCTGAAATACAAATATTTCAACACGCTGATGTATTTAGGGTTTAATTTTCAAAATGCTCCTTGAACGTTTCCCTAGTAATAGAAGTGGAATTTAAAAACAAATGCCTGCTCATTTTTAATAAATACATTTAAGAAATGTATAAACATTAAGTTTATATAACCAATCTTTACACAGTGAGGACAAATTGATATTTTATACTTAACATGATCTATATATTCGATTGCTTATGAACAAAGGTCAATTTAACTATGAATGAACTGGATAGACCATGTTACTTTTATGAGTTTGTTTGTAAGTTGTTTGTGTCAGAAGCAATAAGGAAATAAATCAACAGGGAGGTAGTGGTGATGGAGAAGGAAACTGTGGGTCTGAAAGAGTTTAACAGGCAAGACAGTAGGCTGTGCTAAACAATTACTAGTGGGGACAAAGGTGAGAAACTGGGACAGCTTGTGATAGAACAGTCATTTGTGGCACAAATGCAAACGCATATTAGAAGGGAAAAGATTTAGCAGGGGGACTGTGTGTTTTTGTTATTGATTCTTTGGGATTGAGTTATATCTGTAATAATTAGGAGCAGATGTGCAGCAGTTATGAAACATACTATATAAAAAGTCCAGGAGAAAGATGGGGACTAAAGTTAGGAAAGACTTCAGGATAACATACTTGAAAATACAAAATTTTCTAGATCATGTTGGAAGAGAATCTTTAGCCAGAAGAATAATATGGACGGTGAAGACACTGGCAATACAAACTCCTAAAAGGTGATGTTGGATAGAAAAAAGGAACCAAAGAGGAGCCAGGGAAGCAATAAAAAGGGTCTTTGTGAGGAACTCCACAACAGTTCAACATCACTGTAACCAGGTGACTTTAGAGTTTTAGGAAGATAGGACTGATTGACAATGCCAAAATATAACAAGTAACCCCAATCTGAGCAACATTAAGCAGTTGCTTCTAAGCTTGACATTTGGGAGCTCATTAGAGAATTTAATGAGACTACTGTCAAAATCTTTGGTAGCAGAAATCTAATTTTAAGGGCTGAGGAGTAGACAGGTAGGGAGGAATAGAAACCGTGGAAATGATTCACACATTTTAAATAGCTTGGAGAGGAGAAAGATTTGCAATCAGCTCGAAGTGATGAGGTGTGGCAGAGAGTGGAGAGTGAAACACTTAATTTTGTTTATAGGTGAAAAGGAGGAGTCACAGAATAATGACTCCTAGGGTAAACAGTGGGGAATGGATTGAAAACATAAGTGGTTAAATTTGATTTGCATAGGAAGAGAGTCTTAAAAGACTAGAAGAAAGGAAGTGGTATACAATATTTTATTATTAATTTCTTTGATCATGATTATAAAAGGAAAATTTTGAGTTGACAATGAAACTGAGGATTAGAAAGAGTAATCAAAGTTCAGGATTGTTGCTGAGGAGCATGCACAGGGTTGTCTCCAGTGGTGAATTTTAGGTGATTCACCTATCCACTCCTTAAGGAAAAATCCTCTTATCCCAGTATGGAATATTATCTTACTTCTTTGGTTCTCTGCAGTTACTTAATTTAATGACATGCTTAAGAAGTCTATCTTCATTTTGCTCTTGGCTTTTTTTTTTTTAATCTCCCTTATTTTCTTTATGTTCCTTTTTCCTCCCTCATGTTTCATTGCTACAATTCCTTATATACTAAGAATCACATACATATATAAAGATAGGTATGTGTATACAGAACTTCTTGGAAAGTGAAAACTATGACAAAATATCCTGACTAGATGAGATGGATTTTTTATTTGTCAATAATAATATATACTCAATATATAATGTTTTAAATCACCTTATAAAAAGTGAACTTTCCATCTCATTGCTACTTTAATATCTTTTTCTTTTTTTTGACATTTTAATATTTGCCCAAGGAACTTTCTCTCTTATATCTCCAAATAAATATGGTATCTTCTGCCTTAGATATAGTCTCTCCTCCTTTTTTTATATTTATATTTTAGAACAAATTATGTCGATTTTGAATAAATTATAATTTATTCTTCATTGAGTTACTTTTCTTGTTTTCCTATAAGATTGTCAAATCCTTAAAGACAAGTGCCTGTTGAAAAAGAGTTGCTAAATATTTATCACCTACTTGACCTTAGAAAATATTAGCTTCTCTCTTATTCCTTCCTTCCTCCCATTATGTCTTCCCACAGAAGCTAAATATATCGCCTATCAAATAGAAGTTCTGGAATATCCCACTTGAACTGAAATATAAATTTGCAAATGCAATTGCAAGTACAAATTCAAAATGAGGAAATGTTTCTTGGAGTGTACTGGATTTTTGGAGCTGCTACTGTTAGCTGGCTTCTTAAAATTATTATGTATTAAACATTACATTTTCATTTCTCTCTCTTTCCTTCCTCCCTCCCTTCCTCCTTTCTACTATTACTCTCTCTCCCCCTCTGTATCATTCTATATATAATTTATATATATAAATTTCTTTCTTTCTGCACTTCCATACCTCATTTGCTAACTTCCGAGGTATTCTAATTTTTGTGGGAGGAGCAGGCATGAAGCAGGCTGAAAATGTCAGGTACTCACTTTTTTTATTTCTCATACAGCTAGGAAGCAGGTTTTAGAATGAATCTTAGTCAATTTCACACCTAGTAAAGATTTTGAATTGAGATAGTAATGCTGAGAATCTGTTCTGACTGTCCGCATCATCGTAATAACAGTACTATCTAGTTTCTGGGGCTGGCAATGGCTCTAGCAGCAGGAACTGTTACAGAACCTCTGGAGTTCAGATTTACTGCTTGAGATGATGTCATTGGACTTTTGCTGTGCAAACTTCTTTATTCTTGTCCATGCTTTTCATTGTAGTTCTTGAATTGTAGTTTCCTATCAATTCAGTGTGTCATGCAGTGTTTTGTTTTGATATTTTTTAACATAATTAGTAAGACTTGGAAAATAATAAATCAATGTTTCAGAGAACAAGATCATTTTAATTTTATTTATTTTTGTTTAGAATAGCTTTTTCCTCCTGACAGTTTTGTATAGATTCAGGATATTGCACATCTAATTTGAAATTGTACTGCAGAATGTACCTATTATTACTTCTAGTTAGTATGAAATTTATATTCTTACACATATACTGTATGTGTATTACATTACAAAGGTTTAGTATGGTGTTAAGCACAGATTGTATCAGTGGTATATATTTCAAACCAGTTATTTTTTTTTTTTCACTTTTAATCTTGATGTGTCACTAATAAAAAACTAGGAGATTTTTAACACAGTTTTGTAGAATTAATTAGGACACATTTGTAGTTCACTTGAACTATCCTAATTAACTTTTGCATGTGCTATAGTGTGAAAATACTTCGTGGGCCTTTGGTGTGCACATTTAGCAAAATGAGGAAATACGACCTTATCACCAGTTAACATATCAAGTGTCTAACTAAATTTATCTGAGCCTTGTCCTATTATACAAGTTCCCACTTATCCAAGTTGACTCCCATTAGCCACTGTGCCATAATGGCTTGTGGGAAGTCTGAACAGAAAATTGAATTAATGCAAGTCATTTCTCAATCATTTCTCATTCTCATAAAATGATTAAAGCTGATGTAAGAGGGCTCATTAAAACGGAAAACATTAGGCTCATTAAAAAGCCATTAAACCATCTCACTTCTCTGATTTATTTTATAGTAACCTTATTTGGCCATTGTTTAAAAGTCACTGCACCCCACATTTCTTTCCTTATCATGAAGGAAATGTTATCCCTGTGTTCACTCTGGTTATGAGGCCTTTTGATCTAAAAACCATCTCTTACTGCTTTTGCTTTGTTTATAACAATTTGAGACCAACATGTGATTACTAGAAGATGGAAATCAGCTAACTCTGGCCAGTTGTAATGGGTTAACTTTCCAGTATTTATTTAAGCTCTTCTGAAATTGCATAGAATTGCTTAATCTTTTAACCTTGTATTTCTAACTTTAAGCTGAGTTACCGCTTATACAGTCAGTGACTGTCATTCGATCATAGTTTAATAATATGTGATTTTTTTGTTAAGAAGCAATAATTTCTATTGACAAAACAATAAAATATCAATCTGGGAAAACCCATCTTTATGAAAGGTTTCAGTTTGCACACACTATGCTTTAAGTAGAATGTTATCAGTATGCTGAGTTTTTTTTTTCCTAATGAATATTTCCTAATACATCTTTGCAAGAACAGATCTAAATGAAACCGCACTGACTTTAGTTTAAAAAACTAACATGATAATTATTAGAATTCATGTAAAAGATATAAAAGAAACATTATTATGTAAAGTAACACTAGCTAAAGCAGAAGACAAGCCTGAAATCCCAATGGCCTATCCTTAGCGTCACACTCTGATACTGGTCCTCGTGGCTTTCTCTACATTTCAGCTGTGCCTTCTGGAATGTGGTAGACATGGTGCATTTCCTATACCACTTTCCTAGAACAGTTCGTTGGAGCAAATATGTAAAGGCACAGTTGTTTTGACACAATGCATGCCATGCTGACTAGGCTATCTCTTTATCTCTATAGCTCCAAGAAAATGTAAATCAAGTGCCAACATCTCAGTTTCACTTTGTCCTTTTTGTGGATCTGTTTTCCTCCCCCTCCGTTCCATGGGCACTACGTAAACATCCTACACAAGAGACTCTCAGTTAGACTCTGTTATCCTTATACTTAAAATAGTTTCTTTTATGATTATATCAGAATGATAATTCTGATATAGTTGTGGCCTATGTGTGAATAAAGATGAAAACCAGAAATTGGCTTTCTTTTTGTATTTTGAATGATAGTCTAATCAGATGTCATTAAACCTAGTTAGAATCCTGGTTTCCTATTTTGTTGGAGTATGCCCTCTTCCCATAACAAAATTTTGTGTTTGTGCTCAGCAGTATGCAAATTATTATAATGATAATTCTAACCAAGGACTATAAAGTGATGATTAAATTTATGTGAAAATAACTGTGTAATAAATCATAATCATAAAGGTTGGAGGTTGGTAGTAGTATTGTCCTTATTTCAAAAGAACAAAGAAGAGGCTTTGAGAAATTTTAAATAATCTTGCCTAATATCAAGAAATAGTAAGGAGAGCGGGCTCCACTTTACACTTACCTGACTCCAAAGTCTGTTTCATAATTGCTGTACTAGGCTCTATGGGAAAGACATTCCTTAAATGCTTTCTCCAACTTTCATTCCACTAATGTTACCATGAAGTTGAATGGCACTTAACACTTTACATTCTTTCATATTTAAACTTAAAATTATGAACTGGGACTTAATCTAAAAAGTATATTAGTTTGATAAATACTTGAAAAAACAGCATACCAATTTTGCCTACTCAAATGTCTTTGAGTCTGTATTTGTTTCTTATAACTTTTGTTTATGTCCTTCAGTATATTGGACATGCTGTGGGTATGCATTTTATAGATAAACTAACACTAACTCTGCTGTTTCCAATTACTAATGTTATTTATATTGACATTAGTAATGCTAGCACTTATGATTAAACATGCAGCATAGGTAGTTTCATCTCAGATATAAATGAATTAAAAAATGTTTCTTAATTTGCATGATTGGCAAATGTTGTATTTGGATGAAAAATATATGCAAAGAGGCTGACTATCATTTGGAAATATTCTAGTGCACCAAAGTTGGTCAAATTCAAGGATGATTTAGATCAACTAAACTCAGTATAGATATGTAGAAATAAGTCACTTAATCATTAGTTTTTAAAGAGAAATTTTTGGGATAAATCTATTTTTTAATCACACACTTCTGCACATGAAAAACAACTACACATATGAACAAATGCACCTACTCACTGTTATCCAAAATACTAGTCTTTATTTGGAATTGACCACAACTTCTAATTAAAAATCTATACTTGTTCTAACCAGAAAGGAGATATTTTTCTTCGAGAATTCAATGCATAATGTTCAGAGCCACTCAATATGTGCTGTGCTTAAATTAACATTACATATACTTAATATTTGTAGGCATTTATTAAACTAATACATTTCATAGATAGCAGGGCAAAGATTCTAATCCATCTTTTCCTCTTATGATCAGTAGTCATTTAATAATTCTGCTGTATGGAGTCCCCTTTCATATTCATATCCTTAAAAAGGCATTGGCATAATGATGGACTCTTGCGGTGCTGCACGCATGCCTAGGTGGGCATGCGCAAGTGGGCACACCTGGGTTTGGACAGGGGCATATAAGGGTGGCGTCATGAGGATGCCAGCAACAGAATGAGAGCAGCAGCACTGGGAGAACAGGATGCCAGCAGGAGAAGCAGAGAAGCAGCAGCAAAGCAGCTGAGAGAGTGAGATGCACCAGAGGCTGGGAGGCCTTCCAGCCTCCTGGCCCCCCAGGACCCATGCCTGCCATGTATCTGGCTGCCTCTTAAATAAAACTAAAAAGCCACCAAGATCTCCAGGACTCTTCCTTTACCCTGTCTGCTAGAATCAGTCTGAACCTTCCCTGTGCCGCCTTCCTGGCACTACACAAGTGCATTTATTTATAGTAAAATTAATAAAGGGACACTTTTTGTCTTCTTTTCCTCAGTTGGTTGTTTCTTCAGGACAGGTTAGACTTATAGAAAAGTTTCCATACTCAGTATCCAATATTTCCTATGGGTAGCATCTTTTACTATGCTATGTATAATACAACTAATGAACCTATGGTGATACATTATTATTAATTAAAGCCTATAGTTTATTCAGATTTCCTCAGTTTCTATCTTAGGTCCTTATTTTTTCTGTTAAAGGATTCTATCTAAGATACCACATCACATTGTCATCTTGTCTCCTTAGACTTAACTCAATTTCTCAGACTTCCTTGCTCTTGATAAACTGGTGTTTTTGAAGTATACTTGTCAAGTATGTTATAGGATGTTTGTTGGAACGTTGTTGGGATTTTCCTGATGTTGTTTCCATGATTAAAGTAAGGTTACGAGGTTTTGGCAGGAAGATCACAGAGGTAAAGTGCCAGTACTGTCAGTTACATGTCATATCAAGGCAGCTTACTACCGATTTGACTTACCACTGTTGCTAACTTTGAGAACCTTGAACACCTGGTAGAGTTTGTCAGGTTTCCCTAATATAAATCACTTTTTCCTACTCCTTTCCACACTGTGCTATTTGGAAAGATGTTACTGTGAGTACCTAATACTTAAGAGATTTATCTTTTTTCATATTGACTCGTTGTAGTGCCAGCAAGGCACTGAGCAGTTTCTCCATGATCCGAGCAGACAGGTCAAGGAGGAGTTTTGGAGCCCTCAGTAGCTTTTTCAGGCTTTTATTACTCTTGATATCAGAGGTAACCAGGTACATGGCAGGCAGGGGGGCCCAGCAAATCTTTACTCTCTGGGCTCTCAAGACTGTTTTCCCCTGCTCTCTCCTTCTCTCTCCCTGCTCCTGGCATCCCTGTGACACCGCCCTTAACACCCCGTGTTTCAGCCCCAGTGCACCCGCTTGCACATACCCACACCCTACTTGAGGTGCCCACCATCAGGCATGCGTGCAGGACCGCAGGTGTCCATCATCAACACCAATGGCGTGAGGGCAGAAAAGCCTGATCACTTTTCACTGACCCTACACTTATAAATTCAGACATCATATCTGTAGAAAGCCATGAATATTTATTTCATACTTAATACCACAGTATTTTGCTTACAAATTTTGTTTCATCTTTTGTGAGTTCTTTGATTTGTCCCTATGACATATCCCATAAAGGGTTTTTTTTTTTGGTCTTTCTGAATCTTCTATTTTCTCTCCCTATGTTCCACACTAAAATACTGCTGACTAATGTGTATTTTCGGCCATAATTAAGGAATCGGACATTCATTTAAAGTCACCTGGTTCATTTTGTTGGCCAGGGTATTTGAAACCAAGATTTGGAAACTAGGTGTACTAATTGCTACAGGGATGTCATTATATCACTATCCTCTCAGAGCAAGGGAATATATATCTATACTAACCCATGTGTGTGCATGTTATGTATATTATAATTAATATGGGTGTATTTATATATGCATATATGTTCATACTTTATAAAGCTAAACATGAATTAATACAAGTCTAGGAAGAAAGGAGGAAGGAGAGGAGGGAAGGGAGGGGGAAGGAATCTGAATATAAGAAATCTAACTCCCATCCTCTGTCATTCATTCATTTATTTCATTCTAGTAAGCGCATATAGGGATATCAGACCTGAAACACTATACAAACAGTAGAAACAATCTTATCAACTAGAGTACAATACTTACATACTTCTTTTTGCCTTCAGTTTTACAGACTATTATTACTTATGCCATCACATTTCTCCTGCAACTAATTAAGTGGGGTTGTTTCATATAATTTTAAACTTAGATTCTTTTTAATGCAGTCTGTGTTAATTCTTGGGGAACCCCTGACATCATAACTTTTTTTTTTAAAGTTGCATATGTTAAAGTTCAGTTTTTCTGCTATAAAAATGTACTCTTGACAAATGTTTAATCAGGTATCAACTATCAGAATCTTAGAAGAATTCACTGCCCTGAAAAATCCCCATACTTCCCGTTTAACCCTTCCTCTTGCCGTGTTCCATGGATCATTTTATTGACTCTGTAGTCTTTCTCTTCTCATAATTTCATACAATTGGAATCACACAGTATGAAGCCATTTAAAACTACCATTTTTCATCAGGCAATGGGCTTTTAAAGTTCCTTCATACAATTTATGACTTGTTAGCTCACTCTCTCTAACAATCTCTGTCTATAATCAACAAATATGAATCTTTCATATTTACAATGATTTCTTATATATTTGGTATATTGCTTCATATTTAGTGCAGATAACATAAAAGTGTGTAATCAGTTTCTTCCATCCATCCCTTCTAAACTTGTTCTAATTAATTTAACATATCATGATTGACTGTGTTGTGAGAAACTACTTTCAACTGCTTTAAGAATAAGAAAATATTTTTCTTTCAATAATTTCTTCTTTGATGCTTTAACAATTTTTTATGTAGATCCAAGTTGTAGATATGATTTATCTTCTCCCAATAACTTAGGATAACATTTCTTTTTGGTTAGTTCTTCAATTACTGAATTTTGTTGTTTTTTGTTTGTTTGTTTAAGAAAACCTTGTAACCCCTTCATGCTTAGTCATGGGATTTTAAATTTGAGATGCTTTGCTTTCATCACTAAATATTTGCCCTCATTTCTTCTTGCACGCATGGTTTATGAGAAGAAATATTCTAAAATTAATTCACTATAATTCTCATCACTTTTTTTAGGTAAATAGTTTTTGTACTATGGTTTCTCCAAGATTTTTATTTTTTTCTTAGTTTTTCTGTAGTTTGCATATGATATGACTAATTTTAGAATTTTTGGTCATTATTCTGTTTGGTGTCCTTTGAGTTTCCTGAACCTGTGATGTATAAGTTCTTAATTAACTTTAGGAAACTTTAGTAATTAGTTTTTCAAATATATTCTCTGCCCCTTTTGTCTTTCTCTTTCCCTCCTCCTTTTCTCCTCCAAATCAAATTTTGATTTTTCTATTACCTTTTAATATATTTTTTTAACATTTTCCTATTTCTGCTTTTATTATGCATCTTTTCAAATATGGTATTCGAACATTTTACAAAGTAACCATATTTATTTTAAGCTACCTGTCTGAAAATTCTATCTGTGACTTAACTAATTATAGTCTTAAGCTTGCTTTATATTTCAGGCCTTGGATATGTGTGTGTTGCCTTTTGGCATTACTCATTATTTTTCTATAAAAAAAAACTTTTATGTGTGTCAGATATTAGGAACTGAGGTAAACAGGGCTTTCATTTAGATTTTAGGTTAGTCCTCTCGGGAACAATTTGTCAAAATATTTAAATTATTGTTTCAGCATACTCTGCTTAGGTAAGCAAATATTTTCCAAGATACTCTGGATTCACCTCCTATTATAAATTTCAGGGTAATGCTTTGTTCTGTACCCTCTTAGAAACTGAAATATTTCATCTCTTACTTCATTACCAAATAATGGTTCAAGAGTACTATTTTATCTTAAATATATAAAGGCTTAATATAATGCTGGGCATAGAGTAGTTATTAATTAATAATTCCATTTCTCTTTCATTTTTTTATATAGGTAACAAGATAATGTTTAACCTGTGATATAACCTGATTCCAACCCTTCTCTATAATTATTATGATAGAGTATTACATAATAAATTTTACAGATTCCCCTGAATAGCTTTGTTGAGTATCAGTCATGATATTACAGGTATCATTTTTGCTATAATCTAGAAACTTAACAATGTCAAAATTAAATTGTAGTTTTATTTCATACTGAAGAAACAATTCATAAAGTCTCTATTCCTAAAAATTATATCTCTATTCTACTTATCTATGAGTAGTTACAAGACTACTTATAATATTTGACAACCTTTATACACAATAAACTTTAATTTTCACATTATGATCTAAGATATTTAGTAGAAATTATTTTCAGGCAAAAATACTTTATAAATTCCTAGTAGTTCCAAATAGTTACATAAGGTAGTTAGGGGACTAATGCTGGAAGGTAAGGAAATTGAGGGAAAAAAAATAAAAGCTCTTTCTGTAAAAATACACAGAGAATAGAATCAGTGTACACACACACACACACACACATTTGTTGTTTGGGAATGTAGGTATGGTAAATGAAATCCTTTATGAAACTGAAATCCAAGTGTAGAATATTACTGGGTTCTCATTTGATCTAGAGTTCAGACTGGGGAAGGGTCCACTTTCAAAGTTTTTCAGATTGTTAAAAGAATGTAATTTATTACTTTTGCTTGAAGAAAAAAGTCACCTTAGTGTCTAACCACCATAGAATGTTATAATTCACATAACAGTAACAAGTTGTAAAGTTTATAAATTGCTATTACATTTGGAACAAAATGAAATTGTGTAAGAAATGTAAAATATAATCTATAGTCAAATAATTTTATTTTCAATAGTAACAATTCTTAGGTGAAATCAATGGCATTGTTGAATATTAAATGAAAAAAGTGGATTGTTATCCTGGCTGTTTATATGGTAATATTTTCACGTAGATAATTATATGAGAAAAATATACCTTAGCAGGGGCCTCCATGGTAGTGCAAATGGTTAAGGCACAACACTATGAAGCTATCACGAGCCACTGAAACATGAGTTCTATCCCCAGTCAGGGAGCTGACCCGCATGGCACAGCAGAGCTCTCCTGTCTCACCTGCTGCTCCCCTCAGGAGTATATTTCAGTATAATTGCCTGTTCTGCTCCCACTCTGTCTCTGGTGAATCCTCTAACCCCCTGCACATCTGGCCTATACCCTACCAGTTCTTGAGTGTGTAAATAATTTTTTTTTTAAAATTTTAAAAAATACATATATATCTTAGCAGGTAAAGTATGTTAAACTGTTTACTACCCAGAGTTTTTCCAGATTAGATATTATAGACATCAAAAGCCATGAAATAAGTTGAAAAAATTACTTGTACAATTGAAATGTTTTAGTAAGTATTTTTGTGGAAAAATATACCAATATTAATAACAAAAATTTTTAATGCCTGGTTTCACATTATGAATAAATTGTGTTATCTTAGTGAGAGTGCTTATAATAACCCGAGTGATATTTCAAGACTCTTATAAGAGTTGTCTCTTACGCTCAAAAAGAGAAAACTTGCAGAATCTCTATGCAATGAATTTGTGTTACAAAGAATCCCAGAATAGGATCTTAAATGGGTCCCACTGTGAATTGGCTCAGATTTTACACTTTTAGACACATTTAAGTGTTCATTTTGTAAATGGAACTGAATAGAGGCTATGGTTTAATTGAATGATATAAACCACTTACGCTTCTGCTCTAAAGGCTTCTAAACCATAAGTCAACTATAGTTTAGGATCTTCAAATACAACCTTCAAAGAATGACACATGGGTCAGAACTTGGCTTAAGGTAGTCAAAAATACCTTCTTGGCCATGTTCATAAAGTTCATTTAAGTGTGGGCAAGAAGAGGGAATCAAAGGAAGGAATTCTCACTTCAAATAAAGCAAAATACATTGGAAAACAAAGGTCCAGATAATTTTTGCACAAAAGTGAAAAATCTGTTATTCTTATTAATTTCATTATGATCAAATGCCAAACCCTTGTTAAATTCAGAAGCAGATAAGGATATTCAAGAATTGTGTATATAACACTTTATTTAAAGATAGTCTACTTTTTCCTTATTTGTTGCATTTTCTACATTGTTTTTAAGAAAGAATTTCTCCTATTCATTATCTTTAAATAATGACCAATCCATTTGTTAAAGTGCATGTCAGCTTGCAAAAGTATTTTAAAAAGTTTGCCAAGTACTCTTTCAGTGAGTACCTAGAAGAATTTAGTCTGATGGGTAGATGGCATTGATATTTAGTTATAGAAAATTGTGAGAATCTGTGTATAAATAAAAGATTTATGATTGAAAATTCACTCATACTCAATATTAGAGAGTATTTGAATAGAATTCGAAGGAATTTGATTTGGTTGTCATCAAGAGTGCATAATCACAGGCAAGTTATCTCTCCTGCAGTGCCCTCTTTTTTCATTTGTCACTTTTTTCATAATGTCACTTCCAACATTAGAGACTGGTTGTAAGTATTAAGTGAGATGTTTTAAATGAACAAACCACCTAGAATGATTTTAGCATCTAGAGAAGAACAGTACATAGCTGATAGTATTTATGTCAACAATTTTGATTATATGACCCCTTTTGCTCTGTAGTTGAAAATTGCATTAACCCACACATTTACGTAGTTCTGTTCTGCATAAGATTCAGTGAAAACACATGAACCCATAAAGTTTACTCTCTTATTTCAAATAAAGAATGCAAGAATATAGAAGAGTTTCTATTTTTCTTAAATTTGCTTCATTGATGATATATTTACAATATTATCATAATCTGAAACTATATGGCTGAGAATTTATTAGCTTTAGCACCACCATTCAAATAATGGAAAAATGAGGTGATTTTTTTATTCATTTCTTTAAAAAATATTATTGAGCACTCATTGAGATGCTAGGGATACTTTGGAGCTGAAATAAACTAAATCAATGAGTAAATGGATAATACATGAATGAACCTAAGATACTGTCTTGACTCTTACCTAGTTTATATAATCTAGTGGAATAGTGATTATATTGATTATATTGAGTTGAAACAATCTTCAGATAATTGTGCAGGTAAGTTGTGATTTTTTTTTTATGATTTTGAATATCTCAATCAAATCCACTTATAGTCATAGGTTGTCTTAGCCAGATAAATTTACGATTAGGAGTGTCTCATCAAAAGTAAATACTGTATAAATATTTAACTTTTTCATTTTCTGTGTTTCCATCATCCTTTACATTTTAAATCATTCTTTCTCTTTTAAAGGGAAACAGATATAGCTTTTAGATGAAGCAGGACCCCTATTCTATATAGTGGTCATATAGAAGCCAAAGTGCTTGTGTTGCAATTTATCACCTTTTTGATATTCCTGAGATTTCTGATTACTTTATTCATTTATTGTTCAGTATATTTTTTATTGTGCTTCCTTAGTTTCCTGTGCTCAGTATACTTAGAAATTTACTTTTATACTTCATAGAAATATGAGACATAAAAAGATAGTTATGGAAATTTTGCAGAATATAAAGTGGTACTTAAATAATAATAATACTTCTGTAGCTTAGGCAAATAAAAAAGGATTTCAAACACATGCTTTTAAGTGAATTATATTTGCTCTCTAGGAGTTTATAAAAGATTTATTTATGTGTACAAGAACTGGGGTGTAGGCCAGATGTGTGGGGGTTTAGAGGATTGAGCAGAGACAGAGTAGGGAACAGAAAAGTCTGCTGCACCATATAGGTCACCTCCCTGGCCAGGGATTTAATTTATGAGGCAGTGGCTGTGGATAGCTTCATAGTGCTGATGCGACTTTACCCCTTGCACCACCAGGGAGGTCCCTGACTAGGACTTTATAAGTAGATGGCACCTTTAGACAGGCATTTTTATTAGATTGGAGAGAAATAAAACCATAAAGTGGAATATTGATGTAAAAGTAATAATAGAAGCAACAATAAAACAACAGCAACAACAAAAGCAGCAGCAATATAACCTTGCTATCTTTGTTGAATGGAATTGTGAACTATTTGCATTAGTATTTAAATATACACAAAAAGCATTTTACTTGAAAAAGTTCATATTTACTTTATACATTTCTTTTGGAAAGGTAAAGCTCTTATATAAAGGAGACTCAAAAATTAATATTTGAAGACAGGAATTTAGAAACATTTATAACAGAAGGAAATATGAATAAAGAGGTAAAAGCAACTTCTAGCCTTCAAGAGTTGGTAATTGAAACTGTGGAACTGTGGAATACCTCCCTCACATATTTTTTTAAGATTTATTTATTTACTTATACATACAAGAGCTGGGGTACAGGTCACAGTCCAGGGAGGTAAGAGGATTCACCAGAGACAGAGTTGGGAGCAGAACAGGCAGACTGACTGAAACACATGGCTGAGGGGAGCAGCGGGCACAGCAGGAGAGGTCTGCTGCGCCATGTGGGTCCCCTCCCTGGCCAGAGGCAGGGATCAAACTCGTGCTGCAGTGGCTGCAGTTTGCTTCATAGTGTGTTAGCCCCCACTGCGCCACCGGGGAGGCCCCATTTTTCTAAATCTTATCACAGCATTTTCAGGACCTTTAGATAGTTAAAGGAAAACAGGAGGAAACAGAGGCTTAAAGATAGCTAGATTAACAACAGCCATGCTAACTGAAAACAAAGCAGAATGTTATGTGACTTCTATAACAATATAACATTTGAGTTGTAACATCGAAGCTATTGGTTTGCTCTGTAATAAATTATCAATGTAGCAAAATTGGTCTGTTAAAAATCTAGCTATAGCTCTATACAATAAAGTTATTAAGTTTTTTTAAACCATTTTCTCAGAAATTTCTTTCATGACAAAACTAGTACAATATTTCTTTTACACTTTATTTCTTTTAATTTGAAGAAAAATATACACTTCTTCTAAAATAATAATTTCTTGAGGAGCACATCATAAAACATCTTGCAAAGTCCTTTGGATTCCATAAGTTCAGTTTACTATTATTGTTCAGATTTATACTAAATTAAAGATATATGTACTTTATAGTGGATGATTGGTAAATTGATAAATGACACAAAGGAAATTTCAAGCAGTTAATAACTACAAATGGTTTTAATCGATAGCAGCTTTCAATAGTAAAGAAAAATAAAGATTATTGTATTTTCCATGTATTTGTGTACCATTTGCACAAATATATTATGCTATCATAATAATACATGTTTTAGAAATGATGCATTTTATTAGATTTAGTCTAGTTATAAGAAATATGTGTTTTAATAAATGGACATAACTCTCCTATTTGATACATTTATAAAAAGATGAGTTCTTAGACCCAGCAAAAGAAACTGAGTACATAAAAATATTTTCACTTTCTCTAACCTGCATTGAAGTGATAAAGGATGAGATTTAGGATCACCAAAAAAAAAAAAAAAAATGATAATAAAAGTGAGGTCCTAATTTACTTCCCAGTTTTATTTCAACTTAGTTCTTCATCGCTATAAGGCATAAAAGTTATTGAATTTTACTACATTCACCTCACGCTGGTTTCCTATCAAACAGAATATCAGTGGAACACCTCTGCTGAGCTCCCTACATGAAATTGTCCTTTTGTACGTCTCATAATCGGCGGCGATATGGCCAAGCATCTGGCGGTGACAAGCAGACGTCTTTGATTTATTGGCTAATATCACTGCTTGTTAGTGGATGGTTGAGCAGGAGACTAAAAGAGCATAAAATCAGAGAGAATAAATTATGAAGGCACCGAACTGTGCCATTATAAACCCTTCCTTGTCACAGCTGTGACACCTCATAGGAAATGGAGGATGACAGAAGTGTTCATTCTTCAAAGGGCCAATACCTTCCTCTAGTGATCCAGACCATAAATAAATAAATAAAGCAAACAAACTACACACGCAAGTAGGAACTCAGATAGAAAATGCCTTTTCTTCAATGGAGCACTTGGGTTCCAGTTTTCTTCTACTTGAAAGTACAGCAGAATAAAGCTGACTTCCACTAAAAGAATGTACCAAGAGAGATTCAGGATATTAAATGCATAAGTCCTGTGTGGGATAACCTGAAAAACAGGAGGTTGATTTACTCCATGTTTCTTTTTTCTTTAGTTACCCTGAGAAGCTTACTCTTATTTAGATTGATTACACAAAAATTATTTTAGTGAGTCAATTTAGCAGATCCATTCACACTACAGATGTCTGCCCAGAAGATGATTTCAAGTTTACCTAACTTCAGTTAGTATTTGTTAAAACAATGTTCCAGAGTAACTTGGAAGTTAAATTGACTTTTAAAGTTAGTTTAAATTGTTGAAGTGATTAAAATAAATCTGAAAATAAATTGTTAATAATGAGTAATGGTGAAAAATATACAGTAGTGAGTGGTGGATGACAACATTCATCTTGGAACTTTTCTTTGAAATATAACATTTACTTTATTCTATAATGTGGTACTAGTATCTTATAAATTTATGTAAGACTTGATGAAAGAAAAGGCAAAGTCAGTTTATGTATGCTTCACTTTCACTGATACTACTTCAGCTGCATACTTTCACTAATTCACTGCAATAGTCATGAAAAGATAACTTTGGAGTTCAACCTTATGCGCACCATTTATATGAAAATGACAATGGAAATGTATTGTAAGACAAGGTTAAGCAGTATGTACATGGAATTATAAGATAAGCTCTTATGCTAAATGCCCTTATCACAAAATAATAACAATAATTTATATAATTAAATATTAAATAGAGCAGAAGGAAATTTTTGGAGGTAATGGAAATAAAACATCTATTAGCATGATGGTTTACTGGATATATATTTACATCCAAACTCATCAAATTGCATGCATTAAGGTGTAGAACAATTTTATATGTCAAACATACCTCAATGAAGTGATTAAAAAATTTAGTGTGTATGAATAAAGAGAATGATGGGAGAAAGGACTGGATAGAGAAGTTAGAACCATATTTTGAAAATATTTTTCTGCTATGAAATGAATTATAATATACCTTATTTTAGAAAGGATTTATTAATTACAAAGACAGCTATAATACAGCAAAATACAGTAACTTAAAAGTAGGTTTGTAAAGTAATAATGAATATCAAAATTAAGATAATTATTATAATACTATTATATTTAATATTAATTACAGTTGAAGACATTCTCAATATCACAATAGAAAGTAAATAAATTTGGAGAATTTTTTATATGTTGATTTATGATATATTATTATATCACACCAACGATATCAATAAGACAAATCAAACTGATGGTGGTGGAACACAGTGGGCAAAAAAATTTTGACTAATTATATAGCAAAGAAGATTTTCCTTATGTTAGCATTTCCATTTCTACAGAGTCAAGTTTTACATCCACTCAAGTCCAAGGCTATTTTTTAGATATTTCAAAATTTACATAACAAATATAATTTTTCTATTTAATTTTTAAATTCTTCTGTACAGTATAATTGGATGGATTTTTGCTCAAGTTGGAGATTATATTTGATGCATAATGGCACAATGTAATAATGTATATAAAATGACATGGCATATGAAAAATTGTCTTTGAGTTATACTTACGTACCCTTCTAAAAATGATCATCTTCTGTAGAAACTGAAACTAAAGTTAACTTGGAAACTCTTGAAAATAAACAATTGAATAGCCTTAAGTTGAAAAATCTATACATCTATATATATATATATATGATGATTGAAAAGACAAACTAGTTAACAGGGAAGATATTTACAGAACATATCACTTATAAGGCATTAATATCCAAGGCAAAAAAAAAACTCATACAATTCAACAATTAAAAAACTCAATAAATGGGATGCATATATGAATTGACAATTCCCCAACAAGGATATCTAGAAGGTCAAAGACATGAAAATAAGTGCATCATCACATCTAGCAAGAGATTCAGATTAAAACTACAATGAGATACTATCTCATCTGTGAAAATGGTACAAATTAAAAATACCACTGATAACAAGTGCTAAAGGTAATGTAAAGATAAAGGAATCCTATTTCATTGTTGGTGGGAATGTACACAGGTACAAGCATTATGGAATGCTAACTGGATCTACCTTAAAAACTGAAAAATTCAAATGACATGTAATCTGCCAGTCCACTCTTGGACATATATCTAAAGAATATGAAGCCATCAACAACAAAACCCATATGTTCTACAGTGTTCACAGCATTATTTACAATACCTAGGGCTCAGAAGTAGCCCAGATGTCCATTAACAGACAATTGGATCCAGAAGATGTGGCATATACATATCATCAAGTATTATAAAGCCATAAGAAAGGATGAAATGCAGCCATTTTAAACAAAATGGAGAGAATTTGAAAGAACTATGGGCAGCAAAGTAACCTAGAATGATAAAAACAAATGCTAGTCATTCATGCACCAATTTGAAAATGAAAAACATTTTCAAAAACCAGTGGACATCAGTAAATAACCTGAGTGCTCTGAACTTAAGAGGGGAAGGAGAGGGAAAGAAACAAGGGGATACAAGATATGGTGGTGGTGGGGAAATAGAGACCTTTGTAGCTTCTCTGACTAAGAGGAAAGGTATACATTAAAATCAACTAGACTAACTCTATATATGATCCCTGCATTAAAAGGTACAAGGCCAAATTCTTCTAATTGCAGACACTGATTTAAAATAGATCTGCTGTATATATATAGTGGCATGAAGTTTGATTCAGGGGAAGTATGGACCAAGATATTTCATTTTAGTGTGTTAGATAGTATTTCTACCATGTAAAGTCAGGAAGAAAACTAATCCATAATACTATAGGTATGAGACTAGAGCCAGAAGAAAAGAGAAGAGAAGAGAAGAGAAGAGAAGAGAAGAGAAGAGAAGAGAAGAGAAGAGAAGAGAAGAGAAGAGAAGAGAAGAGAAGAGAAGAGAAGAGAAGA
>JAGFMF010011453.1:38963-65331 GCA_019455555.1 Galemys pyrenaicus | reverse complement strand
AAGAGAAGAGAAGAGAAGAGAAGAGAAGAGAAGAGAAGAGAAGAGAAGAGAAGAGAAGAGAAGAGAAGAGAAGAGAAGAGAAGAGAAGAGAAGAGAAGAGAAGGAAAAATAAAAAAAGAAAGAAAGAAAGAAAGAAAAATAGAAATTCTTCTCCTGAAAAAAAGAAAGCTTGGAAGACTTTGAAGTTCAGTAGTCCCAAATATATACCTCTAATATGAAGGAATCTTGATTTCATATGTGGTTGATTCTGAAATCGATTGTAAGCACTGCCAGAATATTTACCACATCATCTACACTCAAATAAATGAAATCTAGATAAAGTGTCATTAATTCATTCCAATAATCATGAAAAGATAACTTTTGAGCTCAATCTTAACCATGTCACTTACAGGAAAATGACGATGGAATGATATTATTAGAAGAGGTTCAACATTGTCAAACAGGATGTCCATGAAAGCATAAAAATAGTAAAAAAAATTTTTCAAATAGAATGTCCATGAAAGTATAAAAAATGATACAGTAAGACTAAAAACAAAAATTGCTGTGGGATCGAAGTATTTAAAATGAAGTCTTGGCTCCATTTAAACTTGATTTCTTAAATTCAGGCAAATTGTATCTCTCTGAATCACAATAATTCTGTTTAATTGTGACTTTAAATAATGTCATGTACTGAATGATGTGCGCATATTCTATATAAATGCTTATTTTATTCATAGAATCAACATATATTGGATATTTTGTCAATAGAATCCATTTAGGTGATCTGGACTAAAATGAACTGTCCAGATAGTTTCCAAAATGATGTTTAGAATTGCCTTTCTACCTCCTAGTGATTCTCTCTACTTTTAGAACTTAATCGTATAGGCTTCATGGGTTTAATTTTAAGAATTTCAGATTTTATCTTACCTTAACATAAAATCATAAAATTTGTTAATGATTTGTTATGTTATAAACAGTATACAATTATTTTGTGATTTTATTTTATGTTTATACAGTTTGTTAATTACTGGTAATTTATCTATGAAGTGTGCTAATTTCATTTCACATGTGTAATCAGGGAATTGCTATACATATGTTTATGTGTATATGTATGTGCATGTATACATATGCATATATAATATAAATGTGTACATAAATTATAATTACTAATTTTATTCACTCATTTAATTTTCAGTAAACTAATTACAAAATTAATTTATACATAGATTTACAAATATTCACACAGACCTCCATATGTTTAAGACACTTCATTGGAAAAATTATGAATTTTATAATTTTTACAATTTGTGCTTTAACATCTTTATTATTATACTAATTCTTGAATATATATTACACATTGACTATATATTTCTGTGCTAGTCATATGCTAACTTCACAAGTTATCTGGAAGATAAGTATCAGTATCCCATTAGATTAAAGGTATGTAGTATCCAGTTAATAAATGTAAGAGCTCAGATTCAAATTTGGATATCTTAGATTTAAAGTCCCTTCTTTTATTAAGCAAATCAATCTTTTTCTCAATAATTAATTGAACATGTGGGATGCCAAAGGCCTAAAATGAAACTATTGCAATTGTACAGCGATGGTGACAAATTCCCTCAGATGAGACGGTAACTTGAGTACAAAAACAAAGCAGTCACATCCAGTCATGACACTTAAAGTTTATGGAGGATGACTTATATAATGTGCCAAAACCAGTGGACTGGACTTTGGGTTGAAGCAGGATCCACACCACTCTCCCTGACAGGGTCTTCTGATGCCCTGCTTATTATGTGTGACCATTTTTATGTAAGACTAATGACACCAGCTATCTGCGGGGGTGAGTATTGTGTATGGGTTAAACATATACAATAAATAATGAAGAAATTAAATATCTTTCCAGAGTGGAGCAATCCCTGGTCATATACCTTAGAAGATGTAAATATTAGATGGAGTCACTGGTTTTTCTACTCTAATCATCTAACTTTCTCAACATTTCCACATTCATATACATGTATGTATGTGTTTATATGTGTATGTGTGTATGTTCAAATAATATGATTATTTGCATTGAAGAAAGCAACAATAATAATGTGGACAACTTTCCTATTACGCTTAAATCCTTTGGATTGAGGTAGCACTGCAATTAAAACATTACTGAGGCGAATTCTCAGTGGTTCAGCACTAGACACTTCTTCTACACTTGAGTGGATACAAGTGTAGCCATGTGCAGCCACATGTGGTAAATCTGTCAGAATTAACAGCAGGGGCTCTGATAAGAGTCCTCCATCAGTAAGCCTGCTTGATAGCTCAAGGTCTTTGAATTGTTATCATAACCAGCATCTAAGAGTAAGGCCAGTATTAATGGTCTGTGTATATTTCCTCAATATGTGTTTATGAAATGTCAGATGTTTATTTTATTTTGGTTGTTTGAGGCCTTGTATTACAGATATTATTTGAGTAAAGTGTGATGGGAAAGATTTTGGGATAAAACAACTACCATGTTTCTAGAACTATCACTTGTTAGATTTTTCCAGTCTTCAAGTTTTATTCATTGTTGCTGTCCTATGAAGTTGATTTTAGGTCGGTTGTTTAATAAAATGGGGTCATTATGTCAGATGGATTAAGGAGTCCCTTAAAAGAGTGAGGACATTACTTGGAAAATTATGTGATCTTCATAATTTATATGTACTCTGTGGAATGATTTACATTGAGGGGTTTGAAATGAATCCCCTAAAGTTCTGGTATAGTGCAACTTTATGATGTAATAGGAATAAATCTGGTTTTGAATTCTATACCACTTCTTCATGGTTGAAATTACAACAGCAGATAATTTCACTTGAATTTTTCACTATGCATAGCATTATTTGGTTTCCCTTTTTAAAATGTGGTATGGGCATGCATAGTAGATGGAGTGTCTCCAGTTTTAATCACTTCACTTTTCATTTGAAAAGTAATTCATCATGAGAAGTCAGTGGGGTATAGAGAGCACTAATTGCAGTAAAATATCAAGGACAGTTTTCCTCTGTCTTAATTAAACATTAATGAGTAAAGTTATTTGCAAATGCATGCTGCAGGGATGGACTTGTCTATCTACGTTTGGTAAATACTGACACTCCGTGTCAAAATAAAGCACCTTAATTGATTTATACAGGAATAGTTTAAAAAGATTGCACCTGGCTTGACATTTTGCTGGGTTTTTATAGAGTAGTTTCTGATAAATTATTTATAAAGAAACTTTTCCTGACCTATCCTAATTACAGGAGTGATTGTTTCCAAACTAATCAATTTTGTATAAATTTGACTTCTCTCCTGTCAGTTTTTCTATCAACTTAAGGAATTCTATAGTAGATGAGGAATCAAGTTTCTTTATATTTTCAAAGAGAATATGTACACTGGACACTTTTCCTTGGTTACTGGAAATATTTTGTAAGATCTTTGATATTTAAATTTATTGAGTTAGTAATTATATATGGGTATGTTCAAGTATTATTTCTTATATATGCCAAACAGCTATGATAGAAAGTCTTTAAATAAAGCAAAATGCTTTAGGAATGACAACTCAAATGTCAAATCTTAAAAATAATATTTTAAGTAACATTGTTATAAAATAAAATTTTTTAGCCCTCATATTAGTTCAACTGTAGTTATCAGGAGACGTCCAAAACAGAATCTTTAGATTAGTTAATTTATAATTTAACAGATTTCTTTATAATGTTCTTTGATTCTTAAACAATCTGTAGTTTTGTTAAGTAGATTTAAATGATAATTGTGAAATCAAGAACATTATGATTAATATTTAAAAGTAGTTAATAACTTGCTCTAAATTCTTACATAAAAAGAGATGTTACCACTAATGCAGTCCAAGAATTCCAACAAAATTTTCTGTACATCAGTGTAGCAAATGCAGTAATTTTCAGAAAATGGCAAAAACACTGTGCATATCGCATTAAAAATCAGTGTTTTTAAAATAACATTGATATTTGAAAAGGGGGGAGAAAAGAAAAATGAACCCCTGTGTCTTACAGTGGTTTATAAACTCAATTTATTGTTTTCAGATAGTACTTTTAAATTTCACTCTGGATTCTCATGAAATTCCCAGTTTCCCAAACCATATGGCTTGATGCAGATAAAATTGGCTTATAACAAATAGTGTAAACACACTTCGCATTTTTCCACCTGTGAAACTACTGAAGTGTTATGGTGCACATTTTTAAGGTTATTAGTAGCATATTTTCAGTAGGTCTTTATTCCCAGACTCTTTTGTCCTTTGGACAACTTCACTGCCTCCTTTGAAAATAACCAATTGGCCCTTGTCTTCATCTTATGAAACTCAGACTTGAGAAGAATTTCATTTTCAAATTGAGATTAAAATTAATGTAAGGGACATTTTGCATGTTTTTTTTTTAACTTTATACTAGAAATGTCTGTTTTAAAACTAAATTCATCACATTCCCTTCACTTTCTGGAAATACACAAAAAGCTAGGACTAGAGAAATTAACACTAAATTCATATTTGAATGACAGTTATCCAAAAATAGAAATCAAGTGTTGGGTTACCAAAAGCAGTGATAGTCAGCAGTGGTTTTATATGTTATAGCTAAAGGTACTCCTGAATGCACACAAAAGCTACACAAACACAGTATCAGAAAAGCCACACAAACACAATTTTATATCCTGGCCAGACCATGTGGTGCAGAACCAATCATTTCCTATTTGCAACAAATTGAGTGGGCTACTTAGTGTGATGGTAGGAGATTGATTGAACTTATTTTGGTTCAAGCACAGGCACAGGAAGGAAGCAGCACCTTAAATAAGGAATCAGAAAGGTAAGACTTATTTGTAAGAAGGTCTGTTGGTGGTAGAGGTGAAGACAGAAACAGTGTGAACAGACAGGTGAGAAGTTTGAATTATCACACTCTTCATCAGTTATAAGAAAGATGTCTAATTCCGTGTAGCATTGCTATAACCCATCTTTCATACATAAAAGATGAGTAAGGGGGAAAAAAAGCACCCCTGTGAATACTAAGCAAATATAAATATTATAGAAATGCAGGAGAAATTGAGAGTCTGGGAGAGAAGGAGGGAGAAAGAGAGGGAGGAAAAGAGGGAAGGAGCGGTAAGAGAGAGACAGAGAGGGGAGACAGAGACACTTTTAAAGAAACCAAAAAAATAAAGTTATTATATACCATATAAATATTATAACAATACTTAATGAATTAAGAAAAAGCAAAACCTCTTTCGGTGTCAGAAGTTTTCACTGTTTTGATGTCTGTCAAAGGATGTACTTAATCTCCACATCCACTTGGTCTATATATCTGGATTATTTCTTATATTCTGTTGGATTGTTTTCAAGTATAGATCTCACAATGATTTTAATATAGCACTTTAAAATATATGTTTGAATGTCCCATATGATTATCCCCTGGAAAATTCACACACAAATACACACATACGCTCATTCATATACACATATTTTATTTTTTTGAGGATATTATTTCTGAATTTTTCTTTTATTTGAGATTTCTAATTAAGTTTTAAGCTCTGAAAAGTCATTTGTGACATTATCATCAGGATCAGGTTGAATTTTAAACTATCTTATGAAGAACTGTTATTTTTTTTGGTGCCAAGCATTCCTCTCCAGGGTTTAGGTGTGTTTTACAATTGTTCAATCTACCTTTTACAACTATCAGAAGTATTTTCAAGTTTGTTATTAGAGTTTATGCCTTTAAATTCTCTTTTTCTATTTTAGATGTGCCTTTTCCCGTGTTTTATTGACTTAAGTTAATAATTTTTTTTTCTATATTGTGCCAAATTAAAAGAAATTTGTTGTTATTTTTTGGTTTTCCAGGTATATAATCAGATCATCCACAAGTATATATTTTGAGTAGTTATGAAAATAGTGGGTACTCAAGTCTGGTGCATGACTTTAAATGTTTTCAATAAGCAAAATACTTGCTTTGGAACTGAGATATACAAATTTTATGATGCTAATGAAGTATCCATCTACTGCTCTTTCATTTTGTATTTTAACTGACAGTGTCCTCTTAAATGCTTTTCTTTGTAGTCTATGTGGGCAATTATCTGGTTTGCTTCTTTTAATTAATTTATTAAAATATATGAATATGTCTCCAAATAGTAAATTGCCTCTGCACTCGTAGGAAACAATTAAGTGAGTTAAGATAATTTTTTTTTCTGTCTAATTTGATTTTGTTTCAAATGTTTTACTTTATGCTTTGGTATTCATAAGGAACATTTGTGTAGCAATTTCTGCTATTAACATTGAATGATTTACAAGCAGGGTCTTAAGTGACATAGTATGAGATATTCAGAATATTTGCCTCACCTTTAGTATTTAGAATTGAGGCAGCAGTAATGGAGAACCAGATATGTATATGTTTTTAGAATAACCTTGAGAAACAACTTAGTTTGTTTTTATTTATTCAGGAAAGACATTAGGAATTTTCTTTTTCCTCTACAGAATCTGGAAAGTTTAGTTTTTTTATTAAGTCTAATCTATTTTGATAAGTTATATTTCCACAAATTTTTATCCTTTTTTATATATTTAAAGTAGACTTGTGCAGTTCTGCTCTGATTTTTTTTTTTTTTTTTTTTTTTTTTTTTTGCAGAGATTCACTATGCTTTGAGAACTCATCCCCTTCTCTTTNGTTTTTTTTTTTTTTTTTTTTTTTTTTTTTTTTTGCAGAGATTCACTATGCTTTGAGAACTCATCCCCTTCTCTTTATGTTTCTGTGCTTTCTCTGTTTTACAGATTTCAAAGTTTGTGATGTGGTGGCATATACCTGAATTGATGTGAACCTATACTACTACATTATAAAAATAGTGTTGTAAATCAACATCACTCAAAAAAAAATAGTGAAATAAAAACCAAGTATATTGGTAGTTTGAGTATTTTGGTTATTTCAAAGAGACATCTTTTAACTGATTATTTTGTTTCAAAACTTTCCTTTTTATTAGTTATTAAATTTTGCTTTTATGATCAAAAATTATTTTATTTTTCATGTATTAATCTGCTTGTCGGTTATATAAATTGTCAGGTGGCATCGTTATCTTTTTCTGTTTTACATATTTAATGTTTTAGTCCCATGAAATTTCTTTGCTCACTTCTTCATTTATATCCCATGGATCAGATATGTTCTATTTATTATTTTATTTTGAAGAAATGATGCAATTTCATTTTTATTACTCCTTTGACCCATATTTATGTTTAAAAAGTTCTTTGTGAGGGCCCTCCCTGGTGCAAGGGGTTAAGCACACCACTGTGAAGCTATCCGCAGCCACTGCAGCACAAGTTTGATCCCCTGCCAGGGAGGTGACCCACATGGGGCAACAGACCTCTCCTGTCTCCCTGCTGCTCCCCTCAGCAGTGTATTTCAGTAGATCTGCCTGTTCTGCTCCTACTCTCTCTCTGGTGAATCCTCTCACTCCTCACACCTCTAGCCTGTACCCAGTTCTTGTATGAATTAATAAATAAATCTTTAAAAAAATTCCTTGTGAGAGAAGACTTTTCTCATATTTTTACTTGTTTGTATTTTGCTTTTTTTAATTTTGAAATTTATTTCTTAATTGACTGCGCAACTTATAATATATATATATGATTTTGATTTGTTAATAAATTTTTGTAGCCTAGTATGATGCAGTTTTTTAGGCTGTTTCAAGTAGATATTTAGGGAAAAAATGTATTTTTTGATTTAATATTAAACATTTGTTTAAAAAATATCAGTATTGATTTAACAATTTCACTAGATCTGTTTTAAGTTAGACAATATGTGTTAATTTGAATTTAGTTTTTAGTATGTTTCTCTTTCAACTTGTATCTTTGGTGTCTTCAGTTTTAGGAAATGCAATGTTATTTTTTTTTATTTTTTATTTATTCAAAATATTTGTATTTATTTATGCGTACAAGAACTGGGGTATAGACCAGAGGTGAAGGGGTGGGGGCCGGTGAGAGTATTCACCAGCAACAGAGTGGGGAGCAAAACAGACAGTTCTACTGAGATACACGGCTGAAGGGAGTAGTGGGTGAGACAGGAGAGGTTGCGTGTGCATCACCATGTAGGTCAGATCCCTGACTGGGATCGAACTCATGCCACAGTGATTGGTGATAGTTTGATAGCACTGAGACTTTAACCCCTGTGCCACAAGGTAGGCCCATTATTGATGCTTTTTAAAATTCAATCATTAAATTACTTCCATTATTATTTGGTTTTGTTTTAGGAACTGGTCCTATATGCATATTTGATTTTGGTGTTTAGATAAAATCTCTTTTTCTTTAAAGACAAATTTGAGCCTATTTGCATTTATTTTACAATCTCAATATATTTCACACTACTTTTATTATGTTACTTCATATGATAGCAGTTTTTATTTATCTTTTTATTTTTTTATTCAGGTAACAATAGTTTATGTATATGTTATCTTACTATATCCATGACCATGGCACCCACAATCCAACATAAACCCAGTCCCCCACTTTGCTCTCAATTCTACAGTTAATTGCTAAGTTTTCTTATTTGTCTTTATATGACATATTTTTTCTTTCTCTATATTCCACTTATAGGTGATACTATCAAGTATTTGTCTTCTCCTAAATTACCTCATTTAGCATAAACCCCTCCATTTCCATTGTGTTGTTGCCAAAGTCAAGATTTCATCTTTTCCTTAGCTGAGTAGTACTCCATTGTGTATATATACCAGGTGTTCCCAATCTACTCATTTATCTTTAGACAATTGTTTCCATAACTTGGCTATGGTAAATAGTGATACAGTGAACATAAGAGTGCATATATCCCTATTATTAGTGATCTCTTTATTTTTAATAATCTCTTGGTAATTTTAAATTTTTTTTTTTAATTCTAGCATTTACCATTACAATGATGTATTTAGGTCCTCTATTTTTAAAATATTTTTAATTGGTTTCCTACAAGGGGAAATCAAGGTATTAACTTTTTATTTCTTAAATTTTAACATCTAATTTTAAATATCATTCATTAACAATTCACATTACAAGTAGGTTAACAAGTTTATTTTGAATTAGAAATTCATTTCTACATTATTTCCTCATTTCATATTGTTGGCTTCTATTTTTTTCTGAATATATAACTTTTACCTAATATTTTCTCACCTTTCTTTCTGTGACCTCATCATATTTATAAATGTTAAATGTATCAGTGCTTATGCGTATTCCTTAGGCTGATGATTCCTTCAACAATTCTTGGTTATTGGAAGTTCATTTTTGAAACATTTCTTCAGTATATTACAAATACAAAATCCCCTTATAACATTCAGGCTCCTAATTGTTCTATAACTATTGTACATAGACTATTTTTCCTAGACTTAAATTCTCTGTGCCAGTACCCACTTTTTTGAACAATGGATTTATGTATAATTAAGTACAACTTTTTCTCTTCCTCCTATTTAAATGAATTGTACTTTTCTATAACTTAAAATGCTTTCTATAAAAGGAGTAGTGGAAACCAAGGTAGTTTTTGTATCTTAATATCCCTAGAGTTCTCCATTTCGTTATTGCTGTGTCATTATGGAAAATATGGAATCTCTGTGTAGTCATATCCACATTCTGATATTTGTGTGCTCTGAATCTTCTCCCATTTTAGTTATCTGAATAGTCTGTTTCTTACCCTGCATTTGGATTCTATTCCAAATTTTCCCCCTAAAGTAAATTTCTTTTTTACTAGAAGGAATTTTATTTGATTTGTTCATCTTTAGAACATAAGGACATAGATTTCCTGAGTGTACACTGATTTCCTATGGCTATGGGGTGGATAGTATTTTGGATTTATCTACCACCAAATGAAATACATAGAAATTTCACCAGCCCTGGTTATATGTTCTTGTTAAAAATTCTGTTCAGGGTTTGGGTTTTTGCTTTTGATTATCAATATGTGATGGTAGTTTTCTGTATGGTGTTTAGATTGCTAGGACTCCATTTTCTCCGTCAGGTGTTAACTCTTTAAATTTGATAAAACTGCATGCATTTATTTTCTTTTAAAGATTTATTTTGTTGATGCTTTAAAAAATTGGGGTGTAGGCCAGAGGTGTGGGGGAGGGGTGAGAGGAGTCACCAGAGAAGGTGGGGAACAGAACAGGCAGCTGTACTGAAATACACTGCTGAGGGGAGCAATGAGCATATTCATAGTGCTATGTCTTAACCCCTTGGGCTACCAGGAAGGCAGATAAGTTTTTATAGTTAAATTTTTTTTCAGAAATTTATATATGTACATATTTGTACATATATATAAATACATATTATTTATATATATAAAGTTTCTGTTGTCTTATATTGTCAAATTTACTAGCAGAAAAATTGTTTACAATATGTCATTTTGTGTTTAATCTCTGAAATATCTGTCAATTTCTTTATGACTAGTCTTGCCCGATGTTTGTTGTCTTTTTTTCCCAATGAATTAGCTTTTGAGTATGTGAGGAAGAATATTATTTAAATAAGTAAAAACTCAGAGAATATTGAAAAAAATACTAAATGTTGAATAAACTACTCTAAGAGTACTGTTAGTGATTGGCTGCATTAAATTTATAAAATCATGATTAAAATTCAATATGTGAGGGCAGAACCAGACTACTTATGATTATAAATGAAATTTATTCACAAGATCCTTCTCTTCCTCAGAAAAGTGCCTTTTATTTTTCTTTCATAAATCAGTGTTTGAGTAGTCAAGATCTACTGAGATCCTTTTGTTTCAGATAAGCATGGATTCTTTGCTTTCCAGCATCTGCCTCTCTGTTTAGCTGTGATGACCATATCATCATCCTCTGATAGTACAATTATAGTAAGTACCATGTCTCCTGGACTCTGGACTTAAAATTTTCATGTCATGCCACAAAGCCTAGGACTTTAGAGACAAATCAGTACCTATGCCTTTTCATGCTACATAGGGGCTGTCCTTCCCAGGAAATTTCCAAGTGGCAGATCTATCCATTGCTTACATACAAACTGGATGATTCAAAATCAAATTGAAGTAGTAGCAAAAACAAAAACAAAAACAAAAACAAAATTGAAACAGAAGAAAAGAGATGTTAGAATTTAGTAAAGATACAGAAAAATTAATAATCTGGTAAAAATAGTAGACTAGTAAAAAGTAAAGTTTTGGCATTTCAAAAAAATAATACATTGGCCTAGTCAAGGGGGGAAGGAGCAATAAAAAAATACCCAAACAATAGTAATTTGTCAATATTTATTTATGAAGAGAATATCTTTGATAAAATTAAAAATTTTAAAATTAAAAAGTCAAGAAAATAAAAACAGCTCCCAATATGTTTATGGAACATGTAAAATATTGATGGTAAACAAAATAGACAAAACATAAATCAACAGTTAGGGTTAAATCTCACTTTTGGGTAAACTAACAACTCTAAGAAGATCGCAACTAAAGTAAACTGTTACTGAACTAATAATAGACATTTATATATGTACATATTTGTACACATAATATATATTATATATATATTCTTATATAGAATGCAAGTATTGTGAAATAGTTAAGAATAAATTTAGTCAAACAAGAAATTTCCTCTCCAAACATGCTGAAGATGTGTTCAATAAAATTCATAAGTTGTTCTTGCAAAAAAATAAAACTAGACACATTCATAGTTAAATTTATCTTTTTCAAAACAAAGTAAGCAATTATTCTCTAATAATTAGTGGAGAAACATAAGAAGCATTCTCACAAGTTAGCAATATGGCTTTTATTCATTATTATTAAACAATTTTGAAAATATGAACTAATTTATGTTGACAAGAGAAAGAAATGAAGTATAAAAATTGGATAGAAAATGTAAATTTTTCATTATTTCTAGATAATATGAATATATACTTTGGAGACTCTACTTCATTAACTAAAATAACCTGACAATTGCAGAAAATAAAGACTTTAGTATGTTGTTGAATAATGTAATTTACACAATTAAAAATAAAACTTTTGTCATCATTAGAGTTTAATATGAATGTTTTTAATATATTTTGGTATCTTGTAGGAAAGGTACCAAAAGGGAAACTTTATTTCTTCTCATTTTTAGCTTAGCTGTAGAATTATTTTTTAATGGGGAATTTTGAATTGGGTGTTATTAAATTTCTTTGACAGATTGAATTTAAAAAAAGTAACCTTCTTATGTGATGAGTTGTTAGGTTTATCTGTTATTTTGTTCAGATATTGTTTTGTGTTCTTTGGTGGAGAATTCTAGTTTACTATCCTGTAAATCTTGATAACTTCTACAGTTTACTTATTAATAAACTACTTAATAAATTACTTAAAAATTACTAGTACAAGTCCAGATTTTTTTTTAAACATTTATTTATTTATGCACACGAGAGCTGGGGTACAGGCCAGAGGTGTGGGGGCGGGTGAGAGGATTCACCACAGAGAGCGGGGAGCAGACAGGCGGACTGACTGAAACACACTGCCAAGGGCAGCAGCGGGCAAAGCAGGAGAGGTCTGCTGCGCCATATGGGACCCCTCTCTGGCCGGCGGCAGGGATCGAACTCGTGCTGTAGAGACTGCGGTTTGCTTCATAGTTTGTTGCTTAACCCACTGCGCCACCAGGGAGGCCCAAGTCCAGAATTTAAAAAAAAAAAAATGTTTAATTTAAAAGCTCATTTCCTATAAATCTTTTAAATGGTACCATTGGATTTTTTTTTATTTTTAGTAAATAATATACTTTTCAATGAGTTACACAACTGTGTGTATGTATGTGTGTGTGTGCATGTACAATTGATTTCATGCATGGCTACAGTACTGATGATAGACATTTTTGTTTTATTCTTATCTTTGTTGGGAATGTTTTTAGGTTTTATCATAAGTACGAACCTGGTTGTGTGTTAAATAAGTGTTGTATTTGTATATTTATGAGGTCATGAGGAAGGAGAAAACTGATGTTTGGAGTGGAGATACCATACAGGTATCAAGAGGAAAAACATTCCAGGAAGAACCACAGCTATCAGGGCCCTAATGTCTATAGTGAAGAAGGGACAATCATGGGGCTGATGGGATAGGAGCAGATAAAGAAGGCGGTAGAAATGAGATCATAGATCAGGTAGAGATTTAGAGAATTGTAAATATTTGAGATTAAGAATATAAAAAAGGAACCATTATGGTATTTTCACCAGAATCTGACTTGATCACATTATATTTTTAAAAGACCCATTCTGATAGCAGTGTCTCTAATTATGTATTGTCAAAAGCTTTACATTATGCTACTTTTAACCAGCTCATATGTTTCCCCTTTCAATTCATAGAGGATGACAGAAGAGCTGGTAGTAGTGCCTTTTTAAACAATGTTTTCTTGATTTCTGTTGTCTTAATATGAATCATTTAGGATTATATATTTTTTTCTGATCATTTATTTGCATACATTTCTAGCAGTCATTGAATCTTTGAGTGATGTTAAATTGAGTTATTGGTATGCTTTCCCTTATTTTCCATCCCAGTGTGTAAGAACACATTTTAAATAGATTATGTGAAGTCTAAAACCTTTACATGATGCATTGGAACTGAGACATAAGCTCTGAGTTATCAGGTGCAATAGTTAATTTTATCATTTCTTCACATTTCCAAATCTTTAAATGTTAATAAATTCTTGCTGTTTTGGAGGTCAGGAATTTGAATGTTAGAAATAATATCCATAAGAAAAACACCATTATTGGTATTTAAGTTAATAGAAACAAATGTATAAAGTGAGACATATTTCAATAGAACTAAATTGTGTTACTTGCTATCCTCTTATAAATGTACATTTATCACTGACATCACTAAAAATACCACTTAATGAAGTGGAATATTTTCAGTTTTATATTTCTTATTAACTACCAGGGTATTCAAGGAATGATAGGATTTATTTACTTTGAATTGCTCAGTTTATAATATTTCTGTACAGTATTAAACTATGAAATGAGCACATAGTTCCACTCATTTATTTACTTATTTAATTACCCATTCATCCAACATTATTTATTGGGTACCTGCTATGTGTCATTTGCTGTCACATGCTAAGATATAGAAGACAAAAAAGGTCTCTGTCCTAATGGAGTTTGCATTTTAGTAGAGGAAAACTGGGTGAAGGGAACACCTAACAAATTATGTAGTATTTTTAAAGTGATAGGGACTATAAAAAATTGCATAAATTATAAGAATGAAGGAGACTAAGAACATTGGGGAAAACCCTCTTAGGGGTTTTCTTGCAATTTTGCAACAGGGTATCAGGATAGACTTCATTCGTAAGATGAGATTTAACAAAATTCTGAAGGAGGTGAGGCAGTAACCATGAAGATGTCCTGAGAGGGTGTTTCTGGGAGGGAAACAAGCCTAGGTGGTTGGAGAGGAAAGGAATAGGACAGGGAAGGGGAGCTAACTGGAATGTAGGAGGGGACATCGTCAGAAAATAACAGGTTAGATCTCATAGAAATTTGAGGGCATTTTAAGGACTTCCTCTTTTAATATGAAGTAGTCATTTCATAGCTTTGAGCAGTGACCTCCTCTGAGAGAAACTTTAATAGAGTCATTTTGTGTAGTCTGTTGACAAAATACTGAGGAGGATATGGAAGACAAGTGTAGAAGAACAGAATTCACTTAACAAGCTACTTCAGTGGTTCAAGCAAGTGTAGTGATGGTTCATTCCAAGGTAGAAACAGGAGATGTAATAAGAAAGACTGAAATTTTGAGTATATTTTGAACTCAAAGACTTGAAGATGATAGATTAGAAATGAATATAGATTTTGTGGGAGACAAGCCAACACTGGCTTAGAGAAACAGAAGCACTGGACTGCCCAGGGTTTCTCTGGCCAGTTTGCTTTCATTTTTGCAAGAATACGGGTTATTTCTGCAAAATCTTCAAAAAAATTATTGCAAAAGAGAAATGCGCTTTGGGAAAGACCAGCATCCTGTACAAGCTGAAACTGGGTGAGATCGTGACCACCATCCCCACTATACACTTCAGTATGGAAATCGTGGAGTACAAGAAAATCAGCTTCACTGTGTGGAATGTGAGCAACCAGGACAAGAACTGGCTGATGTATGTGGTCCTGCTACTCTCATAACACACGAGGTGGTTGACGATAATGACAGTACATGAATGAGGCTCATTAGGAGTTCATAAGGATGCTGGCTGAGGACAAGCTCAGGGACGCCATCTGTTGGTTTCTGCAAACAAGTGCAACCTCCCTCAGACCAGGGACATGCAAGGCCTGCATTTCTGTGCCACAGGAAACTGAGCTATCTTTGTCACCAGCGGGGACATGCTCTTTGAGGGACAGTGCTGGTTCTTCAGGCTTCTCCAGAACTAGAAGTGAACCTGCATTCCTCTCTCCTTCTCACCCGCTCTCTGCCCTCACTCTTTTCTCATGTGGCATTGTGTACCTGTGGTGTGTATGCCAGGAGCTCTCAGGGCTGATCACAGTGCTTTACCATGATGTGAATGTACAGATGCAGAAAGGTTTTATTTAATGTAAACAGTTTTGTTTCCAGTGAGGCAGTTTCTGGTACTCCGATGCAATAATACTCAGTGTTTGTTTTTGTTTATTTTTTAATTGTGAAAAGAGAATCAACTGACTGTTTAGTAATGAGAAGGGATGACAGGCTTTTGTCACCTCCAAGAGTTGCTGGATCAGATGCCAAGCACGCTCCTCTGGGCTCCAGGTCTGTGCTGAAATCCATTTTGGTTTTTAATCTGAACGCACTTGTGCTTTTTAAAAAATAGTTTCAAGGGCCTCCCTGGTGGCGCAGTGGGTTAAGCAACAAACTATGAAGCAAACCGCAGTCTCTACAGCACGAGTTCGATCCCTGCCGCCGGCCAGAGAGGGGTCCCATATGGCGCAGCAGACCTCTCCTGCTTTGCCCGCTGCTGCCCTTGGCAGTGTGTTTCAGTCAGTCCGCCTGTCTGCTCCCCGCTCTCTGTGGTGAATCCTCTCACCCGCCCCCACACCTCTGGCCTATACCCCAGTGCTTGTATGCATAAATAAATAAATCTTAAAAAAATATAAATAAATAAATAATAGTTCAAAGTGCAAGATAAGGAGAACACTTAAACACATAGCAGGAGAGGCTTGCCTCCTGGGAATTCTGCAGGAACAGCCAACTGGAAGTTCTGTGCCACCAGGACCGTGAGGCACCCATTCTTTCTGGTCACTATTGGTTTCCTGGGATTTGATGTCCAGGTCACCCCATTACCATAGAGTCTGTGCTTATATTTATGCTTAAATGGCTGCTCAAGAGACTGACTGGGGGCTGAAGTCAGTTGCTTGGACTCCTGGGAAGTACCTGACCTCCCCTTGGGTATATCTGGGTCCAGAGCAGAGCACTCTCTGCTCCTAGGATATTTGAGGATGGCTGAGGTCTCAGCAGTAGGAATGCAGGGTGGGTGGGGAGGCTGACAGTTCTGTCAATCAGGCACCACAGCTCAGAAGCCTCTGCTACCTATGTTTTTACTCACACCCCCTGCAAGTGTCAGATTTACCATCCAAAATGACAGTCTTTACTTTGTTCTTTTGTATTTTGATAAACACTAAGGAAGCTGGAGCTGTCAAACTTTATATTGGGGAAAACCTCAGACTAGGTTTATTTGGTGTCATGGAACCTCTTACTGCTTTAAATACACGATTAGTAATCAACTGTTTTGTATATTCATCTTCAGTTTTCATTTTGACAAACAAGCACTGTAATTATAGCTATTAGAATAAAATCTCTTAAAAAATGAATGTAAAATGGAAAGAAATGTTAGTGTTTTCCTTTCTTTGGCTCTGAAAAGCTGGAAGATTATATATATAATATTATATAGATATAATCAACAAAATATATAGAATTGTGGTAGGAGCAGTTTTGGAGGAGATAAAGGAGTTGAACTTGAGATAAAGAGCTGGGATATTGAACTTGGAATGCCTTTTAGACAGCCAGATTGCGCAGTCAGATATAAGAATTTGTAGTTCTAGATCTAAGTCTAGTTCTGGAGAAAAAAATGAGAATTGTTGCATAGTGATTGTTTGCTAGGCAGTGAGACTGAGTGAGCACTCAAAGGATGACTGTTAACAGAGAAGAAAGCAAAAGCCAAACTGATAGGTACCTCAGAGTGAGACGAGGAGAGGAACCAGTTACAGAGACCATAAGAGAGTGATGGTGTGTTATGAATTCCATTCAGGGTTGGCTTCCTGGGCATGCAGCAATTTTATAGATATTTAACTTCCCAATTTTACCAAAATGTCATGAAATACACTAGAATGTCATAAAACTTTACAATTCCAAACTGACTTTATATATATACATATATATATATATATATATAAAGGGGTATATGATACAGCAAAATGTGTAATGAATAATTTGATTTTTGGTATATTTGAAAATTAAAGGTGCACTTTTACATTTTTGCATCTTTTTAAACATCTTTACATATATATTTTACATATATATTTACATATGTATATTTAAGACATATTTGATTTTTAATTCAAACAAAACTATGCTAGTTTAGATTATTGAATATCTGCCATTATTAGTTTTCTTGTACTGTTATTAAAAATCTATCAAGTCATTCTAGATGATGTTATTGAGGTCATATTGGTTGAAAACAATGTAAATAAAGCAGAGGTATAGGATCATTCCTCTTCAGATATATACAATGAACATTTCTTTTTACAGTTATAGTGTTGAAAAAGAAACATTTGTATGAGCATATTATTTCAAAAAAATATTGGACATTACTTCTAGTTTCCCCTACTTTTATGAAAAAGAATATTGTTATTTCATTCCTTAAAACCACTGTATACATTCTACTCTGAGGTTCTTATTTTTGCAGTCTCTTCTTCTTAAGGAATGTATTTTGAATGGGGAGACATTGTAAGTCAGGCATATTGTACATATTAAACTAGGGCAGAAACTTTGAAGATTGTACAAGAAATACATGGCAAGTCAAACACTGAATTACTTGCTGAGGAGCTGAATGGGATTTCAACTATTTGAAATAGTTCTAGGCTGGGGCAATTGCCAGTTGTAGAATTTTGGATTTCTCAATGTCATACCATTTTTACACTTAGAAAAGATACAGTTCATTTACCACCAAATTTAAAACCCAATATAACCATGGTTTTGTCATAATGAATGGAATAATTCAGTATTTCTAATAAAATAATGAAATTGAAATGTTGAATTTACATCAATAATTTAATCTAGATATGCTTTCTGACACTGTATTATAAACATGAGACTTTATGTAACCAATGCTAGAGTAAAGTGTAACTATCCATAAAAAATAACTACAACATGCACCAGAAATTTATTTTTGATGGTGCATCAAGGCTAATGATGCAGTGGAAATCTCTACCCCAGGAGGAAGATTTTCACAGAGAAAATAATTTATTTCTAGTCAGTGTTACAATCCTTTTAAATCCCTGTAGACAGCATCTCCTAAAGACTTGTCCCCAACATCGACGTTTCCCAATATACTGCCTCCACCCATGATTGACCACTACTTGACACTTCTTCATTTGATATAATAAAGTTGGAGATCAATTTTTCTTTCACATGAATTTTTATATTGTCTTTCATGTAGATAATTCATTTTTTTCCTTTTTAATTATTTCTTTTTATTTAAGTAGCATTGCATTGTAACATTACATAAATTTCAGTGGTGGATTAATAACCATAGCACCTTCCTTAATATTCTTAATTCTTACCATATATGATCTTAATTAACTTTGACATCTTTCTGGTGAGATGGGTAATGGGAGTCACAATTAAATGAGATGCACAGAAGTTAAGTAGTTCTCCAAAATGGCATAGGGAGTGAACCCTAGGTACAACTCAGAAGTCTTTGCTCTTAATTGTATACTCACATGCCTCATTAGACATGGAAAAAGACATAATCATAATAAAAAAAAAACTACTACTTTGTGTCGCTAGAGTAAGGTAATCGCTAATGAGATTACCGTTACCATTGATCATTTGCCTAGCAAGTGCTATATACAAGAACTTTTCCTCCAAGATCTTATTTATTCCACAAAACATCCCTCAAAACTGGATATTACTGCCACCTTTTACACTAAGGGAAAGATATCTACAGAGCTCCCAAGCTTAAGTGAAACAGGAACATAAATTAAAGTTAACTTCCTCTGGACTCCATGACTTAGATTCTTAATTCATATTGAAGCCTACAAAATAAGAGCATATGGAAAAGAAACAAAAATCAAAAGCATTTCTGTTTTGATATGTAACCAATTTTAGATTCATAATATAAGGAGTTTCACTCTTTTATAGGGCATAGATTAAAGCTAAGTAAAATTAGAAACTATCCTGTTCAGGAAAACTGTACTGACCCATAAGGAGATGTTAAGGAATGAAAACAACTATCACATTTGCTATTACCTAGGAAAAAAACATAGAAGCATAGTTTTCATAGGCAGAATTATGGTATTCAATCTTCTACTATATAACAGAAAATTCCTTAGATAGTCCTAATGCCATGGTTGTGACTAGGAGTAATTATAGAAAGGCATTTTCACAGAATAAGATTTTCTAGACTTAAGAAAATGCAGTTACACACAAGCACATACACATTCCATAATGGTCAGTGGCTTCCTATTGGAAAGAGTATCATGTGATTTTAATACCATTTTCAACATTGTCTCTTAGATTTTTTTTCTAATTTAGACTTTCTATATGATATTACTATGGAAATAAAGGGTAAATGGATCCTTTTTTCCAGCCCTTCATGCTGGCCACATTTACTGGGCATCTAGGATGCTTTTAATATTTACCTATAATCAGTTGAAGAAATATATGATAATATAAAATGTCACAATTTGCAAAGAAACAAGATTTCAAAACAGGATAGAACATATTTAAAAGACTTTTTTTTTTACACTCTTCTTAGCGGGAATTTTGATGCTCTGAGTGTATAAAACCTGATAGTACATGATCAAAATCTTACATGTTAATTCTGCATTGTAAAGTAGGATACTTTTTTGCATAGTAATGCAAGGAACAGAGCACTAAAGATTTTGATGAGGAGGCATGTTATGCACGAGGGCACAAGGCTGAGAGTAATTGTATGATCCATGGTCTTACAGTTTCTATTTCAATCTTTATGTGATGATGAAGTTAACTGTTAAGGATCTCATTTTCAATTACAAAACAAAATTTCCCTTTAATCATATCTCCCAGAGATGTAGCACAAAATCAATGTGAACTAAATGAAGGAAGGTATTTCAGAATTGTATGAACCAATTCTAAATACTCAAAGACACATATTGACAGAAACTTCTCCTTGAAGCATTCCAAGAGCCTGGAGCTAGGGAACTATTCATTTGGTTTATGGTAGGGCAGTACAGCTTATTGGTTAACAATATAGATGAAATATTCAAACCCTAGTCCTACTCATTGATGTGTGATCTTTTGTTTGTAACTCATGTTAATCTTTTTGTTTCTCAATATCTTTATTCTGGAATGGAGGTAATTACTATCTATTTGTGAACTCATTGAAAGTTTAAATGGGGGTATCCCTGGTGGCCTAGGTGTTAAGCTTTAATTCTATCACCAAAACAGTCTTAGTTCAATCCCAGGCCAGGGAGCTATCCCACATATGGCATAGCAGACCTCTCCTGTCTTGCTTGCCCACTGTTCCTCTTAGTAGTGTATTCCAGTAAATCCACCTGTTCTGCTCCCCTCTCTGTCTCTGGTGAATCCCCTCACGCTCTACACCTATGGCCAGCACCCCAGGTACACAAAAATAAAAATGTGAAGTTTAAATGCATTTGATATTTATGATACGGTTAAGAAATTCCCCACAACACCAAATCTAAAGGAGGTATATCCACACATGTACATGCATACAGGGAGTACCTTTATGTGTTGAGCATTTTAATGAATTATTTCATGTCAGAATACAAAAGTATTAATCCCTAAAATAATAAAATTTTATAACTTGCAAAAATATTGTGTGCTTTTTACAAGTGAACTTAAGGCTCTGATAGACATGTAGTTTACTCATTTTCATATAGAGATTCTAAAATGAGTCCTAATACTTCTTTGTTTACCACCAAAAGTACATTTACTACTCACTAAAATGTTGGTTTTCAAATTCTTTTCCACAATATACAGAATCATGGTAAGAGACTTTATAATATGCTGGACAGCGACATCCCCTTCCACTGTCCCCACATTTGGTGTTCCCAGTATCTCTTACAGTAACTGCCAACAGCTCCTTTGTGTTTTCTCTTTTCTCTGATCTTTTTCCTCTGAAAAGCATTATGAAAGCACAAACTCAGAACTCATCTTCCCTGAACACCAATAGGTTTTCCACCCCTGAATTACCCCCCGTACAGATGTCAGTAGCTAGTTTCTATAGGTTGCAATGGAATTTTAAAACCTATAGAGGGAAGTGAAAGCAAAAAGAACTGAAAGCTATACAATAATTTCTGACTGTCCAAACTGACATTTTTGTGTGATGATATCTCACTAAGGCAGCCAAAGATAAAACAGCCTCTGGTTTACAAAGCTCAATGATGCTCCCATAGTCTTTGATGAACCCTCTCTTTTATCTCTATCATTAATTTGGGGAAAGTTTTTTTTGTTGTTGTTGTTTATTTTTTTATATCAGTATTGCATTCATCATCTCTATCTGATAAAAAGAATTACTTTGAAAATTTTAGTATCTTGCACCTTAGTAGTGACGACTTAATTTGTACTCCTCTCAGTCTTGAACTTAGACACTCTGATAGGACAGCAGGTTATCAGAATAGCTCTACTGGGAATTTTTGTTATATTGCCCAAGGTAGTGATGTAGTAACTAGCACTTTTGACTCCTGTGAGTTAATCTGTTGGTTTGCTTTCATTTGCCACTGAATTTTATTTTATTTTATTTTTTTACTTTGGCTTGATCTCTATTCTCACTGTGGCTTGAGTTTTGCTTTATGAATGACTTTGATATCTTTTTTAATTTAAATAAGACCCAAAGGCCTCTAATTCTTGGAATAAAGGAGTCACACAGGAACAGAGAAGGTGAAGAGAAAAGAAGTGATTGATGTGGAATAGAAAGGAATTTGACAAGAAGAGATACAAATCTTTTCTGTTTCCATGTTACAAATTTGAACAAATCGAAGATTAAAAATCTTCTGTGTAATTTGCCTAAAGTCCCAATTCATCCTCAGATATTTTAACACAACCAATTTAAGCATTTTCTATTATCTCCTAGGATCAAAAGAATCAATCAACATCTTCTACAGTCTTATGGGTCCTCAATCATGCTTGCCCAAGGCAATGAAAATCAAATCAAAAGCTGCCTCTATGGGTAGGGGGTTATAACTCAATATAAAAGAAAATACAGCAATAGTATAAAACCTTGCATAAAATGAAATGTAATTCATGCGTATTGAAAACTACATCCTTTCAGAGATTATATGGAGATTTTCTCAATCTGTTCTTTTTTCTCAGAAAATGAGGTTTGAAAATGTCAACCTGTTATTCTTTCTAAGGCAGAAGATTAATTTTGTAATCAGTCCAAACCTTGTGTTCCTAATTTTATAGATTCCTTTTCATTTTGGTAACTTCAGATTATGACATTTTAACAATATTTAGATGGTATTAGATGTTATTTGAGAAATCAGTATTCAATTTAAAACCAATGGTGATTTTATAAGTAACTATACAGACTTGCATATTTTCTAATAGGAATATATGTGTGTGTGAGCATGCACTTGTGCATATGTTTGATTGGTGATAGAAATCAAAAATATTTGGTACAATAATAAGATTGGTGAAAAAGTGGTGATAGAAAAGACTAAGTCAGGGCAGTCTTCCAATATTCATTTTAAATGTCACTAGTTTGATTGTAGTAAGGAAAGTCTCTAAAATATTTTTTTTCTGGGGTGTTTTATTCTATCAATTCACAAAGATGTGAACTTATTCTTTATTCATTAGTTGTCTATGATTTTGGTGTGCACAAAGACTTATTATTACTATTAATTTATTACTACATGTTAGCATGTGATGCAGGAAACAGAACAAGTAAATACTCACTTTTTGTTATCTACTAAATGTCTATAATAATTATTATTATTAAAATGGGGAAATTATATCCATAGCCCTGTCCTTGGATTGCAATTAGTGTAGTATGCTCTCATATGTAGGGAAAGAAAGAAATATGCTGTAGTCATGTATGCCATGTTATAAGAACACATTTATGTTCTACTCAAAATAACTATGTGGGTGTGTCGGGGTGGGGCATAATGGATGTATGGGCATTTTACCTTATGATTTACTGTATTAACCATTACCTCCACAATCTGAGCATGATCAATATAAAGATTACATTTTATTTATTTACAGTTTATATATAGAATTAACTTTAAAAACATTGAAATTGCTGAGTTTAAGAAAGCTACTTTACAGGCTTAAAAATATTAACAATGACATGCATGTTTTTTGATGCATGTGTTAATAATTTTCAAAAGGTTACCTATCTCCTAAATTATATGTACATTCATTTGTGACTGATAGTGGGTGCAGCATGAAAACAGACAAACATGATTTTGATCAAGTTAGTGCCATTTATGAGTACAAGATTTGGATTATATGGTCTATTGTAGAACCTGTCTTGGTATCTAAATGTGAAAATTGCTTTTGTTAAAGGAGGGATGCAGATTTTTTGAATATGATTTATGAAACATTAAAGTTGTGGTAGTTTGTATGATTTAACATCTGTTTGTAAAGTACTGCATGTTTATATCAAGGGAAATTCATGTTTTTCCTTTGTGCATTTCACCTCTAGAGTTTTACTTTGAGTTGTAATATTTAAACAACAAAGTGGATTTCAAATCAAATTTTATCTGGAGTAATATAGAAGTGATTCTGCTAAATTCCACTTAGTAAGTATAACTCTGGAATGATAAAAGGTCTTTGATGTTTTAAAGGTTGGATCAGTTTTATACAGTTAGTGAAACAGGCTTCAGCATAAAATTACCTTGTATATTTGTTGTATGCTAAGACACCGATAATTTTATAGTAGTTTAATATAAAAATATTACAGTGATTTATTTAATGTAGGTGCTTTTTAGGTGAATTAGTTTTGAAGAGATATTTTATGATTATTTTGAATATTAGGCCCTTTATGAAAGATCCAGTATGATCTAAGTTTTCTCTTGATTCATATTCATAGTAACTTAAATATCTGAATTGCATGTATAAGAGACACTAAAGACAAAGTCAGTCAATACTGGCAACTTTTATTTACAACAGAACAGGAACATATATTACAGAGAAACTGAGGATGGAAAGTACAAAATAACTTAAATAATTAAAAATCTGTGGAGTTAAGATCGAGACCAGCAGTGTCTGAAAACTGATTCTTTCTTCTTTTCCTCATGCCATTCCATGATATTCACTATAATATCGGAGGGAGGAGTATTCAACATTGATCTCTTCTCCTTTGATAATTGAAGTCACATCAAATATCTACATCTTTCTATTGTCTTACCTCTTTATTAAAAATCAGCATCATGTTCTACACCAAAAGTTAGTAAAGACAACCCAGTTCATCACTCTCTCAAACTTTCAATATCTTATCTCAGTCAGAATCTAGACTTTACCCTACTTGCAAGCTAGTGATATAGCCTGTTATTTCATAGATGTTGACAGAAGATACTATACTACAGGTTGAGGAACAAAGGATTTTATTTTCCTGTAACAGCAAATAGTATGAGTTTCATGCTTGCTATGGTTTTTCTTGTTGCACGATTTCCAAGTTGGGGGTGATGGGGGGAGTTGGGATTACTGTTTGCCTGGTTGTTTAATATTGTGGGCAAGGAACAAGAGTTGTTGGAATATACATCTTGTATAGCAAGCTTGCTATTTGACCTCCCGGGAGATCTCACCTCATCTCTACTACTACATATACAAATATTAAAATACAACCTTGAAAAAAAAGGAACAGTCTGGATCTTGCATTCTTAGCAAAATCACATAGAATTTGCTGGAACTGATAGGGTTTCTCAACATTTATCTAATATCTTCCATTAAGTCCTTATTGAGCTTAAATTGTATTCACACCCAATTTTTTTGCCACTCTTTTTCGTAAGTGGCATTCCCAGATAAAAATCTTTTGCCTAATCATTCTCTGCACTCAGGCACTGGGGGTTTACACAAAATTTTTATTTACAAATAAAATAATAAAACCATGATGTTTTAGTATACCTAGAGCATGATTTCACTTTTTTTTTTCACTTTCCAAATGAAAGCATTTTTTTCCTGACTCATTCTTAGTTGACTAGCTTACTTCATTTTTCAATTCAAAACTGAAGCCATTGGAGTAAACCTTCCAAAGGTTTCTTCGGTCACATGAAGTAACAATAGCAGCTGTGCAAATAACCTCTGCCATCCCTTCTGTTATTATGAATGAGCTGTCTGTGCTTCTAGCTGAGGCTGAACACTTCATGTATGGATCGAATCCCATCTCCTCTGGACTGTAAAAGGCAATAGTGCAGTTGACCTCTTTTCTCTTACATCATCAGCTACTGCTTTTCTAGATCACTTTAATAAGCATGCAAACAAAGGACATTATCTTCATCTATTTTTTAAAATAGTTACATTCTACATAATTACAATGAAATTCAAGGTTTATTTTTATCCTGTAAACCACCACCACTAGTCTCTGAGCATATTGAGATATCAAAAAGCGTTTAAATGTGCTATCATGAAAAATGAGCCATACATACTGGGACTATCCTGGCAGTGCAGAGTACTAATAAAAGTTGGTAAGTTTAACATTTAATTTTCTTCTTTTCCCATTAGATTATATAAGTAGGAAAGATATTATATTGACTATTCTCCTTGAAAATTAAAGCATATAGAAACCAGACACAGATTCTAATTCTAGTTATGAGATTGTTGTTGAGTACTAATTATAAAGTACTGAACTCCATGCACTGAGTTTGTAAGCCCTCAAATATTTTATTGATCAGGAAAAATAAATACGTACTTAAACATCTCAAATATAATTAAAATATTGTCCTCTAGTCAGGATTTGCCATTCTTTTGCTATCTACATTTAAATAATTGCTTCTATATTTCAACTATTTCTTAACATAGTCATTTTTTTCTTTGAGTTTTAATTTTCTGTATGCTCACAAAACTCTTATCAGGTTTATACCTAATATCTTCATAATTTTCCCATAGCATGTAAAATTAATTTGATGAACAATAAAAAATGATAAATATTTTTGTTCCTAAATCCAGTGGAAGCAATTATATTTATTATGTAGTATTTTTTTTAAAGATTTATTTATTTATGCATACAAGCACTGGGGTACAGGCCAGAGGTGTGGGGGGTGAGAGGATTCACCACAGAGAGCTGGGAGCAG
>JAGFMF010011453.1:6757-38913 GCA_019455555.1 Galemys pyrenaicus | reverse complement strand
CCCCTCCCTGGCCGGCAGCAGGGATCGAACTCGTGCTGCAGTGGCTGCTGTTTGCTTCATAGTGCATTGCTTAACCCACTGCGCCACCAGGGAGGCCCGTATTTTTTTGTTTTAGATTACACAAGTAAAAATATTTTTCTTCTATTCATTGATCTTAGATTTGTTGTTTTGTTAGTGAGGGTATTTAAAATTTATTAGGTTGTTGGATATGCATAAACAATAACAAAGCCTTTTTCCAAATTTATCTTCCAAGGGAACAAAATAAACCTGAGTAATTTTTTTTACCTTATGTTACAAATGGGACAAAGATTTTTGACTCTTAAAGGATGATTTGGGTGAGGAAATATTATCTGTCAAATTTGTATCATTTTCATTTAAAACTACTTAAATAAATTCATTTTATTCCTCTTCTGTTCCCTTCAAATCCCTTCAATATTAGTTGAACTTTAAAAAAATTATGTTTTTATTTCTCAATTAAGACTGAAATATTATTCCATTTCTTCTAACTCACACATAGTTTCATATAGTTATTAAAATCAAAGTCTTGGCAGTGGGTTGAGAATGACTGACTTAAAGTAGCAGTAGAACTGTGGTCACGCTGAAATGGAAACTTCCCAAAATTGGTGGCACATTGTTGCATTGACAACACTGGGAGTCATGGTGCAAGCTTTACAATGCAGGATGCTGCTGAAGGAGCAAGATCCTGGCCTTTTTATTCTTAGAATAACAGTACAACATCAGTTGTATGGGGAAGAAAGGGGAGGAGTGAAACTAGAAAATGTACGATGTCATCTATAGTATCAGGGGTTATGCGTCTGCCCCCTAGGCGCTTTTGATCTCCGTTATGATTCAGTATTGAGACTAAAATCAAGCCCTAGATCCCCAGCCATGGATTCAGTCTTATCAAGGGGGTCCACCCATCAGCTTCTAGGGCCTTTGTCATACATCAGTCAATGGTGCCCCAGGTGTTCAAGGTCATGACTTGTGATGCATACCTTTCCCAGGTTAATCACTTTTTGCTCTTGATCGATTTGAAAGGCACCTTGTAGGGTTGGCTCCTATAACTGACCAGGCATTTCTGACGTTATATAGGAATGCAGAATCATAGTTAACAAAAATGGTGACTGAACAGGATGCTTAGGATTAGTCAACCCAAAACACATTGTTGTATGCATCTGTGGTTTGCAAGGGAGTCTGGAGCTGAATCATTTTTGTCTAAATTTTGACTCTCTAGGTTATTACTGCGTGAATCTGGGATAAGTTACCTAATCACTCTTTGCCTTGATTTCCTCAATTGTAAAATAGCAATAATACTAATACTAGAACCTACATTAAAGAGTGAGTGTGATGATTAAATTGTTTAATACATATAAAGCACATTAAAAACATCCTTGCACATAATATGTATAAAATATAACTTATGGAACCCAAAAGACAAATGGGGAGACAAAAAAAAACAACAACAACAACATTAGAGGTAGTTCCTGAGACCTATAGTACATCAGATATTACACAGCCAAATGACCAGTTAGATTTATAAATATGAAAGAAGGTAAATAAAGACTTACATACCTCAGTTTCAGTTATTTATTTCAACAATGACCAAAGGAAATCACAGTTGTGCTAAAAGACATTAGAAAATAATCTGAAGAGACAGAGCCATCTTTGAAAAAATAATTCCAATATGACATAAATTTGGCATTTATTAGACAGGAAGTTTTAAATATATGTGATATAATGTTAAAGGTTATAATTGAAAAAGTAGGCAATATTCAAAATAAATAAAGTAACCAAAATGGAAATTCTTGGAAAGAATCAAAAGGAAATGCTGGAAATCAAAAACAAAGTAACAGAAATTAAAAAAAAAAAACAAATAACTGTTTTTGCTGGGTTTATAAGCAGACTGATTCTTCCCCAGGATAGAGTCAGTGAGCACAAAGATAACCAACCAAAATTTCCAAATATATTACAAACTTTTTTAAACTGGAGGCAGTCCCCATTGTTTTATTTTTGCTATTATTTTCTTTGCCGTAGGGGCCTAAGTCTTCAAAACTATCTTTATCATTGATATCATGGAGCATATTGTCAGTGTTTTCTTCTATATATTTCATTATCACAAGTCTTACATCTAAATCTCATATCCATTTGGAAATTATCTTTGTACATGTGGTTAGAGTGGTCCAACTTCTTTTACATGTAGACTTCCAGTTTTCTCTGAACCTTTTATTAAAGAGACTATCTCCTCCTCAAGGTGTGTTCATGACTGCTTTATCTTACATTAAAAATTGATATGTCTGTGGACTTACTTCTGGACTTTCAATTCTATTCCATTGATTCATCCATGTGTCTATTTTTATGTCATACTGTGTTATTTTGAGTACTGCTGCTTTGTAGTCTTGTTTAATATTGGATTGCATGACTCTTTTATCCTATTTTTCAGGTTTGTTCTTACTTTTGAAAGCTTTTATGACTCCATATACATTTCAACACCTTTTAAAGTTTCTTTTAAAAATGTTTTAATGCGGATTGCTTTAAACTTATATATCAATTTGGGAAGAATATTGATTTTGATTCTATTGAGGCTCCCCATACATGAGCATTGGTATTTTCTTAATTTTTAAGAAAAAATTAAGTTAGACTGGAGAGTCTAACTCAGTAGGTCAGGCATAAGGCCCTACACATGCCATTTTTTAATATCTCCTGGACCCAATCAGAATTAAAGACTATTTTCAATGAAGAGAGTATCATATATAAATGAAATTAACTGATTCATCCATATGAGCATGCCTGAATAGAGTAAATAAAATTAAAATAATTTCTGGACACAAGAGTTATAAAATACTATAGTGAAAAATGAATTAGCTGTTATTATTTATCAGAACAAAAACACAGTTTTAACGTATTTCTAAATCTTTTGATGAAAGCACATTTGTCCAAAACCATAATACATAATGAAAACATTTTTATTCTTCATAACATCTCCGTTGATATGTGCAAAATATGTATTTGCCATATTATACAAATAATTAAGCAAATATAATCTTTTCTTTGTCACAATATTAGAAATTCTTTTGTGTTGAAAAAAGATTAACTTTCAAAATAGCATTGAGAATATAAACAGAACAGTGTGCTAATAAATAAAGATATTTTAATCTTATTATATTTCCACTGTGCAGCAATTACTGTTTTCTTTCAAACCTTACATATTTATACTCAAAATTTAACTAAACTGTTATTTTTTGTATAAAAATACCAGTGCCTAGCATATTAAAAATTGCAAAAAAAAAAAAACCCTTGGAAAAATAGACATGAATGTATACATTACTGAGGGTTAGCAGACGTATTTTGTATTTATATCTTTGAACTAGCATTCCTGCTGAATTCTGATTCTGTACTATATTGATGATCTCAGTTTAGTATTTTTATTTACTTTCATTTTGTTTATATGGTATATATATATATATATATATATATATATTATTCACAGTGCCCCATCATAAATCCAGCATGATTTTCTTTATTCATCCAGGATATTATTTCTCATTTCCAATAGACATACAATATTAACTTAGGATTCATAACCATTCAGATCAAATTATCATTCCTCATCTTTTATAATGATCCCAAATACTCCTACGAAAGTTTTCAATAGCCTGTTTAATCGTAGGTTCACTAGAGGATATAATCCAAACACTTTAAGAAATTATTATCTTTAATTAAATAATCTTTACTTTTCTTTGAAATGTGATGCTTTTTTCCCTTATGTCCCAAATGGGCTAAAGTCAAGAGGGAAACAGTTATGTCTTCCGGTGTCTGTCAAAGTTTCTGTGATATCAAGTGTACTTTGCTTTACTTAATAAATGTAAGCTTGCCATATTATCTCTGGAAGGATCCACCCATCCTCAATAATTAATGCAAGTAATTTTTGTTAGGAAAAATAAGCTAATTTTCCAAATGTTTAATCTCAATAACTGGTGTCTACCTGATTTTTCTGATGTAATTGTAGTCCTCAATCTTCTGGGTCTTCACCACTGATGGTTTAATTCTAGAGATCCTAGTACCTTGTGTACTATTCTCTACTGCCTATAGCAAGGAAAAATGTATATAATTATGAGAAAATTGCTCTGGAGCATGGGTGATGTCAGTCATTCCTCAATATTAGGTAATCATTGTATCTCTGCTCTAGTGGCACAGTGCCATTAGAGAAACTCCCAAACCATAGCAACAGTAAGGCACTATGTTTTGTTCCATGTTAGATCTTTGACTAGGAGTCAGACAGATCTATGTATACTTACAGTTATCTCAACAATTGTTATTTAGTTATCCTATAGCCCCTGCTCAGAGTACAAGCCAACTCCTTGCCAATCTGTCAGTCATCAGTCATGTTAAGACAACATTCTTCCATTTTACATCATATTCATCTCAGATTTTCCAAAGTCTAAACCTGGTGAGACCTACATGTGTGGATGTTAGCAAACACAATGTTCTCATGAACATTTTATAAATTCCTTCTACTACCCATTATAATTGTCTATAAGAACAAATGATAAAGAAATGCACAATAAATTTACATCATGAATATTCAGAGTGACCTAAAATTTAAGAACAATTTTATTTTTTGTAACAGATAGGACTTTTCTTCAAAGTTTATATGATTTCATTCTCTTTTATAGAAGTCATAAGTACACAACTATCTGCAAATCGGAAGGTATAATGATGTATTTAGACCAAAATTACATATAGTTATAGGGATTAAAATATATTTCCTTAATTATTGAAATATTGCAGAATGTTGTAGTATTTAGCTAGACTATACAAACTGCATGATGTGCCTAAATAGCAAGGATATTAACTTAACTAATGATCCTTTAAATGGGTATGTAAAATATAATTTAAGCTACTTGCAACATGCAAAAGAGAGGTATCATTTGTTACTGCCAAAAATCACTGGCATGTGGAAATCAGAAAATCATTAGCCTTGATAGAAATATCTTAATACAACAGGGAAGAGAACACATTACTTAGAGCACTTAAATGACAATTGATGCAACCACTGGCGAAATGCAAGGGGAAAAAAGCTGATACAATTTAGTGAATGATAAATTCTGCACTTAGTATTTATGCATGCAAAGGAACGGAAATCTTTGCTCATTAACCAGTGCACTTAGTTTGTGAGCCAGAATGCTTCAGACTGATGCCCTAATTGTCATAAATGTTGTCTTCTGTGCAAGTTTAATTTAGACTTAAGAAAAATTGTTATCCAGAGTGGTGAGCGATTCTGTGTCTTTTTGCTATTTCTTATATTCTTCATCAGCCTAAATCAGTTTACTTAAATCTTTGCTTATTGGCTTCCTATTCCATGAGGCCCCTATAATATCCTCCAGCTAGAACTAATTTCTCTCTTTCTACCTTCACCATACTGCACTATTTTTTACGTTTATCATAAAGTGATTATGGGTATATTTATAGGGATACCTCTTTTAACTTTGTATTCTAGAGCACAGATTTTCCGTATCTGTTCAAGACTGGCTTGAATCTGTTCAAGATTTGTAGACTGTCCTGTCTAAGTTTGACTCTTACTTGCTAGTCTGTTTGTGCTCTTGAATCTGCAACTGACAAACAGTTCTTCAGTTGATAATGGTTTCTATTTGAGTCTCAGAAAGTATATTGAAGATTCCCCAAAGAATGAACAAATCTGGTGATTTATGTTCTTTAAACACAAGGTAGCACAAAGCATCATGTGTGAACCTCAGATAGATGCAAACTATATTTTAGGTCTCCCACTTCACCATTTGTACATCTGTAAATAGTAATAAGAAATCAGTCAATTATCACATAATGCCATGTTAATTGAATTTTAAATTATTTTGTAGGGAACATATCTCCTTAGCAGTTGCCATTCCTTGATTTATTTTTCATGTACATTTATGGAACTTTCTACCACTTTATTTGAATAGAGAACAGGTAGGATGCACCTGTATTTGTGTATGTACTCACATACCATATAACACAGATATTTACTGAAAACAGGGGTCTTACCTCAGTGGTAAGTTCTTAATTTGGTAGAAATGCCAACGAAGCAATATAAATGCATGGAGAGGACAAAATCAGTATTATTATAAACAGAGAATCACATTAACTAGTAGCAACTGAAGGGTGCCTAACTACCTAAAGAGGGCAGTAGTAATCATGACCAGTTTCATAAAATAATGAAAATACATTTATCCCCCTTTTTAAGAGAAACACACCTGATTTTCATGAGATGTGCTAAACTTCTATCCATTCAATTTAAATTAAGTTTATTATTATTATTATTTAATATCTTGTTCATATAAAGCCCTTCTGTGGATGAGATTCAGCTCATGGACTACCTGTTTATGCCACTATGGTGACCATTCTATTTTTTTCCTTCCTGTTTTATTTTTCTCATCCCATCTGCTCCTCTTTCTTTGTATGCATATGCCTACATGCATGTGTAGTGTAGTTTATATAAATTAATGATTTACAATCAAGTATACAATAGGAAGTAAGAAATACCTAAATAAATATATAACAGTATGAAAGAAGTAATAAATTACTACAAATATAGGTGTGGTCTGGGAGTACTGACTACTGTCTTGGTATACTATTAGATTTATATTTTGGGGGTCCTCCCTGGTGGCTCAGTGTGTTAAGCAACACACTATGAGGCAAACCCAGCCACTGCAGCATGAGTTCGATCCCTGCCGCCAACTAGGGTGGGGACCCATGTGGCATTGCAGACCTCTCCTGCCTGGCCCACTGCTGCCCTCGGCAGTATGCTTCAGTCAGTCTGCCTGTTCTGTTCCCAGCTCTGTCTCTGGCAAATCCTCTCACCTCCCTGGACTTTGGCCTGTACCCTAGATCTTGTATGCATAAATAAATCTTTTAAAAAAAGATTTGTATTTTGTATTTGCAGTGGTAAAGCTAAAAGACAAAATCATTTATAAGATTTACAAACTTGCACGCACACAGACATCCTACCAATTAATGAGGGGGAGCATAAGTTTTCCAAGTACTGAATTTTGTGATAAAAATAAGCCTCTCTGTATAATATCATACAAGTGTTCTTAAGAACACCACTACAAAATGTAATTTTTGTGGGATTACTTCTTAATTGTGTTTCTCTGTGTAGACAAGTCATGTGAAATACCAAACTCAATTTTTTGCCATGGCTTCATTGAGGTGACAGGCAGATGAAAGTCAAAGTTAGACTTGGTAAGTAGACTAGATGGTGAGAGAAATGGTGTCCCTATAACTCTTAACAATATTTTATTAATTTTTGTATCCTTAGAGTCTTTAACAAAGCTTTCTATCTGTAGAAGATGTTCTATGAGAGTGAATATATGAGTTTAATTAAGTACATATTTGACAATAGGTAAAAAGTCATCTCAAATACAAAATATTCAATCTAAGAAAAGAATTTATGCTCTGTTGGTCACAGTGCAATTATGGATTAGCTTAAAACATGCTTTTTGTTTCTTGGACATTTCATTAATACAAACAGAAATATAGCTTCACTATATATGTCAAAATTACCAAATATAAATTAAAAATTCATAACATTTACTAGTAGAATGCATGATGTTATATTTTATCATTATTTCTTAAAATAAACATTTACTGTAGATCATCTTTTTATATTTTTTTTCAGTGGCAGAGCAGTTTATACTCAGATGTCTATGACAAGGCCCACTCACCTATTGAAGGGCAGTCATAAGGACTCATCCAAATGGGCCCAAGTAATTGAAGCTACAGGAGAAAAGAGCCCATTCATTACTAGCTGTCCTGTAATAGTTTTTTTGTTGTTGTTGTTGTTTTTAAAGATTTATTAACTGATGGGGTACAGGCCAAAGATTTTAGGAGTGAGAGGATTTACCAGTGACAGAGTGGGGAACAGAACAGGCAGATTGACTGAAGTACACTGCTGAGGGGAGCAGCTGGTGAGGTAGAAGAGGTCTGCTGCACCATGTGGGTCACTTCCCTGACCAGGGATCAAACTCATGCTACAGTAGTTGTGGACGCTTCCTAGTGTGATGCTTAACTCCTTGTGCCACCAGGGAGGCCCCTACAGTTATGGATTTTTTTTTCCTCCCTCAAGTATGCAGACTAACAATCTGAAGGACATTTAAGCTAGAAATGCCTCCCCTCATTCACACCTTTCCAGGCATGCAGTGCTGATACATAACTAAGAAAAGCTGGTATTCAGGTGGAAGCAACAGAATTGAGACAATGGCATAGAAAAAGATGAGTGATTAATGATTGAACAGTAGAGAAAAGTAATTTTTTTGTTTGTAGCTCAAAGTCAACAGACTTGTCTCGAAATTAGCTAGGTATATTCAACCACCCTCCACACCCATGCACATATGCATTGACTTGCAAATACCACTCACTTGTTATTGATTAAATTATGACTAGGATGAAATTAATTCAACTGTGTAAAAGAGAAATTGAAATGATATATTTAGTAGTGGAGTAAAAAAAAATCAATGATTTTGCATGTGTGCTTTTCACAATAATAATTGTGAATAATACCTATGTGTTAAAATACACAGTTTGTTTGTTTTTCAGTGGTCCAGGTTGTTGATTATGGGGTCATGGTACTTGGGTTGAAGTCAGCAAAGAACTGTATTTTTATACTGACCTTGCTCAGAACTTGAATATAAAAAAGTCCTTCTTCAAGAATTTGTTTCAAGATTATAATGTTTTTTTAGTGTCTTATGTTTTTTAAGTGCTCCTGTTCATCTTCTGAAGGTTGAGCAAGGCAGCAGTGCCTTTTATATCTTTATATTTTCAGCGTATTTTGACATTTAGCTTATTTTGATATTATTACCTCCCAATTGGATTTATTTTATATACATACATATACACATTTGTGTGTATATGTGTGCATATATACATATATACGTGTATATATATATTTCTTTACAACTGGAACAACACTCTGATTGGCAATAAAACTGGAAATAATAAATGCTAAGTATTTGCCATTGCCTAGTTCATGAAGATATAAAATGTGCTTTTTTTTTGTTTTATTCACACACACACACACCACATACATATATATATTTACTTAGTAGAGGAAAGTCTGAGGCAAGATTGATGCAGTACTTTTGTATAATATGTACATTTGTTATGTTTGAAATACAAATATTTTCTCAAAATGTATTCTCCATATCTTTGTATTGATTTTGACAAGTAAAGATCTTTTCATTCTATATAATCAAATATTTTATTAACTGTGGATTTATTATAGCCCTTAAGTCACAGTTGTCAACCCCTAGAACATAAGTTTTTCAGAGAATACTTTGTTTTTTGTGAACAATATGTATGTAACAATCTCTCACTAAGCCCTTATCACTCTGTTAAAATTGTCCAGCTGAATTTCAAATGATGATTTTAGTGTTCAAAGTGAAACTTATATAATTATGTTGTGTCTTAGATTATTTATTTTCCTTTGTTTTATTAAATATCTCCTTTTGTTTTAATGTTGTTTTTCTTATTTTAGTCTCAAGTGAGTAGAGGTTATAAATGTTTGTGCAAAATCAAGAAGAGTGTCTTCTTTTCAGCTCCATTCACTATCTACCTTTAGATGCTAGAATTATAGATAATGTGTTAGTTAACATTCATAACCATCCACAACTTTCTACTGTTCAATGCTCTTCTATTAAATTCTATTAATTTTTTTGCCTAAGTGGATAATTCATGGTACCACTGACTGGTCACTTTACCACAAGTAGTACATTTCATTCTTACAAAGTTTAATATATTTATTTTATATGCCTGGAATTATAATTGGAAATCTTCAATTCTGAGAATATACAACTCCATGGTTGCTTTCTTGAACGTGGCACTGCCCATCTTCGGATATAAATCAACAAGTACTTAATTTTGATGCCCCTAAAAACATTTAATAATTGTAAATTACACATACAAAGATGACATTAGCAAAATGCTACTATAGAGAAAAGATAGACATATGAGTGTACTAAATGCCGGATAAAGTAACTCATGGAACTGATAGACCTTGTCCTCTATCTCACTGATGAGAAGCCTATGTTATTCAAGGAGGTTCCATAATGGAAATTAGTAAACACACTTTTCAGGGGTCTTTTTCATCATTGTCCATCAATTGTTTTCAGTGCTTCCTGTGAGCTTTAACTTGTTAAAAGTCTATTCTAAGGGTGTTTTTTTTTTTTTTTTTGGTTTTAGTACAATTGAAAGTCTTTTCATGGTGTGATTTTAAGAGTATTTTAAGAGAAAATGGTGAATGTGACTAGTGTATGTTACTCATATTTTCTTCATGCCAAGGAAAATAAACATGATTGATATTATAGGAAATCCATCCTAGATATATGAAATTTTATTAAATATGGATAGATATTTAAGTTTTGATAACTTTTAAAATGGATGATAAATGTAATATGTATCAATATATTTAGATTAGTGAAACTAAAAAATTTAAATTGATATTGATAAATTTTAAATATACTAAACATACGTGTTATGTCTTTGTGGGAGGCAGAATAAATGGTTGGAGGGCAATGAGTGTCTTAGTGCTGTGTGCGATGTGTTTGCATACATCTGGAGATGTGAGATTCTGTATTTCTAAATAATGCAGTTATAAACCAGTATTATCTTAATAAAAAAATCAAATAAAAATTGCTTTACTAAACTAGGAAATAGATTACATAAAAATTCTATTCCTAGTTTATATTCTTAATATCTGACTTAAACATTAGGCATGCTATAAAAATCCTTTATTAAAAATATACATATTTTAAATTTGGACCTGCAAATCTTATATTTATTTTTTCTATATAATCTTCCAAATTTGGATATTTATTGGTTCATCCTTCTGCATGATGATGTTGGGTTATGGAGTCTATTTTCTCTGATATCCAGTTGCTGCATAATCACTGGCTATTATGCCTGTCCAAACCATTGAACATTTGTAGGCATGATATAGAACTGGATTACTCTGGAAAATCGTGTCTTAAAAATTCCTATTACAATAACGATTGAGTCAAACTTTTTTCCTCTTTTGCATTGTATGTCCTCCTATAAATCTGCACAATTAGTTTGAATTCTTATTTGTTTGGCACAATAATATAATACAAATTGGTTATTCTAAAAGCTTAATCTATAGAAGATCATCTGTGGGTGGAGGAGTCTCTGAGTTATTGAAGACTGCCAGCCAGAATCATGCAAAGTTCCAGAGGTTTAACATTTTTGCTTCTGGGAGAGAGGCAAGGATGGCATCAGAGGAAGTTGACTCCTGGGAAGATACTCTGAAAGTAGAAGTAGTTCAGAGGGGCAGTGGATCCAGAGGATCTTGCAATTGGGGAAGAATTATAGCAGCTCTTGAATATCAGAGACCAATGCTGATTATACCAGAAAGGACACTGAGAAAATTAAATTCCATACAAAGAAGATGTGTTGAGAGAAGCATCTAGACTCTTGTGTCATGGTGGTAGCCTGCTTCTGCAAATCTTGGACCTGTGCTCCCATGTTTGATTGGTGGCCCTAGGATTCAAGAGCTGGTTAATGTGAAAATGTACCCTTAGCTGAGGTTAATTAGTGTGGAGGAACTGGGGATACCCCGGATGGTTGTTTCCCCAGTGAAGAAAACAGGAAACAGAACAACTCCTCCTCTCATACCATATTAGAAATTGAATTGATCCTAAGAATTAGGATAATCTGGCCACACATCTGGAAACCCAGATAGGAGCTATCAGCAGTATTACAAACATGAGCCACCGACATACACACACTGACACCAGTGACTGGACCATCCTGCCCTTCCTCCATTCCATGAGTGAGGAGGAGTTGTAGAGTCCTTCTCCATGGAACAGAAGATATTGAAATGACATCCCAAGAAAAGTTAAAAACAAAACAAAAAAAAAACAAGAGCTCCTGAGCGCTCACAATAAAGCATCAGCTCCACACACAAAAAAAGGAGGGGCCTCCCTGGTGGTGCAGTGGGTTGAGCCCCACACAGTGAAGAATCGAGTTCAATCCCTGGCCAGGGAGGGGACCCACATGGTGAGGTAGACCTCTCTTGCCTGCCCTCTGCTCCCCTCAGCAGTGTGTTTCAGTAGATCTGCCTGTCCTGCTCCCCACTCTGTCTCTGGTGAATACTCTCACCTCCAACAACTCTGGCCTGTACCCCTGCTCTTTTATTCATAAATAAATAAATCCTAAAAAAAAAAACAAAACATTTTCTGGATTAGTGGAAGCTGTGCACCCTTAGCTTCCTTGAAAAAAAAAAAAAAAAACACACACAGCAACCTGGAGAACTACAAAATGGGGAGATGAAAAGTACATACAATGCACAAGCATTGTATGTCATACAGGAATAATATCAACACAGAAAACATCGAAATACTACCACAAAGACATGGAAGATCTTTTCTTTCTCTGAGATAAAGAGTTCAAAATTATAATGAAAAATACATTCAAAGATTGGAAGAAAACAGAAAAGATGATGAAAGATTTATAAAAATATCAGAAAAACAAAAGATTGTGCTGAGAAATAAAATTAATGTATATAAGATAGAAACTGAAGCTTTAAATATTAAGAAGATAACATATGCAAATGAAAAAAAAAAACAACTCTGGAGAAAGCTATGGAAATATAAGAGACCTTGGAGATGGAGATGATTATGTAAAAGGAATTCAGGTAGAAATATGAAGAAAAACAAAATGAAACAGTTTGAGAATTATATTTCCATGAGTAAACAAAAAATTATGGTTATTCCAGAAGGGGAAGAATGAGAGAGAAAGACATAGAAGGAAAGTCACTCAAATAAATAATAAAGCAAAACTTCCTAAACCTAGAAAAGGAGCTAAATATGTAAATCTATGAAGACCAAAGAACACAAGTTTCAAGAGTTCAAAGAAAGAATATTGAAGCTAACTATGTGGAGGAAAACCAATAGATATATTGGTACTCATATCAAGGTTATGTTTGACTTCTCTGGGGAAATGTTACAGGGCAATTCTGATATTAAATGAGTTTGCTTATAATAAGCCCGACTGCAGGCACACATAACAAAGGTTAAGGTTTCATTTACAAAAGAAGGGGAAATAAAGTAATGAATAACACTTCATTACATTTGAGAGGGAGACAAATTTGTAAATGTGTCTTACCAGTTTGAGCTGGAACCCAGAGGAACTCTGAGAGCTGGCTCCAAATGAAGAGAGCCCCCAAGGCCCACATGTCTGGTGTTATACCAAGCCTGGCTGCTTAACTCCACCATTGGTTCCCTGTGATCCACTCTTCGATGATGACCTTATGAGATTTATAGATTTTGGATATTGTTGGTCTGGAGTGGGGGTTGAAGTTCATAAACCTATGTTTAATTCATTCAGGACAACCTTATCCCCCTAACAGAAACAGTATAAAAAGAAGAGAATGGAATAATGTATTCAAAATAATTACAGATAAAACCTGCTAGTCAAGAATACTCTATCCTGCAAGATTCTCCTTCAGATCTGAGGGAGAATTAAGACCTTTTTAGACAATCCAAAGGTGAAGGAGTTGGCCAACACTAGACCCCCCCCCACAAGAAATGTTAAAAGTAGTTATTCTAAATCAGAGAGCAGAACATTGACTGGTTGGATCAGAAAGCAAAATCTGACCTTTTGCTGTTTTCAGGTCACACATCTGAGCTCCAGAAAAACAGGCTCAACATAAAGAGTTTGAAAACAAATGGAAATCAAAAAAGTACAGACAGTAACATTTATAGCAGATCAAACAATTTCTAGATAAAAAGACAAGAGGAGATAATGATGGAAACTATATAATAATGAAAGAATCAATATACCTGGAACACATAACACCATATTCACCAAATTAAGGATCATAAAAATATATAAGGCCAATATTATCTGCTGGAAAAAGTAGTCTTTGGCAGCAACACTATGGTGGTTATAGACTTCAACATCCTACCATTATCAATGGACAGATTGACCAGAAAGAAAAATTCTTTTTAAAGATTTATTTATTTATGCATCCAAGCACTGGGGTACAGGCCAGAGGTGTGGGGGGTGAGAGGATTCACCACAGACTGAGCAGGGAGCAGAACAGGCAGATCAACAGAAGTACTCTGCTGAGGGGAGCAGCGGGCACAGTGGGAGAGGTCTGCTGCACCATGTGGGTCCCCCCCGCCCCTGGACGGCAGCAAGGATCGAACTCGTGCTGCAGTGGCTGCAGTTTGCTTCATAGTGCATCACCCAACCCACTGCGCCACCAGGGAGGCCCCAGAAAGAACATTAAAAAGGGAAAGTGAGCATTACACAAAACAAACAGCAACAGCAAAATGATCACATAGGCTTAATAAATATAGAACACTGTAACACAAAATATCTGAATACACATTCTTCTCAAGAGCACATTGGATATACTCCAGGGTAGACCACAGTTTGGGTCACAAAAAATAGGGTTAACATTATGAAGTTGAAATTGTATCAAGTATCTTCACTGGTTATGATGGTATCATATTAGTAGTCAACCTTGGAAAGAAAGCAAAAAAAAAACACTATACATAAGTAGAGACTAAATAACAAAATACTGAATGTGACTATTGGGTTGACAGGAAATCAAAGAAAATAAAGCATATTTTGAAACAAATGAAGGGGAGGACTTTTATTCATTCAGGGATTACCAAATGACAGGGCTTTAAAAAGTTTGATCTCTAGATTCACTGCATCAGAATAATTACAAGTTGAGTTTCTCAAACCTCCTACCCTGCTTCCCAGCACTGAATCATAAATTCATTATAATCTGTGAAACCCATTCTAACTAAGAGAAGTTTAAAGTTTAACTTGATAGTTTAAATTTTGTTGCTAGATTTCTTTACACTATAAAGACAGTACTTAGTGCTTTGATGTAATTTGAAATAAAATGAAGTAATCTTCTGCTCTGAAAATATCAGAAGTCTAATGCATGAATTACTGAATTCACATTCTAAGATCTCAGGTGATTTTTACATGAAGGTGGTATAAATTGACATATACTATTATCAGTGGGAACCTTGAGTAATATTCATTGTATCATTATGTTCTCACATTGCTTTTTGGATACCAGTACTATTTATAAAATACTTCTCCATGACCATAACAACTACTATTGCATGCTTTTGGGTCATCCCTTTGGTTTATGTTTATGTGCATCCTAATACTTTATAAATATACTCTAACATTTGAAATGAAGTACATAATATCATATAAAGCCTCCATATAAATTTCTTTTCAAGTTTTAAATGATGGGTCTCTGCTGTCTAATTAGGGAGGTATAAAAATTTAATAGCAATTCATATGTACGTTATTTTGTACTTATTTGCATTTATTTCTATGACTCACTTTTTAAAGAAATTGAAAGTTTAACTTGATAGTTTAAATTTTGTTAATAGATTTCCTTACACTATAAAGTCAGTACTTAGTGCTTTGATGTAATTTGAAATAAAATGAAGTAATCTTCTATTCTGAAAATATAAAAAGTCTAATGCATGAATTACTGAATCCACAAGGTTATTTCACATGTGAAACTATATTGTAATTTGTTTTTTAGTGGCATATACAGCTTTCTATAACTATATATCTTTAAGATTTATGTATGCAGTAAAAAAGTCTGTATTTTAAATTTAGTGTATAATAAAAATATCAATAATATATTACTCTGGATTTTCTTGATACTTATGCTTATTGTAACAATTCAGTTTCTATGTGTGACATTAAATATATCTTCATGCTTTTAAAAATTCTCATCTGCCCACACACACATGAATCCGGCTTTGTGAATATGTAATCAACCTTTAAAATCCATATTATTAAAATAGGGAAATAGCTTAACTCACATCTCTCTGTTTACTTTTTATGTTTCATAGACTTGGGAAGATTGTGAAGTGTTTTGGTGCAGAGTATCTCAAAGTCTAAAAGCAATTAAGCAATTGTCATTTGTACCATCAAATAACTATTGCCCATTTTGTTTATGCCAATAAGCACTCAAAAATTAAATTTACATAATAGAACTGACCTATATCATATAGATTCTTAGGCATGCAATGTTATTTAAGTGATTTTATAAAGTGACCTATAAAAGACTAAATGTAAATTTTATAGGGCATTATATGTTTGGAAGTATATACTAGAAGAGTTCAGTCTGTTGTGGTGAGTGAAGATTTTGAATCTATTCCCCAGAAGAGGAAAGGCTGACTTTTTTAAGAGGATGCAGAGAAACTTGGGTGATTGATTGAGAAAATACTGTACATACAATAGTTGGCTTAATGCTTCTTCTATAAGTCTGTATCTGAGGGAATGTTACTTAAATGATTTTTGCTTATTTCATAGCTTTCCAGTACAATCTACAAGGCACACCCACACATTTGTATTACTTTTGCAACTTTAGAGTTTCTTTTTTGGACTCCTGAAAAAATGAACATAGAAATATAAGCATCATGGATTATGAATAGATTATTAAATTTTAATGTCCAGTTCAATATTCATTTACATTTTAGAAGTAACATGATTATTCTGACCTTTGCAAATTCATGTCAAATGGAACTGCATAACATCTTATAATCTGTTTTATAACATTTACTGTTTAAAAAACATTTCTCAAGACTTTGAATCTTTTTACTTTGTTGTTAGTTTTAAGATTATATTCAGATGACTTTTGGAGATATCTTGGAGAGAGCTTTATCAGAATGAAAAAGAAATAGCTACCTTTTATAAAACACCTATCTTATTTTAAAACAGCTTTTATCATAATTATATTTCCCATCAGTTGTTTCCTAATAGGGGAATATGTCAAATAGTGGAAAATTTCCAAACATACTCCATCCTTAAAATGTGATTCACACTCTTCCCGCATACAATTTTACCAGTCCAAGGAAGAGTGCTTCTCCCTGTTATAATGCAGATAGCAGTTTGGTACTTGCTCCACAACATGTGTTCTGTCCTAGACAACTCCAGTAGAGACAACAACTTTTGAAAGAGCTATTCAAAGCCAAAAACTTAATTTCCTGGACAGAGTATATATGTGTGCATGCATGTACAAATGTGTATATATACATATCTACATACACACATGCATGCACACACAGGATCTTTGATACCATCACTAAAATATTCTTCTAGTAGAAATAGATTGAATATCTTGGATAATTGCATTCTGCTGTGAAGTAATGAAAGTAAGTTGAAAGCATAAATATATTGCTGAAGGCCAGCTACCGCAGAAGGCCAGGTCCCTGAAGGATGGAACGGTGTTGGCGAGGGAGGGGAAGGGGGAAGAGCACCAGACTTGCATGGAATTTGGTATCTGTCTTCCTGAGAGTCTCAGCAGTCTTTATTTATACTTTACAAGCAAGCAGTGAGATTACCTCAACACCTGCGTACAGCAGGCAGTCAACAAACATTACATTTTTTCAAGGACTGCTTGGGGTCCCCCCCCCCAACTCCCATTCAGAATTTATGACACAGACCACTTTGAAGTAAAGTTTATATCTGAAACATGTTTCTATTAGTATCTTAATTCACAGGCTTATCAATGTTAAAGCATACAAGGCAACTTTGTGTAAATACAAGTAAATGTTTTATTCACTGAGTGTAAGATAAACTAATAGCCACAAGGTCACACTAGTGTCAATATCCAAAAAGCTATAAGCCCCCAATTAAAGGGAAATACTAAAGCGTAAGTTATCTCTAAACCTAACAGTAGTCTTCAAAAGGAGTCACTAACTTCATTCTAAACCTAAAACTAATTAGAGAGTTTTTCTATGTATGATCTCAACTTAAGTAGAACAAAGGCAAAAGGAAGAGGAGGAGGGGAAGGAGAGTCTACGTGACACCTTTATCTTCTGGAAAGTCTGGGAGACTGCCTAATGACTAACTTTTGGGTTTGTGAAACAACCATATTTTACTCTTCCTGGTTTTATGACTTTTTTAAATTAGTGGCAGCATTTACCAGTCATAAAGGTTTCTGTTGTAGTATCTGTCAATCAGTAAGTTCATTACATCTAACTATTTTGTTTGACAAATAACCAAAATTACAACTGCTCCCATGAATTATGTTTCAGTGAGCACACATTAAGAGACTCATAGAACTGCAGTTATAAAGTTAGTCAAAACAAAAGGAATCTGGCAGGGGCCAGCTATGGACCCCCTGATTTTTCAGGAATATCCCTCATACCGAACTTTTGTCACATAATATGAGTAGCATGGCACGCACCAATATATCACAGAACATGGGAAGTTGATACCTGTTTCCTAAATAGTTTTGCTGCTATTGCTGAAAATCAGGAAATGTGGTATGTTTATTTCCGTTAACCATGTTACCTGTTATGTTTCAAGGAAGTCAGAAATGAGATCTTATGTGGAAATGATACTTAACTTGTATTAGACTATTTTCTAATTGGGGTGGGATGATACAGGGTTAACACAGAGGCCAAAGTATCTGAGTAAAATGCAGATTTGACAATCAGGCTGAAGTATTAATATTCCAGTGAGGAACCTAACAAGCTCTATGCAACTTTGTCTCATCTCTGTCTCAAAAGTATTATGTTAGAAGGATGGAGATGCTTGACATATCATAAGTTCTTAATATTAAATGCATATTTCCTCAAAATAATTAATGCCTCCTCACACCTCAAAGTATAAGTCTAAACCTTGTGAGGGAAATATCTGAAATTTTATAAGTTTATTTGCTGACTTAATTGTCTAAGTTTGAAGTGCCAGATTCCTCCAAATTCTGAAAATTATATTAGTATAGAATTTATTGTCAGCAGCATTAAATAACCTTCCCTTCCCTTCCCTTAAGAATATGACATCTGAGTTAAAAACTATAATTTGAGTAATAGAGAACAGCCTACTTGGTTTATTTGGTATTTTATTCTTGAGAGGGGAAATCCTAATTTCTCCACATATATCTTGGAATACCACCATCATCAAATTTCTTATGAGTGTTGATGCTTGAAAAGTCACATAATTTTTCTCTTTAATATTTCCCATATGGCTTATTTTTGAAGGAAAAGAACCCAAGTGGCTCTATTCAGCATTGGGCCATTTGTACTTTGGCTTGTAATGTCAGTTCTACGAAAATATTTTATATATTTTCAAACACATCTGCCTTTAAGTTCTTTAAAAATAGATTATTTAATGTTTGAACATCCAGTTAATTTTAGTAGCATAAATTCAAACATTTAAAAATCAGAGTAATTTTGGTGCATTCTGATATGCCCATCTTGTCTTTTTTCTTGAAACACTTTTTTCCTTTGAGAAATAATACTCTACAATTTGCAATTTTAACCTTCAACCCACTTATGAGTCAATTAGTACTTTTCTGAATCTTACATTGTGGATAATAGTCTATGAAAAGATATTTAAAGAAATTACTGTGGCAGTTAAGGAAAATTTAATACATAATTTCTAAATCTTACTATAGGGATATTTGTTCAATGGTGTGATATTCACATGTGGATTTGTTTTAGAAAGGCCATTTCCTTTTATTTCGATTTTGAGGAATTCTGATTGATTCATCTCATTTTCAGAAAAGAGCTCTTCTTTCATGTGTGCAAAAATACCACATTTAATGTAATTCCTTCTTTCAATATACACAAGACTCATATGCATAATGCAGTAGCATATATGCCATTCTATTAGAATTTATTCTTTAAAAGCAATTTTGCTTTGGAATTCTCAGGCTCAGCTGGAAGATTACTGACTATTACTTTCTTTTGTATATTTTTATTCATATTAAACATTGAGATAGGTCTTTGTGCATTTTAATTTCCAGTAATATTTTGCAACTGTTGAGCATCTAGCATAGAAATTAAGTTGGTTTATTACTACACTTTAAAGGATTATTTGTGTAGAATTATCAGTTAGGAAAACCTTAATATTATTTCAACCCTTATGTAATATATATTATTATGACTAGATAATTTGTAACCCCTGTACTATCAGGAAGAATAACTTTCAGAAATTTTATCATTAAAATGTATTAATTGGTCACAAACTAATCTTCTCATGAGTGATAATTCAAGTTTGAAAAAAGAATATGGAAATCTTAAAAAACATCCAGGTGGCAAATGTGATTGAAAGTCACATCAACACACTTTGCAGTTGGTAATCTCCATGATGAAGATGCCCCTAAAATGAAAAATCATCCTGATGGTAATCTATTTTTTCCTGATAATTCCTGTTTCCTATGAACAATGGACTGAGTAGATTATGCCAACAGAGTAGAAAACAGTGGTTTTTCTGCTGCTCATTAGATTGTTCATAAATAGAATAAATATGTTTATATATTTACAGATGTGACATACTATCTGTCTCTCTATATATGCCTCTAGATTTCTACTCCCCATGGGAAAGTTTCAGAAATAGGTGTATATATATTTTTTTGCATATATATGTGTATATATAAAAACTTGATAGAAGAGGATGTAAGTAATGAAAATGCTCATAAAACTTTAATACTGCATAAATTCTCTACAAATAATCTTACAACTGGGCAGTATAAGGATATCTTTTGCAGCAGTAGTTTTAAGGAGAATGAGGATAATCCACTTATATCAATGATAAATACTTTGGGTACACAAAGGAAAATTGTAAAATGATATATAATATGATCTTATTTAGAAAAAAATGAGTGCACACTCTCTCCGCCCCCTCACTCTCTCTCTCTCTCTCTATATATATATTTATATAGCATATATTTATTGGTTAATATATGATATATATAAATATATCATATATTCATTGGTTAATACATATACATTATGTGAAAAGTGTCTATTTCGATCTTCTGTCCAATTTTTAATTGGGTTATTTGTTTGCTTTTTCTTGAGTTGCATGCATTCCCTGTGGATCTTAGATATCAGCCCCTTCTCAGATATATGATGTGCAAATATTTTCTTCCAGTCATTAGGGTGTATTTTTGTTTTAATGATTCTCTCTTTTGTTGTGCTACCAATGGTTTATGTTTTCTTGCTGTTGGGGGTATATCTTTGAAACCAATACTGTAAAATGTTTTGTCTGTTTTCCTCTGTGTATTTTATATTTGAGGTCTGACACCCAAGTCTTTAATCCATTTCTGACTAATTTTTGTCTGTGGTGTGAGATAATGATCTAATTATATATATATATTTTTCATGTGACTCTCTAGTTTTCTCAACTACATTTGTTTAAGAGACATTACTTTCTCCAGTGTATACTCTTGACTTCTTAGTTGTAGATAACTATCCATGTAAGTATGGGTTTATTTCTAGGCTATTAATTCTATTCCATTGGTTTGTATGTCTATTTTTATTCCAATACTATAAAATTTTATTATTATACCTTTGTAGTATAGTTTTAAGTATGGGAATATGATGCTATCGTTATTATTATTTATTTTGTTTTTCAGGACTACTTAAGCTATTTGGAGTCTTTTGTGATTCCATATCAATTTCAGTAACGTTCATTCTATTTTTATAGAAACTGCCATTGAAACATTGGTAGAGAGTGCATTGAATCTCTATATTGCTTTGGGTAAAATGGTCATTTTAACAATATTTAATGTTTATTCAATCTATTAGTAAGGGATATTTTTCATTTCTTTTCATCTTTTTTTCTATTTCTTTAAACAATGCCTTATAGTATTCTTTGTACATCATTCACATCCTTCTCTAATTTTACTACTAATTATTTGATTGTTATTGATGCAATTGTAAGTGTGATTGTCTTCACATTTTCTTTCTCTTTGAATTTGTTCCCATATGGAAATGCAACTAATTTTTGTTAATTGATTTTTGTAACTGCATTTTGCTGTATTTATTATTTCAGCTTTTTAATGGAGTCATAAAGGTTTCATATATACATACACAAACACATCTTTAAATAATGTCATCTACAAATAGTGATAGCTTACATTTAATTTTCCAATTTGGCTAATTTTATATCCTTCTCTTGCCTAGTTGCTCTAGCAAGGACTTGCAATAGTGCACTCAGTAGTAGTGGAAACCATCCTTGCCTTGTATCAATTCTTAGAAGAAAGATTTCCAGTTTTCACCATTAAGTATGGTGTTGTGACTATAATACATAGTTTTTATTAGATATATTTCTTCTAACCCCACTATTTAAAGAATTTTTATAGGTGGATGATGAATCTTATCAAATGCTTTCTCTGTATTTGTTGCTATGATCATATGATTATTATGTTTCCCTTTTTTGATGTGGTGAATTAAATTGATTCATTTTCAGATGAATTCTGGAATCCAAGGATTCAGATGAATACTTGGATCCCTGGCATAAATTTCACTTGGTCACAAATATGACTTTTTAATGCTTGTTGAATTTTTTTTGCTCATTTTTTTGAGGATTTTGACATGTATTTCATCATGACTATTGGACTATAGTTTTCTTTCATCTTTTATCTTTTTGTGTGATATCTTTGTCTAGTTTCGGTTTCAGAATTATTTTTGTCCTCTAAAACATGTTTGGAAGTATTTCCTCTCCCATAATATTTTTGAAGTGTTTGAGAAGATAAGTGATATTTCATCTTTGAAAGTTTGGTAGATCACTAGTGAAAATTGTCCTGGGTTTCTGTCTTTTATGGGGGAATTTTGATTAGTTTCTATTTCCTTGATTTTAATTGATTTGTTCAGGTTTTCTATTTCTTCTTGAGTAGTCTTGGAAGGTGGTATATTTTTAACAGTTTGGTCATTTCTTCTAGTTTATTAATTTTATTGCTATATGATCCCCTGCATTTCTGAGTTGTCTATTCTAAGTACTACTCTTTCATTTTTTCATTCAATAGTGTAAACTTTTTTTATTTCTGAAACTAAATAAAAGTTTGTTTATTTTTTCAAAGAACTAGCTTTTGGCTTCATTGATCGTTTGGACTATTTGATTATTACTTCAGGTTATCTTTGCTCTACTTTTTATTATTTCCTTCCTTCTGCTGAATTGCAGTTTCATTTTTTTATATTTCTCTAGTTTTCTGAGGTGAGCAATCAGATCATTTATTTGAGCTCGTTCTTGTGTCTTAGTGGGCTTGTATTGCCATATACATTCCTTTTAATACTGATTTTGCTGTGCTCCATAGTTTGTGGGTAGGTTGTATTTATTTTCCATTTTTCTTTAAATATTTTTAATCTTTTTTTTTGTTTGTTTCCTCATTAAACCAGTAGTCATTCAGTGGTGTGTTTTCCATTCTCACCATATTAGAGATTTTTTTCTTACTTTTATGGAAGAAATATCTATTTTGATACTATTGTGACCTGGAAATATACTTGATATAATTCCAAACTTTGCATATTATTGATTAATGCATTGCAATCCAATCAATATGTTGTAGATACAGGAGAAAGCCCATGTGTACTTGAGAAATGTGTAGTCATCTTTTTTAGGAGGGTGCATTGTCCTATAAATGTGTATTAAGTACATATAGTGTAATTTTTCATTTAAAACCATTATTTTTCATTGATTTTGTTTGATCTATCCATTGATGAAAGTAGAAAATGAAGCCCAATACTAATTATTTTGTTGATTCCAGTGTCTGTTTTAGGTATGTTAATTTACCTTATAAATTTTGTTGTTCCTTTGTCTGTTGCATATGCATCAGTGAGTATTATATTTTTCTGATGTATTGGTAGTTTATTTTTTATGTAATGTCAATCCTTTTTAACTTTTTTAGCCAATTCATCAATGCAAGTATGGTGTCCCCTGCCTTTTGTTTTCCATTTGCTTGTATGATTGTTTTGTAATCATTTACTTTGAGTCTGTTCATTTTTGAAGCCCAGATAGATCTCCTGAGACAGTGGAAAGTTAGGTTTGGTTTTTTGTTCCATCTGGCTATTCTTGATTGGTGAGTTCATTCCATTTTTATTTAAGGTAATTATTTATACATGTGTATTTGTTACTGGCATTTTGTCTTCAGTTTCCTAGTTCCATCTATATTTTTTGTTCTTTTTTCCAAATAAGGTAGAAAAACTCCTTTTGGCATCTTATAGGGCATATATAAAGTTTGTAAACTTTTTCAGCTTCTGTTAGTTTGAGATTTTTTTACTCACATCTGAAGGAAAATCTTGCAGTATTAGACTTTATGATGCAAACTGTGGATTTCCATTTTAAACAATTGGAATTCTATTTCAAAATGAAAATAAGAATTATTGGGTCTCCCTGGTGGTGCAAGGGTTTAAGCACCACACTATGGGGCTTCTGCAGCCACTTCAGTGCAAGTTGGATCCACAGCCAGGGAGGGGACCCACATGGCACAGCAGACCTCTCCTGCCTCACTTGCTGCTACCTCAGCAGTGTATTTCATTTGATCTGCCTGTTCTGCTCCCCATTCTGTCTCTGGTGAATCCTCTTAACCCCCTGTGACTCTGACCTGTACCCTAGTTTGTGTGTGCGTAAGTAAAATATTTTCTTTAAAAAAGAATTATTTTCTCAATAACATTTTCAGTGATATCTAAAGCTACATTTACTTTTTGTTGCATCAGGAAACAGCACACTGATAAAGAAATCGGAGTTGTAGAGCAGGCTACACAAAGCTTGCTGCCGAACAAGCAAGATCCTGGCCTTTTTATTGATAGAATAATGATATAGCATCAGTTATATGGGGTAGAGGGCAAGGAGAAAAAGATGGGTGAAACTAAACAATGTCATCTAGGACTTTGGGGTGACATGAGTCTGCTGACCAGATAATTCTTATCTGCTTGGCAATCAAGTGTTGTAATTGAAATCATACCCTGACCCCAGTCCATTTTTCTAATCTTGTCAACAAGGCTTCCATTGATCAGTTGCTGGGGTGTTGTCATACATCAGTCCTAGGCCCCCAGGGCATTCCTGGTCAGACCTTGTGATATCTGAGTCAGGAGTAAGTTTATGAATCATTGTTAGCCCCCCTACCCCCAGGCATTCTCTATAGTACCTCTTGATGCATACCCTTCCAGGGTGATCATGCTTTCTTCTCTTGAAATTCACTTTGTAAGGTTTGGATCCTATGACTGATTGACTGGTTTCTGAAGGGCATTTCTGACCTTGTATGGGAATGCAGAACTGCAAGTAACAGTAATGGTGTCCAGACAGGCCTCTACGGATTAGCAGACCCACTTTGTTTAGTTAAAGTTTTATAGTGAATATGAGAAATGATTTTCAGAAATTTTACTAATTGGAAATCTATATCATTCTAATATAAAATGTGAACAGTAAGATTATACATACATAGAAAATTTATTTTTTATCATTTTTCTAAATTATAGAGAGGTGTCATTTAATCTTTATTAAAATTTAAACTTGTAGGGCAATGAAAAAACAATATAATCATAACTGTGACCTTTCTGACATGGAGACATTCTAATTTGCAATTCATATAGCCAGCATAATTTTTACTTGTCTTTTTATAAACTTATTTAAATGTGAGTTTACATGTCTGGCATGGTCTTAATTGTAACTGATATTAGACAAATAAATCAACTAAAGATGATAATGAACCAAATTATTAGATATCAGAAGTTTATGCATTAATCATGACTTTGATGCTAACTCCCAGTATAGAACTTTAATAAAACTATTCTTAAATCTCAACTTCTTCTCAGTAAAGTTTGATTTGTTGATTATAATAGTTCACTGTTCATGTCCTTCCAGACACTTGGAGAAATATTCATTCCAAATTAGTACTTACAGTTATGTAATTTTGGTAAAGTCATGTTTTCTGTTTTTTATGACATTTAGGATTAAAAAGTTATGCAATAGGAATCTAATTGTTGGGTTAAATCCTATTTCTTTAGACTTAAAGGATGCTATTATTCTTCTCCTTGAGCTAATGTAAGTCAATGAAAAAGACTTCTACTATATTCTTCCTAAATCTCAGAAGTATTGTTTTTTCCATGAAATACAATTCTCTCTTATTATATATTACCAATCATCATTCATGGGGTCCTTGAGTCTTCCTGATTGTATGATGACAATAAGACAATTCAAATGATTGTTCAGTATTAATGATCATCTTACAGGTTTGTGTTTTTTTTTTTTTCAGGCTTATTTATCCAACATTCATTGTCTTGTACACTAAGCTGGAATTATAGGTCAAATACAATATCCTTTTCTCCCCAGGATTTCCCCAAGTTTGTTCCAGAAATCCCTTGTTTCACTTGGGATCAGAAAATGTTTTTATGGTCAAATAAATTAGGAAAATACTATCTGCTACATTCAAGTTTATATAATAACATTTGAAAGAATATAAGATCAAATAAAAGGGAGGCTAATATCTTTAAGCAATATCATCCACTTTATTAGTAGTGGGAGTGATTTTGTCAATAATTCACAAGTTTTATGGACCATTCAATGGAAAATGTATTTTTGCCTGTTTTATTTCACTAAATAGTATACATATTTTCTGTCTTAGATATGTATTTTATCTTTTTTATTAAGATTTGACATTTTATATTAATTTCATTGGTACACAACTCATTGTTTTGCAAAATGATAACTACCTACAAGAAATGAAGTTACCATTAATCACCACAAATAGTTGTTTTTTTCTTATAATGAAAATATTTAATCTTTTACTATTTTTATCTTATTGCTCCTTGTTGTTTTCTAGTTCTTTGCTATTTTTCATAACTTCATCACTTAAATCACTTAATAGTTATACTCATTCATTGTGTTAGCAAAAATTTATCTATTATCATGTCAGACACCCCTTCTAAGCACTAAGAAAACATCAACAATAAGCAAACAAAAATATATTTATATATGCAAATGTAATATATATTATGTTGCTTACTATAAAGCAAATTTTTAAAAAGGATGCTATGAAATATAGATGTGATTTCAAATTTTTTTAAAGAATATTTATGCATACAAGAACTGGGGGACAGGTCAGAGGTGGGGGGGGTGAAAGGATTTACCAGAGACAAAGTGGGGAACATAACAGGCAGAACGGAGCAGCAGGTGAGGAGGGAGAGGTCTGCTGCACCATGTGGGTCAACCCCCTACCTGGTGGCAGGGGTCAAACTCATGCTCCAGTGCTGAAGTTTGCTTATACTCTGCCATACTGTGCTTATACTGTGTTGCTTAACCCTCTGTGCCACGAGGGAGAATCCTTGATTTCAATTTTAAATAGTATGATGAGCACTTAGTATGGTTAAGGGATAAAAGAGTGAATTATGTTTATTTCTGAGAGGTTCTTTTCACAAGTAGAGAGAGTAGAGAGTAAGATGTCTATAGCACTGGGTACCCAAGTCCATTCAAAGAATAGCAAGAAGGCTAGGAAACTCCAAAGTGGTATGTAGGCAAGAGAATTAGAAGTCAAGTTCAAATATGTAATGGAGTCTAAATATTTCAGATTCTTGTGAACCAATAGAGTTGTAGGTTTTTATTACATATGAGTTAAAAAGCCCCTGGAAAGTTATAAGTAGAAAGAAAGATGATATGATTATGTTTTACAAGACTTATTTTAACTCCTATATTATAGCTCAGGAAAGAGGGAGCAGAGGCATGGAGACCACATCTTTACTAAGGTGAGATAGTTTGATGTTTTATACCATGTAGCAGTGGAGGTCAGGGGACAAGATCTGAATGTGCTTATTTTTGAGGGTTTATTTAACAGTATTTCCTAACATATACAAGAGTTACTTGGAGATTTGAGATTTTACACAGTTGGAAGGATAGAAATATCATCTTGTAGATAGAATAACTCATTTTGTTGGGAAAGATGATCCTCTCAGCTTTTCATATGTGAAGTTAGATAGGATAACACTGATTTGGCAGATGAGTATATAATTTGGCATGTTACACAGGTATCTAGACTGAGTCTTTAGCATAGTAATGACGAATCCAATGAAATCGCATGAGATCTCAGAGGGTGTTCAAATAAAGAGAGAGGAGGTACAAAGATAAAATCTTAGTATTGGCCTATTTATATATTAAGAGTCTAACATATGAAGAAGAGCCAAAAGCACACTAAAAAAAGAAAAGGTAATAAGCAGAATTACATGAGATTAGTAGATACTCAAAATCAAATGCAAGTATTTCACAGAGGAGGTTGTGATAAAATATCATGTGATTTTAAATTTTTACTTCTTTTTGATTCCTTCAAAAATTCATTGAGTAACTAGGAAGGTCCAAAGGTGATTAAACAAGATGTGAAGGCAAATACACAGTAATGGAAAAAAATGTATGTTTCACTGATTCACAAATATCAAAAGAAAGTGCTTTAGAAAATTAAGAGATTGCTTCCAGCCTGAACAGAGCATCAGTGGGAAGCAAGTCAGGAAAGGGGATTGATATTAAAATAGAATACTTTAGTCTTGGCTGTTGATGATATTTCAGCAGAGGCTATAGTTCTCTCTCCTTTTCCTCGCTCCCCATCTTTGGACTTAATTTACTAGTACCCAGTATTGTTCATTATGCTTTCGGTCTACTTGCTTTAATGTCTTACTGCTTTATTGTCTACTTGCAGTTTGCTTTAATGTCTTCAATTAAACAGATCCTTTTGGTGTTTAAGGAGTTTCTTCTCAATTATTTTTAAGATTTATTTATTTATGCTTACAAGAGCTGGGGTACAGGCTAGAGGTTAGGAGGGGGTGGGAGAATTCACCAGAAACAGAGTGGGGAACAGAACAGGCAGATTGACTGAAATACACTGCTGAGGGCAGCAGCGGGCAAAGCAGGAGAGATCTGCTACACCATGTGAGTCACCTCCCTAGCCAGGGATTGAACTTGTGCTGCAGTGGCTGCAGATGCTGCTGCTGTGGCTGCAAATGCTTTATAGTGTGTGCTTAACCCCTTGTGCCACCAGGGAGGCCCCTCCCAATTTGTTTTCTTTAAGGATTCTTGACTTTATATTCTAGATGTTGATGGTTTTTAGGATTTTCCATTATAGTTTGACTTTGGTGAATTTTTGACTGGATTATCGCCTATAAATTTCATTAGTGCTGAATTTAATTAATTTTCCTCAAAATCATCATCACTATCATTGTTGTTGTCATTAGCACTATCTTCATCATTATCTCTATCTGCAATGAGTTTTACTGTTTTCTATCGAACTTAACTACTACTTCTAGGTGGAAATGCTGCTCAGATATACTTAGGAGTTTCACATACTCCTCTACATCTTCTGACTCTGCACAGTCCTTCACAGCTACTAAGTGCTGTTTATTAACATGCACAGGCCCTGCACCACACTGAAATCACAGGTGGTGTGATTTCAAAGCCCTCAAGGTAAATTGTTTGCTGTACAGACTTTTTCAAAGTTGTATTACTTTAACAGGACTATTTTCATAATTCATTGCTTCTGCTTCAACAATGTACAGGTTACCCTTTGCACAACACCTAACCTGACTTCTTTTAAAGATAACTGGGGCTCATTTTCATCATTATCCACCTAGTAATGATCTTTTTTAGCCTTTTGGTCACAACTGAAAAGATAGTTCTGGACTTCAGGGGGCTCATGGACATGTTTATTGAATTTTTTATGGGGCGATGGCACCCACATAGGTGGAAGGGAAAGCAGACAAGAGGTAAATGACTATTGATCATTTAACTTCATATTATTTTTGTCATCTTCATTGTTTTTATTCACAGCCTTGCATGGGACCACAATCTTGGGAGCAGCATGGGATGAAGTAAAAAGGACTCAAAGTCAAAGTAGTGTATGAGAGAGAGTTCTTGAGCGGTCACATCATTGAAGATGTGGACACTTCCCCCATGGCAAGACTCACTTTTATTGGGGGTCAGATTGAGGGAAGGTAGGCAAATACATGGAGGAATTGTAAGAGGGTGGTTCCCAGGAAAGGGAGAAGTTTCAGAATCTTAGTTCCACCATAAGTGGGTGGAGCTTAGCAGCAATAAGAAGATGTTGGAGAGAGGGAATAGAAGAACAGAAGGAAGGGAAAAAGAAGGAAGCAGGATGGAAAGCAGCAAGGAGACGTGGAAGAGACATGTGGAAAAGAGGGACATGTGAAGAAACTGCACTTGCTTTTTAGTCTTAGACTGGTTAAAACAGATGTGGGTAAAAGACCCTTGGGGAGGTTAACAATGGCAGTTTTCATCTTAATTTTACTCTTTTTCTCTAAGATTTATCTAACTCTTTCTGACCCTTTTCTATGGCTCTCTACTAAAAGGTCCTTTAAACTTGTGGTAGGCTTTTGGGTCAATCCTACTTAGCTGTACTTTTACCCTCAAGGAAATGGGTAACTTTGGATTCTTAACTTAGCAATTATATTCTTTGTCCTTTCTGTATTGTTCCCCAATTGTATTAAAATTCCTTTCCATTATAAGTCTTATATGTTTGTCTCAATGCAGCGAATAGCAAAACCCATTCAAAAAGGGCAGGTTTAGGGGTTCTGGGGTACCCCTCTCCCTGCCCTGTAACAGAATGTATGGAGGAATGTGTGGATTGGGGTCCATAATAGTATTGTTACAGGACAGGGAGGGGGATACCCTAGAACCCCAAACCTGCCCACTCTAAATTGGTTCTGCCATCTGCAGCATCAAGACAAAACATGTAAGACCTTTAATGGAAAGTAACTTTAATACAATTAATAAGCAATATAGAAATGAAAAAGAATTTAGTTATTTAATCAAGCACCTAATGTTACCCGTCCCCTTTTGGGTAAAAGTCCACCCAAATAGGATTGGCCCATAGCAAGAACTAAAGGCCTACTACATAAGTCTAAAGTACCTTTTGGTGGAAACCCATAGAAAAGGGTCAGAAAGTGTCATATAAGTCAGGGAGGAAAAGAGCAAAATCAAAATCAAGATAATAGCTGTCACTGTTAACCTCCCCATGGGTCTCTCACCCACATCTGTTACAAGTCCAGGATCAAGATGCAAGTGTAGTCTCTTCACATGTCTTTCTGCTCTGTGTGCCTCCTCCAGGTCTCCTTGCTCACCATCCTTCTTCCTTCTTTCTCCAGTCTCCTCTCTAGCTTCTTCTTCTCCTGCTCAGCTTCACCTTCCTTTGGGTGGAGCAGGGAACCTGAAACTTTACCTTTTCCTGGGACCACAACTTGTTAAGTCTGACAGAAGCTAGGGGATAGTAAATATGGACTGTTGCATGGGGAAGTCCATTGTAGCTGCTGATGAAAACATCCTATCTCTATTGCCTGTTAACACTTAACAATGTTATCTTAGAATGTGCACCCAGGTACAGGGCAGAAGCCTGAGCCCGCCCAAATGGATCTACTGTAAGTTTAAATTTTTGAAACTTGTCTCTCTTTAAAGCTATTTGCTGTGCTCATTGCGCGGGCTTTGATCTCTCAGCTTATTGGCTGCAACCTATGTAATGGCGGGAAATTGGCTATAAAAGCCCACCCCTTCTTCCTCTCTGGGTCGATCACCTCAGCCAGACCTGCATGTCACAGTTGAACGGTCGGCCCCAGCATGCTGGCATAAAGCTCTACATGACCATTGCAGCCCTGTGTCCGCTCTTTGTTCTATTGGGGTGCCCACGGAAACTCGGTACTTTACAGCATAACATTTAAATATCCATCCATTGCAGCCATTATGCTAAGAATGAAATCTCTAGTGATTTTGATACTATAATTTTAGGTTTTTAGGCCTAGTCTTCCAGCCAGGAATGGATCCCACGCTGCAGTGGCAGCACTAAGTCCCAGCCACTAGACCACCACGGGTTGGTGTCTCATGAAGCCGCAGAAGGAACTTTGCAGATGCTGACACAAGCAGGCAAGAAGAGGCAGATTTGTTTAGAGAAAGAAAAGTTTATTGAGGAGAAAGGTATAGAAATAAAGTGGAACTCCAAGGTCATTGGAACCAGGCCAGGGAGGGGCAAGGGAGCCAAGGTGGAGTCCAACCTCAGGGAATATATGCCTTTTTCCCTCATTATTCTAAAGCTCCACCAGTCTCTTTGTTATTTGTTAGCTCTCCTGTTATCAATCTACTGCTGCCTGGAATCTTCCTAATATACATCCATTATCTCTTCTTTGCTTTAAATTTCCTTTTGTTTCTATTCCTAGGGTGTTAACTAGTTCCCTTTAGAATTTTATATTTCCCATCTTCCTTTCCTTTTTGTTTTTTTTTTTTTTAAGATTTATTTATTTATGCATACAAGCACTGGGGGTACAGGCCAGAGGTGTGGGGGGTGAGAGGATTCACCACAGAGAGCTGGGAGCAGAACAGGCAGA
>JAGFMF010011452.1:91161-101161 GCA_019455555.1 Galemys pyrenaicus | reverse complement strand
CGACGGGTCTGGCTCCCTCGGCCCCGGAATTTGGCGAGCGCTGCTGCCAGGGGGCTGTAACACTCGGGGGGTGTTGGACCCGGCCCCCCTGAGGGGAGACCGGGGCCCCCCGAGCCACCTTCCCCACCGGGCCATCCCAGCCATCCCAGAGCCGGTCGCGGCGCACCACCACGGTGGAAGTGCGCCCAGCGGCGGTCGGTCGCGGGCCGCGGGGCAGTCCCCCGCTGGCCCCACCCCCAGCCCCACCCGCCCGCCCACGCACGGGGCGAGGATGGACGGGTGGAGGGGTCGGGAGGAACGGGGAGCGGGAAAGATCAGCCGCCGCGGCCGGCCGGGCGAACGGGCGCCGCCGGGTTGAATCCTCCGGGCGGACTGTGCGGACCCCACCTGTTTACCTCTTAATGGTTTCACGCCCTCTTGAACTCTCTCTTCAAAGATCTTTTCAACTTTCCCTTACCGTACTTGTTGGCTATCAGTCTCGTGCCGGTATTTAGCCTTAGTTGGAGTTTACCACCCGTTTTGGGCTGCATTCCCAAGCAACCCGACTCTCGGAAGACCCGGGGCCCGGCGCGCCAGGGGCCACTACCGGCCTCACACCGTCCGCGGGCTGGGCCTCGATCAGAAGGACTTGGGCCCCCCTTGAGCGGCGCCGGAGAGCGGGTCTTCCGTATGCCACATCTCCTGCGCCCCGGCACAGGGAGGGGATTCGGCACTGGGCTCTTCCCTGTTCACTCGCCGTTACTGAGGGAATCCTGGTTAGTTTCTTTTCCTCCGCTGACTAATATGCTTAAATTCAGCGGGTAGCCACGTCTGATCTGAGGTCGTGTCTCGGAGGGAGGGTGGCCAAGCGAGCGGCACAACCCAACAGAGCAGGGGGGCCAGAGCGCCCGCGAGGAGGGAGAGAGACAGAACGACGGGGGCGGGTCGCCGGGGAGGCGGGCCGCGGAGGAACGGGTGGCAGCACGTTGGAGACCATGGCCCCAAACACGGGGGGAAATCACGGGAAGGCGGCTCGGGAGCGGGCGCCCCCATCCCCCCCAACACACACACACACACACCCCGGGCCCAGCCGGGCCGGCGGAGGCACGGGCCGATCACGGCAGGGTGCGGTCTCGGCCCGAGGGCAGCGAGGGGAAGGGGGAGGAGAACGGGGGCACGCGGGCTTACGGAAGCGGATGGGCGGCGCGCTGATGCGCGGCATCCGACCCGACGACGGCACCACCACTGCAACGCCCCCGGTCCCTCTCTTTCCCCACAGCCTCAGGATGGACGGCGCCGCCGAGTCGACACGTCGCCCCCGACATGGCCGGCGCTGAGTCGGGGTGGGGCGGGGTGGGGGAGAAGGCCAGGGGGGGAAACCCAGCCACGCAGCACGCTGCCACGACCCGAGGGCAAGCGCGCGGTGGCGGACGGCACCGCGGCTTCCCGCGGGCCGCCGCCAGGGGACGCATCACCAGGGCGCAGGCGTGGGCATGGGCGCGGCCCCCCCTAAACGACGGGGGGCGCAACCCCAGCGAGGGGGTTCGCGGGCGCCGGTCCCGGGGCACTTGGCGTACGGGACCGTACCCCCCGAGGCCCAGGCGACCCCGCGGAGACCGCGGGTGGCGCGAGAGCAGACACCCCCAACAAAGGCTTGGGAAGCCAGTGGCGGCCGCCGGATCCTCAGGCACGGAGCTCCCGGAATCGCTTTTCTCACCTCCCGCGGGCGGGCGTGGCACATCCCCCACCCCCAACCCAACCCACGACACGCACTGGCGGGTCACTTCTCGGGTGGGGGATGGGGGGAGAGACGCGTTGCCGTCTGCACTTAGGGGGACGGAGGGCCCCAAAGGGGGCCCTGCGAGGGGCAACCCCCAGCCACGCAAGGCCCCGCAGGCACGGGGCACCAAGATTGATCGTCAAGCGACGCTCAAACAGGCATAGCCCCGGGAAGAACCCGGGGCCGCAAGTGCGTTCGAAGTGTCGATGATCAATGTGTCCTGCAATTCACATTAATTCTCGCAGCTAGCTAGCTGCGTTCTTCATCGACGCACGAGCCGAGTGATCCACTGCTAAGAGTCGTACAAGGTTTTAACTTTCACACTACAAGAGTCTTGGCACGGCAGCTTTTCCGCCCTCCCCACCCCTGGCCCGCCAACCCACAAGCATCGACCCTGGAGGGGTGAGGGCCAGGGTGGGGGGCGGGGGGGAGGGGTTTGCCTCTGGCCGGGCCAAGCAGAGAGACAAGACCAAAACGACCAGGAAAGGCCGGGAAAGGCTTTCCCAACATGGGGCGCCCGGCACCAAACCGCGAGGGTCAGGCTCCGACACCCCACAGGCGCCCAGGGGAGCCCCACCGCCTTTGCTCCCCCCCAACCCCTAAAGGCATTGGGGAGGGAAGGCGGGGGTCTGGGGGAGAAAGGAAGGGAGACAAGCCCCCTCCACAAACTCCTCATGGGCCCGACCACCCCGACCCAAGGCAGGCGGGCTGACCCCCCCAAGGGGTCTTTAAACCACTGCGCCGGAACACGCTAGGTACCTGGGACAGGGGTGGGGCGGGCGAGGCGCATGCGGGCCAGGCCGCCAACCCAGAAACCCTCGCCGGGGACCCCCTCCGGCACCGCACCGAGGCCACCGTCGGGACGGGGGCACGACCGGCACCAGAGGGCCCCAGGAGAGGGGCCAGGGAAGCGACCCCCGGCAAGACCCTCGACCCACCCCAGTGTGGGGGCGGGGCTCGATGGAAGGCGGGCGAGAGGGCACAGGAGGCCCGGCAACAGACGGCAGTGGGGCTGAGGTGGCGACGGACCCGACCTCCCTCTCCTCCCCCGGAGCGGCTCACTGGCGGGCGGGGAAGTGGCAGGCGGAGCGGGGGAGGGACAGGGGGAGCGAATGGCGGCTGGAGTGGGGGGGGCTGGGCAATGGCCACGGGAAGGCGGCGAGACCAGAAGATCAACACCGCAGCCTCCCCGACCGCACCCGTCCCCGCAACCCCACAATGCCGGCCCGCTCCCTCCCCCCAACCCACACCACCACAACGCACTCCCCCTTCCACACCACACCGCTGGAGGAAACACGCACCGCAGGGTGGTGGGGGGCACAGAGGACCCCCTCCAAACTCCTCCCCGGGATGACCGGGCCCACAGCCCTCGCCCCTCGCTCTCCCGACAGGCTCTTCCACCAAACCCCCCCTCCTCCCTCGCGACAGGCGGGGACCGGAGAGATGCACCGGCCCCGCCCATGCCACACAGGGCAAGGGGTGGCCTGGGCGAGGACACGTGCAACAGCACGCCTTCCTCTTCCTCCGTTAATGATCCTTCCGCAGGTTCACCTACAGAAACCTTGTTATGACTTTTACTTCCTCTAGATAGTCAAGTTCGACCGTCTTCTCAGCACTCCGCCAGTGTCGTGGGCCAACCCTGGCGGGGCTGATCTGAGGGCCTCACTAAACCATCCAATCGGTAGTTGCGATGGGCGGTGTGTACAAAGGGCAGGGACTTAATCAACGCAAGCTTATGACCCGCACTTACTGGGAATTCCTCGTTCATGGGGAATAATTGCAATCCCCAATCCCCATCACGAATGGGGTTCAACGGGTTACCCGCGCCTGCCGGCAGAGGGTAGCCACACACTAAGCCAGTCAGTGTAGCGCGCGTGCAGCCCCGGACATCTAAGGGCATCACAGACCTGTTATTGCTCAATCTCGGGTGGCTGAATGCCACTTGTCCCTCTAAGAAGCTGGGGGACGCCGACAGCTCGGGGGTCACGTAACTAGTTAGCATGCCAGAGTCTCGTTCGTTATCGGAATCAACCAGACAAATCGCTCCACCAACTAAGAACGGCCATGCACCACCACCCACAGAATCGAGAAAGAGCTCTCAATCTGTCAATCCTGTCCGTGTCCAGGCCGGGTGAGGTTTCCCATTTTGAGTCAAATTAAGCCGCAGGCTCCACTCCTGGTGGTGCCCTTCCGTCAATTCCTTTAAGTTTCAGCTTTGCAACCATACTTCCCCCGGAACCCAAAGACTCTGGTTTCCCGGAAGCTGCCCAGTGGGTCATGGGAATAATGCCGCTGCATCGCCAGTCGGCATCGTTTATGGTCGGAACTACGACGGTATCTGATCATCTTCAAACCTCCGACTTTCGTTCTTGATTAATGAAAACATTCTTGGCAAATGCTTTCGCTCTGGTCCGTCTTGTGCCGGTCCAAGAATTTCACCTCTAGCGGAGGAATACGAATGCCCCTGGCCATCCCTCTTAATCATGGCCTCAGCTCCGAAAACCAACAAAATAGAACTGCGGTCCTATTCCATTATTCCTAGCTGCGGTATCCAGGCGGCGCGGGCCTGCTTTGAACACTCTAATTTTTTCAAAGTAAACGCTTCGGGCCCTGCAGGACACTCAGCTAAGAGCATCGAGGGGGCGCCGAGAGGCAAGAGGCGGGACAGGCGGTGGCTTGCCTTGTGGCGGACCACCCGCCCACTCCCAAGATCCAACTACGAGCTTTTTAACTGCAGCAACTCTAATATACACTATTGGAGATGGAATTACCGTGGCTGCTGGCACCAGACTTGCCCTCCAATGGATCCTCGCTCAAGAATTTAAAGTGCACTCATTCCAATTACAGGGCCTCGAAAGAGTCCTGTATTGTTATTTTTTGTCACTACCTCCCCGGGTGGGGAGTGGGTAATTTGCGCGCCTGCTGCCTTCCTTGGATGTGGTAGCCATTTCTCAGGCTCCCTTTCCGGAATCGAACCCTGATTCCCCATCACCCGTGGTCACCATGGTAGGCACTGCGACTACCATCGAAAGTTAATAGGGCAGACGTTCGAATGGGTCGTCGCCGCCACGAGGGGCGTGCAATCGGCCCGAGGTTATCTAGAGTCACCAAAGCCGCCGGCGCCCACCGCCCGGCAAAAGCCGGACGAAGGCTGACCGGGTTGGTTTTGATCTGATAAATGCACGTGTCCCCCCCCCCCCGCAAAGGGGGTCAGCGCCCATCGGCATGTATTAGCTCTAGAATTACCACAGTTATCCAAGTAGGAGAGGAGCGAGCGACCAAAGGAACCATAACTGATTTAATGAGCCATTCGCAGTTTCACTGTACCGGCCGTGCATACTTAGACATGCATGGCTTAATCTTTGAGACAATCATATGCTACTGGCAGGATCAACCAGGTAGGGAGCGCAAAAGAGCCTGGAGACCGACGCGTTTCCGGGGTGGGCCCGGGCGTGCCCTTGCCGCATGAGAGCACGGGGCTGCTGCTGGGGCACCAGCAAGCGCGAGTTGGGTCGAGAGCATAGAGCACGGGCGGAGAAGGGGAGGTCCGAGAGGAGGGCCCAAGGAAGGTCCCCCAGCCCGGCCAAACCCCCCAGCCCCGGAATGCCAGGGCCTGGGGCAAGGTCACCAGACAAGCCCCCTTCACGAACCCGAGAGCGCCAAGGGGCGAGCGTGGAGGAGCGGGTGGGCGACGACCCTTCCCCACCACCGCCTCCCGTGCCAGCGCGCGAGAGCGAGGAGACGGGAACGGGGGCACCGGGCGGGCCACGCATCGAGGCGCTGCCAGAGGGGGCGAGGACTGGTGGGAGCAGCTCGCGACTCGCACGCGACACCCCCCTCCAGGGGGCTTGGGGAGGGAAAGGGAGACCAGAGGGGCCGGAGCCCCAGGGGTCCCCTTCCCCAACCCCGCACACCCTCAGGGGGGCACGCAGCGAGGGGCGAGCCGGCCACCCCCCACCCCCCACAGGCAGGCTCCCAACGGCAGCCATCCAAGGGCCCCAACGCACCTCGAACTCACACCACCCACAGCCATGCAGCGGAAGATGGCATGGGGCCGGGCAAGACAGCACGCGCCACCCGCCCACACACAACACCGCCGACGCCGCCCCTGATGGGGGTGGGGTCGGCGTGGCGCAGAGCGGCAGGCCGCAACAGGCTCACTCGAGGCAGGGTGGTCGGGTCAGCGATGCACACCAGGCATGGGCAACGCCCCCCCAGGAGACAGCGAGACCGGGCCAGGCAGCCGGGTATGGGGCACAAGCAGACAAGACAGGAAGGACCGAGCAGAGTTAGAGGAAAAAAAAGCATGGCAGGCAGGGGCGGCCCCCGGGGCCAGACCCAAGTGCAGGCAAGGGCACGGGGAAGAGGGACTCGCTGCGGTTGAAAACCAGCTGGCCGCCAGGGACGGGGACCCGCGGGGGTCTCACCACCACAGGTCTCCAAGCGCCGCGGCGGTCCCAGCGGGGAACGAGCAGCGGCCAGCCGCCTTCTCAACGGACCCAAAATCCAGCAAAACATGCCCAGCAACGGGACAAGGCACGGGGAGCAACCCCAGCCACCAGCTAACCCGCAAGGGCCCGAGGGGCAACACGACACCCCCGGGCCAAGAAAATGCTCTTTCCCCCCTGCACGGCCCCCAACCAACCCCCCCCAAACAAAGTCCCTGGCCCAAGGTAGGGTCGGGGACTAAGGAGGGGGGAGGAGAGGGCCGGCAGCGCCGGGGAGAGACACACGGGCAGGCGGCTCTGGTGGCCAACGGGGGTAAAGGGACTCGGTTGCAAAGCGCACCCAGGGGGTTTTCCTCTCGGGGAGGGGGGCAGCCTCCGCACTGACCGGGCCTCCGTGAAAAACACGCGCGGGAATCCCACCGCCACAACACGAGAGCGGTCCCGCGCCCACGCCCGGGGCGCCAGTCGGCATCAGCCAAAGGCCTCCACTGAGATTCTCCCCCAATGGGCCCAAGCCCCTGATCCCCGGGGGGGGGGGAAGCCCTCCCCCAAAGAGCCACGCAGGCACCCACCCGGCGGGCAACAAACTCTTCCCCCCTCGTGTCTGCTTCCCGTCCATCTGGCCTCTGGCCCAAGCACACCGGCTACGAGGGGGTTCGCACACAAGCCAGGTGACCGCTGGCCCTTCCCCCCAGCGAGGCGGCCCAACCGCCCGCAGCCACAACAGCACCACCACCCCAGGGTGCAGTCGAGACGCGGGACGTGGGGGGAGGCGGGACCGAGGCAGCCTCAGGCACCTCAGGTGCGGGGCTTCGGGGTGGGGTGAGGGCGGTAAACGCACCACCTCCAACCGCCCAGCGTGCGCCCTCCAACAGACGACGCTGCCCAAGGCTCCCCAAGCACGGAAAGGCCACTCACGCCACAGAGCAAGAGGCCCAGGGTTCGGCCCAGCGGGACCCTCCCCCAAAGGCAGAGAGGGGGGAGGCGTGGGCCACGGTAAGCAAAGAGCAGCGCTCAGGGTCAACCCCTCTTCTCCTCCCCACCGCACGGCAGTGGGGTGGAAGCGGGGGAAAGACGACAGGCAGAACCCTCAACACACCCCCCACACACACCCCCCACAATGGGGAGGGGGGGCAGTTAAGGGGCTACTCTGCCACCGGTGGCTACTTGGGTGCAGGAAAGGGGCAAGGAGAGGAGAGGAGGGGCACAGCCATCGGCTGGGGGTCCAGGTACCCCAGGATGTGCCCCAAAACCCTCTCCCCTCTCACAGCCACACTTCCTTTTCCTCAAGATCGCTAGAGAAGACGTTCCCACTGAGGGCTCATCAGCCCCACCGACAAGGCAATGGCCCCCTTTTCTGCTCACCCTCGGGGACCACGAGAAGCACCAGAGACAAGGCACGCACAACCAACGGTAGGGGGGGCGCCGGAGGGGGGGTCTGCGGTATGGCCAAGGCACAAAAGGCAACCTGAGCATTTGCGGCTGAGTCCCGTGGCCAGTCCCGGGGAGGAGGGTCCACAAGAGCGGGCCCCCCCTGCCCAAGCACCGCCTAAGGCCCCTCCAAAGTAGGAGGAGGAGGCGCACGCATGGCCCACCACGGTCTCTCACACACCCAACGTGCAAAAATAGCACAGGGTGCGCGCTCGCCAAGTCAACCTAGTCAGGGTCCCGTTGACAGCGCATGACAAGCCGGGCAACGACAAGGCCACCGCACCCCCCCGCAGTAGCGGGAAGGCAGTCGTGCCAGCCCCTTTTAGACTGAAGCTCAACCCCCCAAACACAAAGCAGGAAAAGGTGTCCCCGATGCGGACAACCCCGAGAGACAGGGGGGGAATACTCCAGTAGTCGGACCGACAACCACCACTCGGCCTCATGCACCTGACAGGGTGACCAGGAGCGCTCCAGGAGCACCACAGACAAGCCACAGTGGGACACGCGACCCAACAAGGGGACACGCTCCAAGGCGGTGGGGGGCGGCCTTCCCCTGCCATGGGGGAGGGCCGCCCACAACACACAGCCCCCTCCAACAAGAGGAAGGGGGCAAGAGCGGGCATGCATGCTGTGTCAAAGACCCCGGCCCCAGCCCGACACCGCAAGGTGGCAAACAGGCAGGAGAGCAGGATCGGGCCGGATTCCGCACCCCCGGCTTCCACTACACTGCCCAAGCAGGGCAAGTGAGGAGAGACAGAGGGGCCCCGCAGGCAGAGCGAGAAGAGCGGTCCCATTCACCATGAATGTCCGTCCCTCGCCTGGTGCGGCTTAGGCCCGGCCCGGGAGAACACAACACCACCACATAGATCAGCGAAGGAGGGAGGAGAGGCTGCCATGGGAGGCAACTCCCTTCCCCCCCAAGACCCCCCAGGGGTGGGGGGAGCCCCAAAGCAAGGGCCGGTAAGCCAAAAAAAGGCAAGCCAGCCAAATGGCAGAGGCACGCATGGGCTACAGCTCCAGGACCGTGTGGCATTAGCAGGGAGGCAGCCAGGGCTGCCAGATGGCCGAAGCCCCAGCCACCAGAGAAGCCCCGCGGAGAGTGAGAAGTCCAGGAGAGCCAGCCTCACACTTCCTCACCAGAGTCGAGAGAGCGTGTCAACACTAACCTGGTGGCAGAGAATGCAGATTTTGACCCACAGATGTCATGGTGTCCAGAGACGGGGACAAGCTGCTGATCACCGCGGCCCTCCTGGGAAGGCAACCTGGTCACCAACCTCCCATATGACCCCATCGCCACTGGTGGCGTTCCCTGCCTGGAACCTCTGGGGTCATCTGGTCGACCTCAGGAGCATAACAGGGCAGGGGGCCCGGCCCGGCCCCGCCCGGCCCGGGTTCTCGCTCAGTCGCTCGGTCGACTCTCGCTGCCCCTGCCGATCAAGACTTAGCTAGCGAAACATACCGACCCGTGCGCCTATGAACGCCAGGACACGCCCCCAGGGACGGTGCCAACGGCTCACGTGCGCGCTCACACACCCGCCCCCGCAGCCCTCACAGGTCGTCAACGGACTCAAGGGAGACAAACACGGGGGTGGGGGGAGGGAGGGAGATAGAACCTCCAGACTCCCACCAGGGTGCACAGGCAGAACCATTGGGAGGGGGGGGGTGTTGCGACCCATAAGCCCGGGACTTAGAGAAAGAAAAAAATTGGCGACAGCTCCTCCAACCGCCAGCCAACAGCGGGGCCGGGGCCAGGGCCGGGGCCGGGGCCGGGGCCCCACCATAAGCCCCACTTTGCATGACCGCAGCACAGGGACAGGGACAGGGACAGTCCAGCCCCAGCTCAGAGGGACCACCATCTGGCCGCGGGACACCAGCTCCCTTTCTCTCGGCAGAGGCCCCGGCCCACTGTCAGGACGCAGAACAGAGCGAGGTGCACGGGTCACCGGCGGGTCGCTGGTCAACCCTCCCGGGCCACCCACCAACCCTCAGCCCGCCTGAGCGTGCGGCGACAGTCACCTCCCTACAGACCTGCACCTACAACCTTCGGCCACCAGATGACTGCCACACTCCCAGAGGTGACCGGCGCTGTCATGGTCGTGCCACCGACATCCCAGAACTGCGCCTCGGGTAATGCGACCAAATCTCCTCACATCGACGCTCCGGCGGTGACATGCTATATAAAAGTGGCCGCCAGGTGGCTCCAGACAACTGGCGCGAACAGCAGCGGGGCCAATCCGGATCTCGGGCCGCCGAGGGCTCACCACCGGCCGTACGAACGCCTGGTCTCATGCCGGTCCACCTCGTTCCGTCCCCGTGGCCAGCGCCGGCCGCACGACCCGCCCTTCGCCCCCCCCCCCCCCCC
>JAGFMF010011452.1:37739-70342 GCA_019455555.1 Galemys pyrenaicus | reverse complement strand
TAAGTCAGAAGGCAAAAGAAAAATACCAGATGGTTCCTCCCTTAGGAGGAACATAAGGGAACCAAATAAGGATCAAGGAAAGGAATAAGAACAACAATAGGGCCTCCCTGGTGGCGCAGTGGGTTAAGCAACACACTATGAAGCAAACCGCAGCCACTGCAGCACGAGTTCGATCCCTGCCGCCGGCCAGGAGGGGACCCACATGGCGCAGCAGACCTCTCCTGCTGTGCCCGCTGCTCCCCTCAGCAGTGTACTTCGTTGATCTGCCTGTTCTCTCACCCCCCACACTTCTGACCTGTACCCCTGTGCTTGTGTGCATAAATAAATAAATCTTTAAAAAAAAAGCAATAATAACAATAACAACAATAAAGACACAGAAACCAAAAATGAGGAGACAAGGACAGACTGGGGACACCTAGTGGGGAGGTGAGGGGGAGGGTTGAGGGGAGATGGGAGCACGAGGGACTGAGGTGATGGTGCACTGGTGAGATGGTGATGGGGAATACATGGGGATTACAATTGATGGCAAGTATATGCAAATTTTGAAATATTTTATATTAATAAAAAAATAAATTAAAAAAAGAATTCAAAGTTAATCAAAAAGACATGTATAAGGATAGAAAACAAGACCAACTGCCTCTAAATGCTTCCCATTTAATGCATGTTTATCAGAAGCTGTCTTCTCTCAGAGGTGCTTTTGAAAGAGTAAATGAAAAATGTTCCTGAAATATTTCTAAGCATGCTGCAGGCCAGCTGCGGCAACAAACCAGGGTCCCCACAGGATGAGACAGCAGCGGTGATGAATGGATAGGGAAAAGGGAGAGGGGATGAGAAAACACAGACATTCCTTCTAGGGTGCCAACATCTTACATCTTTCTCTTACATCTTCCACTGAGAGTCTCAGCAGTTCTTTATTTATACTTTACACACAAGAAGCAGGAAAGCAAGGAAACATCCTTTGTAACATTTTCTTAGGAGAAACCGATGACCATCAGGCCCCAGCCCTGTGCAAATACATGTTTTTGAGAACAGCAGAACAACATTCGTCACATTTTCTTAGGACTGGTGCACAACAACAGGTTTATTCCAGGTAAGTGCACAACATGTATCTATCTGTATACTAAACATTGAGGCAGATGTAATAACCCAGCTCCATCACAATCAACTTCCACCACATGCCCCAAGCAAAAAGTAAATATTAAAATTAAACCCCAAGCTATAACTATTCCTTACCATTCCATCCCCAAAAGGAGGCACTAACCCCAATGTATCCTGAACCCAATAGTTCATCATCAAAATTGCTCAGCAACCAGTTATTTTGTTTAGTAAAACAGCCAATCTTACAACTGCCCTCCCCTCCCATGGGAAATTTCCAATTAGCACTTAATATGCCTTTACAAGATGGTGACGGTAATTTCAGCCAAAACAGCAGAGATCCGGCAGGGGCCAGCTTTGGAGCTCCTGATTTTTCAGGGGTGTCCCTCATGCTGGATGTTTGTCACTCAGCATGAGTAGCATGGCCCCGGCAGGACTGGGCTGCCTGCGCCACTGGGCTGTGGATGCAGGGCAATGCAGGGCTGGGGCAGGGCATCTAGGGTTGAGAGAGTGCTGCGGTCAGAGCTGGGGCTTCTGTGGGCTGCCGTGGTCATCCCCACCTGGGCCTCACTTAAATCCAGAGCTGTGATGGCTACAGGGCCCAGTGAGGCTCCAGGCGCCTGACCAGTGCTCCCTGGTGTGGACCAGATGGGCATTTTGCACTGCTGCCTCCCAGAGGAAGTGGGGGCTCGGCCTCTGGTTGCCCAGAGTCACAGCCCTTTTTCAACCTCTCTCTTCAGCAGCTTGGGCTGTTTCCCCTTTTTCCCCCGCCGGGAGCACAGTCTGGACTGGCGGCTCCTTCCAGAGAGGAGGAGACCTGCAGGCTCTGGGCATGAGCCTTGCACCCCGGGCCAGACCCCTGCCCGTGCCCATCAGAGGATGGCTCAGGAAGGGCATGGTGAGTGGTCTGCAGTGGCTGGTTCGGCCATGGGAGCCCCTTGTTTCTCCACTCCTTCCAAAGCAGCAGAAGATCAAGGCACCGAGCTTGAAATAACAAAAGAGGAATGGCTTTCAGGCCGCATCTGGAGGCCAGAAGGGCCAACAGCTGCCTGGAAGGCAGCGGCAGGGAAGGGAGCAGTGCTAGGCGGGTGCCTGACCCCTTCTCTGGGGCATCCCACAGCCAAGGCCGGAGGCGGCTGGACACAGGTGGGCGCCGCGGACCCCCTTTGCTGCAGGCAGCAGGGCATTGCTGTCTGCCCTGGCACCGAGGGCCCCCAATTGCAGACCCTGGTGCACCCCTTCTCTGAGCCCTGGGCCTCTGCTTCGGGGCTTAGCCCCAGCGGGTTAATGAGGATCTGAGGCCTGACCACACAGCAGGGTCTGCCTTCACTTGGGTGGAGCAAAGCAAGCCTCCAGCCTGCACACTGACTCCCTAGGGGCGCAGGGTGGCCTCCCTTCAGGGCGGGCACCCAGGCTGGGCCAGGGCTTGGGAGCCCAGTGGGCCCCACTGCAGAGGCCCCACACCCTCTCGTGAGTGTGGGGCGGGGGACTCTGACCTGCCCAAACACTGGGGCCCAGCTGACAAGAGGCTCATGGCTGTGGCTTTAGGGCTCCTGGTCGGGCCTCCAGGAAGGCACAGGAGATAGACATCTGGGCACTGACTGGCAGGGAAGCCCCACGGGATGAGAAGAACCAAGGAAAGGAGGGGGCACACAACGTCACACCAGAGACCCTGAGCAGAAGTGAGAGCGGCCCTGCAGCAGGGTTTGTGGCCCATTCTCTGCGCAGTGGTCAGCTCCCAGTGTTACCGGGTGGCAGCCAGCAGGAGGAGTGGTCTCTGGCTGGCGTGCAAGTTAGTGGGGCAGTCCTTCCTCAGAAACCTTTTATGTAGCAGTGTGCTGCCTGGGTCATGGAATGGACCGATCGGGTGTGAGCCTTGGGTTGACTGACACCAGGATCCGCCTATCAGCACAAGTTAGTGATAGCAGAGCCCCTCTTGTAAATTACACTTCCTGAATTCTGGAACAGGACAAAATGAACCAATCAGGTGCAGGCAAAATGGACCAATCAGACTGTGGGGGGGGGCACCTGAAAAGTGAATATAAAGCCAGGTTGAAGGGAGCTTAGGACTCATTTGGGAGACATTTTGGAGAAAGAGCTGATTGGGAAGAGAGCTGACGGGTATTCGGAGCAACCTGGAGGAGCAGATAGAGAAGCAGCAGCAGAGGAAGAAGAGCTCCTGCAGAGGAAGAGGAGAAGACAGTTCCAGCCTTCAAAGAAAGGAGAGAAGCCTCCAACAGCTGCCCTCTGAGGAGGGAGAGAGACTGGGACTCGGTCCTGGCTGTGACACTGACTGCAAGGAGCACCAAAGGCCCTGCCTGGTGTCTCAAAGAGCTGTCTGTTGGTGACATAAACCAACAACTCACAAGAGCTGTGAGCCTTGGGACACCGCCTCTGCAGGCCCATAGTGGTCATTGCTACTGGACAGTGCTGCCTAGAACTGGTGACTGGTGACTGCCAACGCTGATGCTGTCCGGATGAAGCAGTCAGCCTCTTGTGGATACGTAAGCGCTCTCGTTTTCCCCAGTTTGTAAATAAACCCCATGACTGTTGTTCCTGTAGCCTGAAGTCCCTTGCAATTGTGCGCGTGGGTGAGAACCCACAGACAGTGACCTGTATTGGGCACTGTCCTCTGATAGGCTATAGCCCCTGTTGCTATAGCCCTGGATTCTGGTTTGTGGCCTTTTGGCCTTTAGGGGCTTTTGGGGGGCTCTCTGGCCTCGGGCCCTCCTCTTGCCCCTGTCTCAGTCAGAGCGGCCTCCTCTGCCCCCCTGTTTCTCCAGGACCACATCCATCAGGGAAGGGGCATCGGGGCTGACTTGGAAAGGGCACATAGAGAGACCAGAGCTGTCTCCAGGGCACAGAGGAAGTTGCCGCTCTTGGCTTGTCTCCTGGGGTTGGGCCACAGAGGTGCTGGGCTGCTCGCGAGGTCATGTCCACCCCAAGCCCCGCCCAACCCAGTGAACTCCAGCTCAAACCCCCAGTGTGAGCAGGACTCATGGGGTGAGCCCTGCCTGGCCAAAGGCATGCCCCATCCTTTGTCCCCTCTGGGGGGGGCGGGTGGGCAGAGGCTGCTGCCTTCTCCCCAAACCGAAGCTCCGTCCTTTCTCGTGGGGTCGTGGACTCAGTGGGAGGACTCTGCAGTCCAGGCTCACCAAACACCTGGTCCAGGGTTTGGTATTTATGGGGGCAGGTTGGGGCTTCTGTCCCCACTGGGGTGGGTGTGCTGCAGCATGGGAGCGGCTCCCACCACCACCCAGCCCCGCTATGGACCTCGCTGCCCTCACTGCTCAGGACAGGTGGCGAGCAGCTGAGGCTGGCCCGACACTGCCCGCCGTGCCCTGCAGGCTGGCCGGGATGACCCCAAGTGCAGCTGAGTGTGGTGCGCAGTGACTGCACGTGGGCGCAGCTCAGGGCAAGGGCCAGATGGGGACAGGAACGGCCTCCCGGGCCGGCCAGTGGTCACCGCACAGCAGAGGAGGAGGACCGGTCAGCAGCGACAGTACTCCGAGAAACACAGAGAGAAGCTGTCACTGGACTTACTGGACGCCTCCAGACATTGTTTGAAACATGACCAAGGAAACTAATTAAGAAATAACTCAGGGGCCTCCCTGGTGTTCAGTGCCTCACTGTGAAGCATCTGCGGCACAGCAGCACAAGTTCAATTCCCGGCCAGGGAGGGGACCCACATGGCACAGCAGACCTCTCCTGTCTCCCCGCTGCTCCCCTCAGCAGTGCATTTCCGTCCATCTGCCTGTTCTGCTCCCCACTCTGTCTCTGGTGAGTCCTCTCACCTCCCGCGACTCTGGCCTGTACTCTGGCTCATGTATGCATAAATAAATAAATCTTTTTTAAAAAAGTAATAACTCAAAGACAGAGCCAAGGGGTGGGGGTAGGGAAGGTCGGAGATGCCCGAGGAATAATCAACCAGAAAACACAGATTTGAGACACCAAGGGAGAAAACTCAGCCTTTAGAAATATGATGCAGACTTCATAAACTACCCGCTGGTCAGTAAAGAACAGAAAAGCACAAACACACGTGGATGATGGCCGCAGGGAGGCGGGAGAGGGTGACTCACCACTGCAGAGAGGTGGCCGGCTGGGGCGCCTCCTCGCAGCCAGCAGAGAGGGGCGTGCCCCAGCGCCAGCGTCTGCGGAGAAGGCCAAAGAGCTGCGCACAGCTGCCGCGGCCACCCTCTGCGGGCAGGTGCTGCCGCGGACCCTGCGTCCTCCCTTCCCAGCGGTCAGTGACCTCGGCCGGCTGGGCAGGCAGCTCTGACCTGCGCCTTGACGCCACCCCCTGCGCCTGCTGTGGCGCGAATCACAGCTCCCGCGCTCATCTGAAAAGGCCAGTGGGGTTGGCGGGACCGTGAGTTTGGGGAGCCCTGCCCTGCCCCCTCCCGGCCTCCCACCCCGGAGCCACCGCTTGGTTGTCCGGCTAGCTCCTGTTTCTGGCAGGCCACTAGTGCCCGCACGTCCGCGCTGCAAGTGAGGCCCCGTCTGTCCTGTCCTTCTGGCTCGCCCACTGCGCGCCTCGGTCCACCACCTGCACGGAAGCCGGTCGTGGCCACGTGGCCACCTCCTGCCACCCAGCCATCCATGGCCAGGCGGGCCTTCCCGCAACACGGCTGCCATGGACACGGGCTGTGCTGGCTCCCACCTGTGTTTCCATGCTCCCAGTCGCGCACACACGCGGCACCCTGGGCCGGTGACCCCGCTTGGCTGGAGCCCCCTCGCTGGCCTGGGGGTTCTTTGGGCACTGACTTGGCGGAGAAGAGCGAAGGGGAGATGCAGGAATGGCAGGACACAGCTGGGAGGCTTCCGAGCAGCGAGAAAACCCCAGGAGGAAAACCGCAGTCAGAGGTGATGCCCGCACGAGGGAGCCCGCACGAGGGAGGGGTCCCCAAAGGGCAGCGCCGCCCCCACCCCTTGGCAGCAGGTAGGGATGCCGGAAGGGTCTCCGAGACAGACCAGGGACTCCTCCCAGTGGGAGACGTGGGCTCGAGATGAGATGGACCCAAGCTTAGGCTGTCCCTCCCACCACCACTGAAAGGAGGAGTGTCGGGGACAGAGGAGAGGAAAGACATGCAGGCAGGAGAGCCTTCATGCCAGGGAAGCTAGGACAGCTATGGGGCGGAGCTGGGCAGAGCACACAAGGTGGGAGGCCAGCCCCGCAGGAGCCGCCCCGAGCTCTGGCTGGGATTACGTGGGGACAATGGCTGGGGACCTTGGTGGTACAGCAGGGAACCCTGCCCAGCCCCCTCCCCACCAGCCACCGCAGGGGCATGGGAAGCAGACCAGGAGGTGGGAAGGTTTCCAGCGGTGTGCTGGATTCTGCACCCTAGGATCCCGCCAGAGTGGCCCTTTCAGACCGTTGTCCTTCCGCACTGCTCAGGGCCCAGCTGGGTCCCCTCGCCGTGAAACCAGGGCTCTGACCTGGACCAGCGCCCTTTGTCATCCCCTGGTGACCAACCCCTGACAGCGGTTGTGCCCCTTTGTGTCCAGACCGGCCCCTTCCTGCCTCCTGCCTGGCCAGACCCTGTTCCCCTTCTGTGCCCACATCCCCCTCCAAGGTGGGGTCCACCGTCTGCCCCCCAGGCTGGCCAGCTTTTGCCCCCAGCAGAGTGCGTGGGGCTGTGAGAGGGCTTCAGGAGGTGACTGTGCTCTCAGAGGCAAGCAGGTATTTTTCGCATCTGGCTTTCACATCCCAAGCCGGAGGCACCGGGATTGTGTCCTTGGCCCGGGGGTGGGCTCAGGCCTGGGCAGGCCTGAGCTTGGTGGCCGCACGGAGTCCTGGAGGCTGGCCTCCCTGCTACTTCTGCTTCCACTGGGCAGGAGGCTGCCTGTCCAGCCGTCAGCGGGCTGGCTGCAGAGAGAAGCCAGCGTGGCCTCCAGTGCTGGGCTGCGGGACTGCTGGGGGAAGTCCATTCTGCTAAGTGCTTTAGGCTTTATGTGCCAGGGGACTCTTGGCCAGGAAAACCTTTTAATAAGTCATTATTAAAACCACTTGCCTTTTGGCCGTTTGAGGGCATGATCTGTGAAGTAGCCCCTTCCTAATTGCCCGGGATACTGACACTCAGCAGAGCCTGGTCCTGCCAGGCCCACCGCCAGGCTGTAAAGTGGGTGCTCAGGCAGGCCACGGTGACATGAGCTCCCCACCACCACAGCCAGGCCCAGAGAGGGCAGTCTGACCAGTGCCCACCTGGAGGGGGGAGCCCAAGGCAAAGGCGATGCCCAGATTTTCTCCTAACAGTGGAGAGGGCCTGGGGGAGGGCAGAGAGTGTGGGGGAGGCAGGTGACCATGCCCACCCCAGGCTGCAGCCCTGTGCTGACCGGGCCACTCAGGAGGCGGCCAGCTGGGCCCCAGAGCCTTGGCTCCATGCAGAAAACACGCCTGCTGGGGCCCCTCTGGTGTGGGTGCTCTGGGACCCAGCCCGCTTGGGGGTGTTGTCGGGCACACAGTGGAGGGGTCCGGGGCAACGCGAAGTGGGGGCCCCTGCTCAGCAAGCCTTCAGGCCCTCAAGGTGGGGACACAGGGCCCCATGAGGAGCTGCGGACTTCAGAGGGCTGTGAGGGCAGCCACTGTTCTGGTCGGCCTGCCTGCTCTGCAGGGCGAGGACTTGGGGGCAGGAGTGTCCAGGCTCATGGCCACGGAGTCAGAGGCAGGGCTGCCTGCCCTCTGGGAGGCATGGGGTGTTCTTGGAAAACATGGGGTTCCTGAGGTCTGGAACACCCTCCCCGCCAAGCCCCCACCTCCGGTGGCAAGGCCCGGGGGTCTTGTCCGGCAGTCACCATAGGCTGGGGCAGTGTGCACGGAGGCCATCTTTGGGGTCACTTGTCGGGGATATTCCCGGACCAGGCAGGCTGGGAGCTGGGGTAGAGGTGAGGGTGGCTCCCACGAGGTGGCCTCGGGTGTGACGTGGCGCTCAGGGCGTGTGATCTTTGCAGAGGACTGGGCTGGAATGTGCAGAGCAGAGCCTGGGGTACTGCAGAACAGGCTGGCAGAGGAAGGAGGGGCAGGGAGGGAGGAGAGGGCTGGGGTTTGAGTGACCAATGACCGGGGTGGGGGCCAGCCCGGGGGGCGGAGGGGAGGCTGGAGGCCACAAGGCAGCCACCATCCTCCTGGCCGACCTGCCTGCTCTGTGGGGCGAGGACTTGGAGGTGGGAGAATCAGGAGATGGATGTTTCCCTTGAGAGCAGTGGATGGCGATTCCCAGTCATGTCCAGGGCCAAGAGGCTCCTGCTGTTCGTGCTGCAGGCTGGACGGAGAGGATACCAGTTAGGAGAGCAGGAAGTGGCGGCCACCCCAGGCCGGGTAGGGCGAGGAGGGAGCCTGGGGCCAGCACGGCTGTATCAGTCCTTCAGTCCAGATAAGTAAAGGGAAATGCAACAGGGCCCCACCAGGTGGGCCTGCAGTCCTCGGGCCGGGTAGTGCGACGGACCAGTGCAGCCGGGGCACTGAGACTACCGGGACAGGGCCCCCGGGAAGGTGGACAAGGGTTCGGCGAAATGACAGACAGACACACTCTCAAGGGATCAGCATCTGAATGTATTTTGCAGCAGTGATCATCATGCATTTATATAGAATATGTTGGCATTTAGTACAATGGTTTTTCATCTTGTAGTTACATTGTTTTTAGTTGAATATCAGATTTCTTAGAACAAACAGGTGAGATCATATCCTGATTACCTGGTGTTAAGACTGCGGTTTCCTTGGTGACCTTTCGAGGTTACTTATTAACCTCTGATACTTTCAAGTTCTGCCACTATGGCCACTACCTAGCCTTAACACTGCCTTTAGACATACATTGCTCTCATCCATCCTTCTCTCTGTCAGATTTGTTTCTCTGTCTCTTCTAATGTTATCCTTACTGTCCAGACTCTCTCAATCTGTCCCGGAGGCCACTCACCTCTGGGGAAGCATTGTTTGTAATATTTAAAGGTTTTTTTTAGCTGTTTACTTAGTGACTCTTTTTTGCTCTTTACTGAGGAAACACCAAGGTGGCCTTGACCTAGATAATTTATTTATAAAACCTACAAAATACCACACTATTCTTTTTCCATCGATGTTCACGACTTTGCCTTTCCCAATATACACTTTTGTATATGATGTGTGTGTGTCTGTTGGCTCTGGGAATTTTCCCATGTAACCTCCCTTAGATGGTCTCCACAGCCTGTCTCCTATAACATATGCTGGACCAAGATGAGTCACAATCATGGGGGGCAGTTGCCTTTTACTATCTGTTTCTCCTGAGCCTTTTCCCATAATCCTATCTACTTTTGGTAATTCTGTTTTACTTTCTGTCTGAATAAGTAATTTTTCTTGTTGTAAGTTATTAACAAAATTTCCAGGATTATGTGCATTTTGTTTGGCCGCCTTAACTATAAACTTGAACGGCAAAGAAACATCTGAGGGCAAAGTGACTTCAAGACAAGGTGTTTCCATTATTGACCGATTCTGTGTATTCAGTGGTCAAGGGTGCTGTTGTTGAAGCACCTGGTGTTCTAAAGGATACAGTACATTAATGCCAATTACAAATTATCAAAAGAATCAGACAAAGAAACAAAAAGGAAAAAACAGCTAAGAACGTAAGGGGCTGACGGTGCACTACCTCCTCCTGCATGCACACTTCCTTGAAGCATTTTGCCAAGGCCTGCGCGATGCTCACGCAGACTCCGCAGGAGGTGGCGTGACAGGGGACTGGGCATGGGAGGCGGGTGTCCTCTCAGCAGCTCTTACTCTCCGGGGTCCTGCCGGCAGTGTCCCCCTTCCACACCAATGGCAGCTACCACTCTGCTCCTAAAAAGCCAAGCATGTCCCTCTGGCATGTGAGCGACACTTTCTGCATGTCCTCACCAGCAGTGTGTTAGTATTGCCTGCTTTGGGCTCTGGTAGCCTGCGGGCATGGCAGTCTCTGCTCTGAGTAGCATCCTTGGCATCCAGTGGTGCATTTCAGGTTTTGCTAAAATATATGTTGTGCTTTTGCCTTCCTTTCTGCAGAGATATACTTCGTTATCTGTGTTTTTGCTATTTAAAAATGAAAACACATTGGCACCACAGGGGGGACACATGCTCCAAGCATTGGCTCTGGGGTCTGACGACGGAGCAGGCCGCGCCATCACGGGAACTGGGACGGAAGACACTGGGGCCCAGCCCTTGGCCAGCCGGCCGCTGTCCCACCCCCAGCTCCTGCATGCGCTCACCTTGGCCGGAGAGTGACACGGGCACAGAGAAGCTGAGAAAGCGCAGCGACCGAGAGCAGGGGCCGCAGTCAGTGGGTTGCGGTGCTTCTGGCCTTCAGTGGTCACTCCCGGTGTCCTCTGCTGTGATGGCTGCAGCCGTTGCCCATCGCTGCTGGACGCTCACCTTTGAGGAGTAACAGAACCATTTAAAGAGTGATGATGCTCAAACTCCCTCTCCAGAGTGAGGACAGTCACTGCGACTGCCCTCCCCACGCCGTGCACTAGGGGCGGAGGCCTCGGCCAGGCGCATCATCCTGCCTCCTCCTGTCCCTTCCGTCCTTCAAAAAATTTGATCTTTATTGACCCTAAACCTGTTTAAATATTCAACTGCATTTTCTGTAAAGGCTGTTATGGTTTCTTTTTTCTTTTTATTTGGGATCTGGTTTGGGGTGAAGTTCAGACAGCTGAGGTCCCTGCAGGCCCGCGCAGCACCCCTCGGCCCACCCCTTGGCCCTTATGCCCAGAGAAGCAGCCACTGCCTGGGGCCAGCAGCACCACACGCCCACAACTCGCTTCTCCAGTGCTGCTGTTACTGTGGTCCACGTGTCTCCCTGCCCTGGCCAGCAGGCTGGCCGCCTTCTGAGACGCCCTTGTCGCCTGTCCCGCCTTTCCCTGACTTCTGGGATCTCTCAGTCAAAGATGGAGGGATGTGATGGATCTGGCTTACAAGAGCCGAGGGAGCCCAGAGGAGCCTGCAATAGCCCAGGGGAGCCTAGAGAAGCCTGCAGGACCAGAGGAGCCCAAAAGAGCCTGCAGGAGCCCAGAGGAGCCCACAGGACCCCAGATGAGCCCGCAGGATGAGAGGAGACCCAAGTTGCCCAGAATAGCCCAGAGGAGCCCACATGAACCCAGAAGGGCATGCAGGAGCCCACAGGAACCCACAGGTACCCAGAGGAGCCTGCAGGGGACCAGAAGAGACTGCAAGAGCCCACAGGAATCCAGAGGATCCCAGAGGAAACTGCAGTATCCCAGTGGAGCCCACAGAGCCCAGAAGAGACTGAAGGAGCCCAGAGTAGCCCACAGGATCCCAGAGGATCCAGGGGAGCCCACAAGAGCCCAAGAAGCCCACAGGAGATGAGAGGAGACTGCAGGAGCCCAGAGTCGCCCGTAGGAGCAACAAGAGCCCAAGGAGTCCAAGAGGAACCCTCAGGAGCCCAGAGGAGCAGCAGAACCAGAGGCGACCCCAGGAGTTGAGAAGAGCCCAGAGGAGCCCACATGAACCCAGAGGAGCCCAAAGGGAACCAGAGGAGCCCATAGGAGCCCCAAGGAACCTGAAGGAGCCCAGAGGACCCAATGTGAGCCCTGAGGAGCCCTCAGGAGCACAGAGGAGCCCACAAGAGCCCAAAGGAGACCAGAGGAGCCCACAAGAGCTCAAAGGAGACCAGAGGAGCCTGCAGGACTAGAGGAGCCCGCAGGAGCCCAGAGGAGCCTAGAGGAGCCCATAGGAGCTCACAGGATCCCAGAGGAGTCCATGGGACCAGAGTAGCCTGTAGGATCCCAGAGTAGCGCACAAGAGCCCAGAGGAGCCCACAGGAGCCCAGAGGAGCCCTCAGAAGCCCGTAGGAGCCCACAGAGCCCACAGGAGCCTAGAGGAGCACGCAGGAGCCCAAAGGAGCACGCAGGAGTCCATGGAGACAACAGGAGCCCGCAGGAGCCCGCAGGAACCCAGAGAGCCCAGGTGAGCCCATGGGAGCCCAGGGGAGCCCAGAGGAGCCTGCAGGAGGCTACAGGAGCCGCTGTTCCCCTGGTCCTGGCAGGGGCATTGCCAGCGCTCACTGGGACATGGAGAGTGCCCTCTTCTCCATCTCTCCAGCCCCAGCGCCATTGGGCCACCTGGAACTTTTTCAGGGACACGGAAATAGCAGCACAGCCTCCTCAGCAGGCAGTAAAACACCTTCTCAGTTATGGGGTACAGACAGACATGCTTTCAGGGGTCTCCAGCCACACCCTGGCCCTTGCTCATCAGACCACGGTCCCTAGCCCCTATCCCCAAACTGTCCCTGGCTAGGGTTCCTGAGCTGCCCAGTGGGGGCATGGTGCCGGGGTCAAACCTTGTTGCCCACCAGAGGTCCCTGGAGTGCGTGTTCAGGCTCGCTGGCCAGCAGGCTGACCAGCCGTGCCAGCAGGCATAGCAGGGGCAGGCCTCCCAGGGGCATGGGGCCAGAGCAGCGGGTGGTGTCCCAGGATGCGCATGTTCTGGTTGGGCACGACTCCTCCATTCACCACTGTCCCCATGGGGAGAGGATCACTGGCTGCCAGGTGTGGCTGCTGGTGGGGCCCAGAGCCTGCCTGCGTGCGAGGCGGCCGATTGTCACAGGAGCAGGTCAGTGGCGTCCTCCGCTGACCACCCTCACGCTCCATACCACATGTCTCCAGGTCAGGACTCAGCTCCCATGCGGGGGCTTCTCCGCTGGTGTCCTGCTCCCACCACTGGGATGTAATTGTGCAAGGAGCGCCCCTCACCCACATCCCAAAGGCCCTGGGGGTGCTCCGGTGTGCAGGGTGGGTGCAGGCTCTCTGGGCTTGGGAGCTGTACACTGGTCTCTGTCAGGCGGCCTCAAGGCTGTCTGGCCGAGCTCCCTGATGGGCCCAGGTCCAGGCTGGGTCTGGTGGGGCCTCAGGACGCAGGGTGAGTCGGACCCAGCTCCAGGCTTGGCCTGGTGGGGCCTCGGGGCGCACGGAGCTGGGGCGGCTTCACGGATCCCACAGGCGACCAGGCGGGAGGTGGGGTGTGGGCAGCCGGGGGTGTGGCCATCAGGGCCTGGCCATGGGTGTGGTCAGGTGCAGGTGTGGCAAAGACCCCCTGGTGAGTGAGTGGCAGCTGCCCAGGGGAGGCGCCCCTATGGCCCTTAACAGCCCATCACTCCTCTGCACTTGCCCTACCCCCAGGGGTGCTGTGGGTGGGGCAGGTTTTGATGAGTGGGAGTGGGAAGTCCACATTTTCCCTTAGATTGGTGGACAGATATGCAGGGGTGGGGTGGGGTGTGGGGGTTGCTCAGTGGAAGTGCCAGGCCAGTGCCCCGGCCCCAGAGGAACAGAAAGGGGGTATCACCCTCCATGGAGCCTTCTGCACAACAGGAGTGGTGCGGGAAGCCAGGGGAGGGGCCTCCCAAAACCACCATGGTCACCTCCTCTGTGGCAGCCCCTCAAACTGGCCCAGCCCCCTTCCACTCCACTGGTCCCACCCAGGGCACAGAACACAGCCATAAGCCCTCTTGAGAAAAAGAAGAGTTATGGGACTGATGTTCATTTAAAAGCTTTTAAGTATAATTCCTTCTACTCATATTCATGAAACAAGTCAGAAGGCAAGAGAGAAATATCAGATGGCTTCACTTTGGGGAGGAATGTGAAAGAGCAACAAGTACAACAACAATAAAATGCAACGGGGGGCGGAGCAGGGGAGGAGGCCGCTCTGACTGAGACAGGGGCAAGAGGAGGGCCCGAGGCCAGAGAGCCCCCCAAAAGCCCCTAAAGGCCAAAAGGCCACAAACCAGAATCCAGGGCTATAGCAACAGGGGCTATAGCCTATCAGAGGACAGTGCCCAATACAGGTCACTGTCTGTGGGTTCTCACCCACGCGCACAATTGCAAGGGACTTCAGGCTACAGGAACAACAGTCATGGGGTTTATTTACAAACTGGGGAAAACGAGGGCGCTTACGTATCCACAAGAGGCTGACTGCTCCATCCAGACAGCATCAGCGTTGGCAGTCACCAGTCACCAGTTCTAGGCAGCACTGTCCAGTAGCAATGACCACTATGGGCCTGCAGAGGCGGTGTCCCAAGGCTCACAGCTCTTGTGAGTTGTTGGTTTATGTCACCAACAGACAGCTCTTTGAGACACCAGGCAGGGCCTTTGGTGCTCCTTGCAGTCAGTGTCACAGCCAGGACCGAGTCCCAGTCTCTCTCCCTCCTCAGAGGGCAGCTGTTGGAGGCTTCTCTCCTTCCTTCGAAGGCTGGAGCTATCTTCTCCTCTTCCTCTGCTGCTGCTTCCAACGAACTGCTCTCCAAGGGAACTGCTCCTCTGCAAACAAACTGCCACTCTCAGGGAACTGCCCCTCTAACTGGCTTCTACCAGGCCTTATATTCACTTCTTCAGGTGCCCCCCCACAGTCTGATTGGTCCATTTTGCCTGCACCTGATGGGTCCATTTTGGCCTGTTCCAGAATTCAGGAAGTGTAGCGGGCTCAGCTATCACTAACTTGTGCTAGGCAGAGTCCTGGTGCCAGTCAACCCAAGGCTCACACCCGATCGGTCCATTCCACGACCCAGGCAGCACACTGCTACATAAAAGGTTTCTGAGGAAGGACTGCCACACTAACTTGCAGGGGAGCCCGAGACTACTCCTCCTGCTGACTGCTACCCGGTAACAGGGAGACCCCCGCCACGGAGCCGAGGTGCTCAGCACGGCCCGGACACACACATGGTGTGGGGGAGTGGGGGGGCAAACCTGCCCCAGGTGGCCTTCCAGAGTCCCTCCCCCCCACTCCCCCACCCCCCCCAGGTCTCACCTCTGCAGGGCACACCTGACTGGGGGTCACCTGCTCCGCTGACTGCACACTGAACTGTGCTGGGCTGATGCCAAAGTCCAAAGTGGCCCTGGGTGGGTGGTGGTGTGGACGGGGCCTGCGCTGCACACCCGGAGCAGCAGGTAAGCGTGGAGCTGGGGGGCCAGGGATGTCGCTGCGGAGGGGACAGGTGACCAGGATGCGTCCCTGTCTGCGAGGAGGCATTTCATAAGGGGGCCCCCGCGGGCTGCCTGCTGCTCTCCAGCTGTATGCATGCTAGGGACCTTGACCTTGTTTACAGCAAGGGCCCCCATGGGTCAGAGGTGGGCCTGTCCTGGATCAGGCGGGGCCTCCACCCCTGGCAGGTGTCTCCTGAGAAGACAGAAACAGACAGAGGTGGCTGTGTGGGGTGGTGGGTGATGTGGCTGCAGGCTGGAGCCAGCAGGGCCACCGGGGGCTGGATGAGGCCGGCGGTGTCCATGGGGCCTTGGCAGGGCGAGGACCTGTGACAGCTTGACTCAGGCCTCAGGCCCCAGGACTACAAGACATTCACACCCACAGGTGGGGGCCCCCTCATTTGTTGTCTGGATTCAGTGTCCCAGGAGGGGAATCTAGCACTGACAGCCAGCGATGCCATGGGGCCCTGCGGTCCTCGCCAGCCCGGCTCCAGGTTGTCTCCGTCCCCCGTCGCTGGTCACTCAGCACTTGGGCACCAAGTGTCCTGGAAACGCACCCTCTTTGCTCCCTGGAGCTTGTTTCCTGCTGGTTCCCCACTTCCTCCCTGTCTGAGCCGGCTCACTGCACTCCTGGTGGTCTCCCAGGGGGTTTCGGGTGACCCCCTGCCCACCGCTGGCACAGCACAGCTGGCTGGTCCGAAGAGGTCTTCTCCTGAGAATCCTGACACCTCCCTTCTCCAGCTCCCTGTCGGGTCGGCTCTTCCCACTGGAAACATCCGCCTGCTCTGCGGCACTGGACAGCCCTGCTCTCCCGTGGCCACCCCACGCCCCAGTGCCCGCAGGCCTGGTGTGGACCTGAACCTCCTCTCACCCATGCCCAGCTGCCCAACACTGCACCCCAAACCTGTGTGGCACAAGAGACTGAAAGCAGAGCTGCCCTTCATTCTCTGGAGCCCTGAGGGGTCACCCCGCGCACCTGGTGGTTCTTTCACTCCGCAGGGGGGCCAGGGTGGGGGACCCCTCTGGATGCCACGCCCCTCACTGCCTGTCGGGAAGCTCCATCCGGGAGCCCGTGGAGGCCCTGAGGTGCTGCTCACCCCTGGGCACACCAGGCAGTTCTGTGGGGTGATGTTGGTCAGCAGCCTCGGCCACAGCTGTCCAGAGGCCCAGCACTTTCACCTGGTTCCAGGAGCCCCAGATGCCAGGCCCAGCCTAGGAGCTCACCCCCAAGCCAGCTCCAGGTATGTGGGGTCTCTGGCAGAAGCTCTATGGGCGGCCGCCAGACCATTACCAGGCAGGCCACACGGTGCAAGGGACGGTAGACAGAGTGCCCTCCACGGGGCCAGGCCTGCCACTGGCTGCTTTGGTCCCTGGGGTCCTGGACGAGTGTCTAGAGCCCCAGCCCGCAGGTGTAGGTGTCCCGCTGGGGGATCGGCTGGAAGCGTGGCTGGGTGTGGCCTGGCGGGAGCAGCTGACCTGCTGGTGGCTGGACCGAGCAGTGTGGACAGTGAAGAGAAAGCGCAGATGTCAGGGCCCGACCTTAGTGTTTCCTCAGTCACTTCTGCCCCCTGTGCAGCCAGGCTGGACCCTGGAGGGAGTGACCTCATCGAAGTCAGCTCCAGGCAGGGCAGGAAGAAGTGGCAGAGTCTGCAGCTGCCTGTGCGGGGCGCAGGGGCCTGTCAGCGCATAGTCCAGTCTGCATGAAAGTGCCCAGTGATGACAGGGTCCATCCCCCACTGGCCCTGCTAGGCCAAAGCCCGCCCGCTAGCCTCATGGGCGCACCCTCCTGGCGCCCTCCCCAGGCCAGAGTCCAGCAGGCCCAGTCAGAAGGGCAGGCTGCAGGAGAGGCCCACACGCCCTTCCTGGACCTGGGCGCCTGTCTGCTCCCCTCTCCCCGCTGCTGTTCCCAGCGTCTCCGTCTCCGCCTCCCACAGCGGTGCTACGTTGTCCAGAGTTGCAGGGAGGGATCCTCTTCTGAGGGCGACAGGCGTGTAAAGCTGACGTGGCTTGTCCAGCAGAGTCCACCTGCGGCTTCGCACTGTGGAACCAATGGGGACACGGTCTCAGGCGGCGGCCGCAGCCGAGGGTGAAAGCAGAGGGCGCCTCCTGCGGGGCTCAACTGGGGCGGTGCGTGGCCGCCATAGCCGCCCGCAGAGCCCCGGCCTCTGCACTGGTCACGCTCCCTCGCTGTCCTGCTGCTGCCCCGCGACGCCACCGCCTGCAGGAAGTCCTGCGAAGGCTTGTGAGACCCTGGAGTGCGGGCGACCAGAGAGGGAGCGGCCTCCGCAGGGACTGGGCGGCGGGAGCCACTGTGGTGGAGCGTGGTTACGGGGCGGCCCGTAGTCGGGGGCGGGGCTCCCCAGGAACTGATGTCCAGTTAACGCCGAGGGTCTCACTCCAGCAGTGACAGGGCCCAGAAGGCCCTGAGCAGAAGGATTTGGAGAGTAAAGGTGGCAGGGAGAGCTGGGGGGCGGGGGTGGGGGGGTGGAGGGTTGGGGGAGACCCCCACAGCCCTGACATCATGTCTTGGACAGAGACAGTCCAGAGGAAGAGCACCCCAGCTGCCAGCTGAGCGCAGCCAAGTGGGCGCGGCCCACAGGGATCCAGGTGGGAGGGGAGTCTAGGGAGAGCAGGGTGGGGGGCGCTGGCTGGGCTGAGGGCCCCTGTTCCCTGGGACTTTCCTTACCCCTGAATCCTTTGCCGCGCCCCCAGGCCTGCACCTCTCAGGGCCCAGAGAGCCCCAAACAACAACTGTTCTCTGCGTTTCAAAGCAAACAGCTGACCAAGTTGGGAGGAGTCTGCAGTGCCCAGGCTGTGTGAGCACCCAGGCTTTCACAGACCTGCCTGGGCTGCGGCTTGGGGGACGGGGATGCGAGAGCCTTCCCACCCTCAGCTCCATAAGCACCCACACTCTGGCTGCCAGGAGAGAGCTGGGGACAGTCAGCAGGCACCTGTGAGCCGGGAACCTCATGCCCATTTTCCAGAGAGGGCTCCAAGGTGTTGGAAGAAACCACTCTTGCTGTTCCAGCCTGGGAAAGTGGGAGGGTGGCAGAGATCAGAAGGGGGTTCCTTTGGAGGGTGGGGTCCAGGGAGCCCAGCCCTAGGGGCAGCAGGGGCAGGGCCCTTATTTGGACCCTCAGGAGGTTATTGGGACCTGTGTGTGTCCCCACGCTCTGGGCCCGGCCTGCCTCGGGCAGAGCAGCGGCATGGCCTCTGTGGCAGCAGAGAAGGGATGTCTGTGGGACACTCCCTCTTCTGGGCAACTTTGGGTTGAGGAGGAGCCCTTCCGGTTGCCATTTTGCAAACAAGAGCCCAAGTTGGATGTGACAGAAACACCACAGGCACACACCACCAGGGGGTGGTGGGGCCCACGCAGGAGCACAGCAGCCTGGCAAGGACATTCGGGCCCATGTCCCTGAGAAGTGTGGCACGAAACCCTCAGCAAAGGGGACCTCCCTGGTGGCACAGAGGGTTGGGTGCGTGCTGTGGGGCTTCGGCAACCACTGCAGCACGCACTCAGTCCCCAGCCAGGGAGGGGACCCGCAGGGCACAGCAGACCTCTCCTGCCTCCCGCTGCTCCCCGCAGCAGTGGGTTTCAGAGGATCTGCCTGTTCTGCTCCCCACTCAGTCTCCGGTGACTCCTCTCACCCCCTGCACCTCTGCTCTATCCCATTTCTTGTGTGCATAAGTAAATACATCTTTAAAAAAGAAAAAGCCCTCAGCAAAGTGCTCCAAGGCTCGCGCCGCGATGGCGTGGGACCGTGGAGGCGCGCCTGTCACCATACACGGCCGTCGGAGGGCGGTAATGACCACGGCCATCTCCGCAGATGCAGACATCTGGCGGGGATGGTCACCATGGCCGTTCTCAACAAAATGGATCCAGAAGGAAAATGTCCCAACATGACAAAGGCTGTGACGGCAGCCCACAGGTGTTTCTCACTGGCGTGGAAGGCTGGCAACTTCCCCTGAGCTGAGGGACAGCTGGTGGTGTCCACGCCCACGTTCCTGGTCAGGGCAGCACTGGAGGTGCCAGCCAGAGCAACCAGGCAAGAGGATGCTGGAAGGAGGAAGGGGGTGTCTTGCTACAGAGGTCCCCCAGACCACTGTAGTGCTGCCCGACAGCTGAATTTTCGTCTTGCAGTGCCTGATGATGCTCTGATGCCAAAGCACCCTCCGCCTTGTCCACAGAAGCACACCGCCAGCCCCCTGTTGGCCAGGACCATGCTGCTGCTCCTTTGTTTTAATTCCCAGTGGGCTCAGACAATCGCATCATTATTGACTTAGATGGGGGCTGACTTTCGCTCTCCTCCCAAGCTCTAAGCCCCACTCTTGACATTGAAATGCACCAATAGGAGAAGCCTGCCAAACCCAGGACCCCACCCTCAGCCTCAGTAAAAGCAGAAGCCCTGGTCTGTCTGTCTTTCACCTTGTGACCTTACTGGGTGCTTGTCTGGCTTCTGAGGTGATGTCAGATGTCATTCTTTTCTTTGCTCCTCTGGCTTCTTTTTAGATTTCTCCTTTATCTTTGATTATCTGAGGTTTGCAGTTGTACCTAGCTGTGCATGGGGCATTTTTCCTGTCAGTGCTCTCTGAGCTCTCTGGGTCTTTGGCTTGGCACCTCACATTAATTCGGGGGCACATCTTAGCAATCATTCCTTCAGGCATCGCTTTAGCTCCTTTTTTTCACCCCTGGTGGTCCATTACATGTATGTTATACCTGAGGCCATTTTCCCACAGATACAATACCGAGACTTGGGTGTTCTGTTCTGCGTTTCTGTCTTTTTTCTTTACTTTTCTGTTTTAGAAGTTTCTATTGACATATCCTCAAACTCTGAGATCCTTTTTTAAATCCATATCTAGTCTCCAATAGCCTCCAAAAGTATTCCTTATTTCTGCTACAGTGATGTATCACTAGCGTCTGTTTTCGTGCTTTCTCAGCATTTCCACTCCCCTGTTCCACCCCATGTGCTCTTTGTGCTGCCGGCTTTGTCCGTTCCCTTCAGCATCACGATCACACTTGTTTCAAGTTCCCAGGCTGAGCTTTCCAGCATTCCTGCCACACTCCTCTCTGGTCTGATGCTTGCTCTGAGTCTTCAAGCTGTGGTTTTGGCTATTAGTGTGGCTTGTAATTTTTTTTTGATTATCAGACCTGATTTCTAGCGAGTCCTCACTTGGTATCATTGATGGCTTCTCGGGACCTGCACTTCTGAGTGAAACTGTGAAAGCAGGTCCTGGAGGCGCACCATCTCACCCAGCATGGAGGTGGGAGGACGTTCTTCCCTCATGAGCATTAAAATGAGTCGACATTAAAGAAAATGCCACCAGGGAACTTGCTGTGATCACGCCCTTACTGCCAGGCGGCCGGGTGGGCATGGCCACCAGGGGCAGCTTCCTCCTCACGCCTGCGGCTCTGGCTGGTGAGTTTTCTCAGGGTTTCAGCCCCCCTTCTGCAGGAGGTGGTGGCCAGCTCAAATATTCTCCCTGTGGATAGCTAGGTTAACAGGGCCCCTGAGCACAGGCCATGTGAAGAACAGAAAAAGCTCAACCATTAAAAACCAGCTCCTCCCCTGCCAAAAGCGCCAGGGATTTTTCTCTGTCCTGTGAGTGCCTGGGTGAGCTGCAGGAGGCAAAACTCACCTCTGGATGGGCCCTGGATGCCTCCGTCCAGGGTGTTCACATCCTGGGAGCCCGTGCTGAGCCTCTGACCAGTCGCCTTCCAGCCGGGTCTCCCTGCTCTGGTCCTGGGGCGGCTACTGCCGTGCTCCAGCCCCAAGCGGACTCTTCTACCTGCCTGCCAGCCTCCAGTCTGGGAGCAGTGGTTTGCTGGGACTTGCTCCCCTGGTGGGCCGAGAAGACTGGTTTCTCCTGCTCCAGCCTCTCCTGGTTGCTGGGACAGAGCTGCAGTGCCCAAGCGCCTTCCACCTGGCCCAGAAGCACACGTCCAGGGCTGCTTTTATTTAGGTATATTTTTGGTGATGGCTTTGTGCTATTTCTCTACCAAAGCTTGTTTCAAACATGAAATTTTTTATTTATTTTTAACAATTTTTTTAATTTATTTATGCAGCTGAGATCCAGGTCAGAGGCATTGGGGGGTGAGAGGAGTCACTAGAGACAGAGTGGAGAGTGGAGCAGAACAGTCAGATTGACTGAGGCACACGGCTAAGGGAGTAGCAGGGAGACAGGAGAGGTCTGCTGTGCCCTGTGGTTCCCCCCATGGCCGCAGATTAAACTCGCCCTGCAGTGGCTGCAGAAGCCCCATGGTGCGGTGCTCTATCCCTTGTGCCACGAGGGAGGCCCCTCAAACATGAAATTTAAAAGGGGCAGCCATGCGCTGAGCGGGGCTTAGACTCTGGCTGAAGGCTTCGGTGGAGACGGGCTGTGAGAGCCCAGCTGTCCATCAAGGCAGGCCCTCGGCAGTGGTGAGCGGCCGCGCTGCACAGCTGGCCTGCGGGTGTGAAGAGGCCTGCAAAATCCTGGGGCAGCACAAAAAGGCGTGACCTGAGCTAGTAAATCCAACCGGTGTTTCAAAAGTCTTATAGGTTCCAAGTTTTCCGTAATATAAATACCCATTAATGTACATTTAGAAAAAGTGTTATAAAATGTCCCTTCTTGGAAGGCCTTCCCCATGCTCCTGCCCTGCCTAGTGGCCCCTGCGCCCAAGCTGGGCCCTTCTTGTACCAAGTTCCTGCCTGTGAGGTCTGAGCTAGGCTGAACCCTGCCAGGAGAGCACACTGTGGTCGCTCCACCTGCTTGGAGCAGTTGGTACTGGTTTCTGGCCAGCCCCAGCCCGTGTACTAGGGGCGCTCTGCGGTGGGGTTCCTGAGCACTGGGTTCACAGCCAGTCCAGCAAACTCCTCATCCCATCCTCCAAGTGCCCAGCTGAACCCGAGGCCCACGTGGCTGCAGCTGGACAGGTGCGTCCCAGCTGTGGGCTGGCCTTGGGGGCTCCACTGTAAGGAAGATGTGAGTGCAAGGGGCTGACCTGGGGGCCCCGTTGAGGAGCAGGGTGGCAGAACCTCTGCTGTGGGCTTGGGGGCTTTGGAACCCAGAAGAAACAAGCATGAGGGCAACATCCAGTTTGGGGGACGGTGGGTGAGGACGGCAGGCAGGACCCAGTTCCCTGGCTGCGGGGAGCAGACTCCCAGTTCTCGCCTTCCCAAGTCAGGGGTCTTCCTGCAGAGGAGGTGGCTGCTCCTCTGTGAGCCCCACAGCCAGCGCCCCAGGCCTGCTTCCCACCATCTGGCAATGGGCTGCCGCCTTAGCCCAGCCATAGCGCTCTGGGCCCTTTCCAGCCTTTGCAGCTGTGGGCAGCATATTTCGGGGGCAGGGAAAGCTTCTGTAAGAGGGAAGGCAGCTGATCCCCGAATTCCTGGGGGAGCAGCCCACCTGCTGACTAGGAGCACCTGCTTGGATGCTGCCAGAACAGGACACTGGCTTCTGCAGGCAGGGCCACCGTGCTTCGCAAGGACACTCAGGGTGACGGCGATGGACGTGGCTTTGCACTTCCGCGGGGCTCCAGGAGGGCCTCAGGGTCGCAGAGAGGCAGTGTCCCATCACTAGGCCGACCGATGCTATGCGCAGTCCTGGCCTGGCCCAGTGGTGGCCCTGCCTTCTGCGCCCACAGGGAGGCCTTCCACATGGGCAGCGCGTGCCGAGGTCACCGCCGGCCGTGAGACCCAGCTGCACCTGCAGGGCTGCGACACAAGGCCGAGGGTGAGGACGTCAGGGTTGGGGTGTATGCATGCCCCAGAAAGGAAGAATTCCACCTGCAGCCCATTATCCCACCTTGCCCAGTCCTCAGGACATACTGCCACCAGCCACCATGGGACAGATATACACCAGAATCATTGAGGCTCCACCAACAACCTGTTGGATAGGCTTCCTTTGGACACAGGAGTGGCTTCTACCATTCCCCAGGGACTGAGATTAGCCCAAACCCATTTCTGGCTCCACCAGCACCTGTTGGCTGAGCAACCCTTGGACCCATTCCTTGCATCCACTAGGCACCTGGAGAGCAATCTTCCTCCTTTCCATGGCCAGTTCCACCAGCCACCAGTGCTCAAGATTCACTGGACCCAGCTCATGTGTCACATCTCAGCCCTGGAGATGTGCTCCCCATTAGCACAATGTTGGGAACAACCAGCAGCCCAATGGTTGATCTTCCCCAACACCTAGGTAAGGGATCATCAGAGGCCTGTGTACTCAATTTGCCACATCCTGGAATGGCTTCCACTAGCTGCCCAGATACCCAGATTCGATGGGAGCCAGGGCAGGATTCAACTCCCCCAGGGAGCTGAACCTCATGGTATCCTGGACATTCATCCACGAGCTGCCTGGGAACAGAGCTTCTCTCAGTCAGGGCCCATTATAGCATCTGATGAGCCACCGGCTTTCCCCAATATAAGAGCAGGTTTGCCCCAGTCACCTATTAGACAACTTCCTCTGGACCCAGGGTTGACTTCTTTCAGCCCCCTAGGGGCTTAGCATCCCCTAGAGCCATGTTGGCTTCTACCAACTTACCAGGGGCCAAGAATTCCAGTCCAAGGTCAGGTCAGCTATCTGTCCTGGAGATGTACTCTTATAGCCCCAGGGCTATGAGTAACCAATAGACCAGGACTGATCTTCCCCTGGACCTAGGGCCCAGATCCACCAGCAGCCTGTGGGCTCAGCTTGGCCACACCCTAGAATGGCTTCAACCAGCTACCCTGGAACAGATTTGTGTTAAAACAGCAAATTAGAGCAGAAATTCACCTGCAACTAGAGCTGGGAGCCATCATCCTCCTGTGGATCTGGCTACATTAGGACCCCATGGCAGACTTCACAAGACACCCAAGGGCCCCAGATAACCCGGACCTAGGTAAGATGTCCACTCTCAGCCCAGAAGATGAGCTCTCATTCTACTAGCTATGTATTCAACAGCAGCCTGGCCTGCAGTGCTTAACCAGGACCCCAGCTAATCTTGCACAATTGCACAGGGGAGGAGTTACCCTGATGAGGTGGCATTGTTTCCACAGACTGTTCTGGGTCTTATTTTCCCCTGGACAGAGGGCTGGCTTATGTTTCGACCCATGTTAGTATCCCCCAGACATTTTCCAGAATCCACCTACAGCCAGGGTTTTGAGTTTCCCTGGGACCCAGGGCCAAAACCCACAGGCCGCCCCTGGCCAATCTTCCCCAGGAAAAAGTGTAGATTTCATCTATCAGGCCAGAGATAAGCTCCCAATTGCCCCAGCTCTGGCTTCTTCTACTTTCAGGAGTCTGATCTTTCAAGTCTCCTAGCTCCAGGATCCAACACCTGCCCAGGGCCGACCTTCCCTGTATATAGTGTCTTATTCAAACAGCTTGCCAAGGCCTGTTCTCTCCCAGACCTAGGACTCAGTTCCAACTAAAGCCCATTAACCCAATTTTCCAGGCCTCTGGACTTACCGCCAATAGCCAATAGCTGACAAACTTACACATGAACCATAGCCAGCTCTGCCAGTAGCCTTTAGGATAAGCTTCCTGTAGGCCCAAGAGTGGCTTCCACCATCCCCCAGGAAAGATTAATCTTGACCCATTTTCAGTTCCAGCAGCAACTGTGGGCAGAGCAAATCTTGGACAACTTTCATGCTTCCACTAGCCACCTGGGGACACATCTTCCCCCATTCCATAACCGGCTCCACCAGCCACCCAGTGTTCGAGGATCCCTGGACCCAGTTCATATGTCAGCTCTCAGCCCTGGAGATGTGCTCCCCATTGTCCCAGGGCTGTGGACAACCAGCAGCCCAGGTGCTTATCTTCCCCTTGACTTATGGCAGGGAACCACCAGTTGGCTCAGCTTGTCCACACCCTGGAATGTCTTCAATCAGCTACCTGGGAACAGAAATGTGTTCAGCTAGTACCCTGGGGCAGATCTTCACATAGAACTAGAGCAGGGAGTCATCAGCCTCCCGTGGATCTGGCTTCACCAGGACCCATGGAAGTCTTCACAAGGCACCCAGGGGCCCAGATAAACTGGACCTGGAAAATATGTAGGCTGTCAGTAAAGAAGATGAGCTCTCCATTGTACTAGCTGTCTCCAACAGCAGCCTGAGACAGAGCTTTTGCAGAAACCCAGGTAAGCTTGCAAAACTGCAAAGGGGGGAGGTACCCCCGAACAGGCATGGTTTCCAGAAACTGTTCTCGGTTCTAGTTTCCCTTGGACACAGAGCTGGCTTCTGCTTCGACCCATGGGAGTATCCCTCAGACATCCACCAGCAGATGGGGGTCCCGAGATTCCCTGGGACACACAAGCAGCACTGACAGGCCACCCCTGGATAATCTTCCCCAGGAAAAAGTGTAGTTTTTGGTTATCAAGCCCGGAGATGAGCTCCCCATTTAGCTATCTCCACCTTCTCCTACACTCAGGGTTCTGATATCTCAAGGTACATAGGTCCATGATCTAATACCCACCCAGGGCCAACCTTCCCTGTGTATAATTTGTTGTTCCAACAGCATCCCAAGTCCTGATCTTCCCCAGACCTAAGACTCAGTTCCACTTGCAGTCCATTATCCTAGCATGCCTCAGAACTTAATATCACAAGCCACCAGAACCAGGGTGAATATTGACACCAGCACCATAGAAACCTCCACCAGTAGCCTGTTGGATAAACTTGCTGTGGACTCAGGAATGGCTTCCACCATCCCACAGATATGGAGTTTAGCTTGGACCCATTTTGGTTCCAACAGTCACCTGTACGCAGAACATCCCTTGGACCCAGCCATGCATCCAAGAGCCACTGGGGGAACCATCTACCCAATTCCATGGCCTGCTCCACCAGCCACCCAGTGTTCGAGGTTCCCTGGACCTAGCTCATGTGTCAGCTCTTAGCCCTGGACATGTGCTCCCCATTGTCCCAGGGCTGTGGTTGATGAGCGACCCAGGGGAAGATCTACCCCAACACCTAGGGAAGGGATCCACTAGAGGCCTTTGAGTCCAATTTTGCCGAGACTAGAATGGCTTCCACAGGCTACCCAGATGCCCAGCTTCTATGGGAGCCAGGTAAGGTTTCAATTCGCCCCCAGGGACTGTGCCTTCAGTATCCTGGACATTCTTCCAAGAGCTGCCTGAGAACAGAGCCTGTCCTGGACCAGGACCCATTTCAGCAGTCAGCTGAGCCACTGGTTTTTCCTGATCTCAGAGCAGTGTTTCCCCAGCTGCCTAATGGACAACTTCCTCTGAACCCAGGGTTGGCTTCTTTTAGCCCCCTGGGGGCCAAGCTTCCCCTAGTTCCATATTGGCTTCCAACTGCTGCCCAGGGACCAAGAATCAGCAGACCCTGTCAGGTGTCAGCTCTCAGTCCTGGAAATGTACCTTTAATGGCCCAACATTTTATAGATTACCAACAGTCCAGGGATAAATATCCCCCTGGACCTAGGGCCTGGATCCACATGAGGTCTTTGGATTCAAAATCCATAGCCATGGGGCAATGGGGAGCACATGTCTAGGGCTGAGAGCTAGACACATGAGCTGGGTCCAGAAATCTTAAGCACTGGTGGCTGGTGGAGCTGGCCATGGAATGGGGGAAGATGGTTCCCTAGGTGGCTAGTGGATACATGGACTGGGTCCAAGGGATGCTTGGTCCACAGTTGCTATTGGAAGTGGAAATGTGTCCAGGCTAATCTCAGTCCCTGGGGGATGGTAGAAGCCACTCCTGTGTCCACAGGGATCTTATCCAACAGGCTATTGGTGGAGCTGCTATGATTCCAGTGTATATTTGTCTCCTGGTCGCTGGTGGCAGTATGTCCTGAGTCCTGGGCAAGTTGGGATAATTTGCTGCAGGTTGAAATCAGCCCTGGGTCTGTGGAACGTCAGGCCTTGTCAGGCTGTTGGAACAAGACACTATATACAGGGAAGTTCGATCCTCGGTTGGTGTTGGATCCTGAACCTAATGCCTTGAAAGGTCAGACCCATGAATTTAGGAGAAGCCAGAGCTGGGGCAATCGAGAGCTCATCTCTTGGATTGATACTTAAACCTTCATTTTTCTTGGGATATTAGCCAAGGGCAGACTGTGGGTGCCAGCCCTGGGTCTCAGGGAATCTCGGGACATCAGCTGCTGGTGGATCCCACAAATGTCTGGGAATACAATCACAGGTAAAGCAGAAGTCAGCCCTGTGTCTGGGGGAAACAAGGACCCAGAACAGTTTGTGGAAAATATATCTGGTCCTGTTAGCTACTCTCCTCTGCAGAGAACAGAAATATGTTTGACCAGCAACCTGGGGCAGATCTTCCCCTGCAACTAGAGTTGGGAGCCATCATCCTCCTATGGATCTGGCTTCAGCAGGACCCATGGCAGTCTTCACAAGACAACCAGGGTCCCAGATAACCCGGACCTAGGTAAGATGTCTATTGTCAGCCCAGAAGATGAGTTCTCCTTTCTTCTAGCAGTGTACTCAAGCGCATCCTAGGGGTAGAGCTTCTGCAGGACCCCAGGATAGCTTACAAAACTGCAGAGGGGAATAGCTAACCAGACCAGGCATGGTTTCCACAAACTGTTCTGGGACCTTGTTTCCCACGGACACAGGGCTGGCTTCTGATTCGACCCATAGTTGTATTCCCAAAAATTGCTGAGGTACACCAGCAGCTGATGTCCCGAGATTCCCTGGTATCCAGGGACAGTACCCACAGTCAGCCCCTGGCTAATCTACGCCAGTCAAAACATAGGTTTTCACTATAAGCCGGGATATGAGCTGCACATTGCCCCAGCTCTGGTTTCTCCTACATTCAGATATCTGATCTTTCAAGGTTCCTAGGCCCAGGATCCAACACCTTCCCAGGGTTGACCTTCCCTGTATAAAATGTCTTATTCTAACAGCCTGCCAAGGCCTGAACTTCCACAGACCTAGGGCTCAGTTCCACCTGCAGCCCATTAACCCAGCTTGTCCAGGCCTCCAGACTCACTGCCACCAGCCACTAGGTGGCAGACTTACACATGAATCATCACCAGCTCCAACAATAGCCTGTTGGAAAAGCTTCCTGTGGACCCAGGAGTGGCTTCCACCATACTCCAGGGACTGAGATTATCCTGGACCCATTTCCGCTCCACCAGCCACCTGTGGGCCGAGCATCCCTTGGACACAGTCCACGCTACCTCTAGGTGCCTGGAACCAATCATCCCCACTCCATGGTCGGGTACACCAGCCACCCAGTGTTCAAGGTTCCTTGGACCCTGCTCACGTGTCAGCTCTCAGCCCCGGAGATGTCCCCATTGTCCCAGGGCTGTGGAGAGCCAGCAGCCCAGGTGTTTATATACCCAACCCCTAGGACAGGTATCAATCAGAGGCCTGTGGGCTGAGCTTTGCCACAGCCTGGAATGGTTTCCACCAGCTTCTCAGATGCCCATTTCGATGGGACCCAGGGCAGGATTCAACTCGCCCCCAGAGGCCGAGCCTCACAATATACTGACATTCTTACACGAGCTGCCTGGGAACAGAGGTTTTCCCGGAACCACAGCCCATTTCAGCAGTCAGATGAGCCACCAGCTTTCCCCGATCTCAGAGCAGGACACCCCCAGCTGCCTAATGGACAGCTTTCTCTGGACCCAAGTTTGGATATTTTAGGCCCCTGGGGTCCGAGGTTCCCCTAGTTCCATGTTGGCATCCAACTGCTTCTCAGGGGCCAAGAATCCCCAGATCCAGTCAGGTGTCAGCTCTCAGTCCTGAAAATGTTCTTTTATGGCCCTAACATTTTATGGATTACCAACAGTCCAGGGACAGATATTACCCTGGACCTAGGGTCCACATCCACAATCAGCCTTTGGACTCAGCTTGTCCACTCTCTGGAATGGCTTCAACCAGCTACCAGAGAACAGAATTGTGTTCAACCAGCAAACTGGGGCAGATCTTCACCTGGAACTAGAGTTGGGAGCCATCATCCTCCTGTGGATCTGGCTTCAATAGGACCCTTGGCAGTCTTCACAAGACACCCAGGGTCCCAGATAACCCGGACCTAGGTAAGATGTCTATTGTCAACCCAGAAGATGAGCTCTCCTTTCTTCTAGCTGTGCACTCCAGCATAACCTGGAGGTAGAGCTTCTGCTGGACCCCAGATAAGCTTACAAAACTGCAGAGGGGAGTAGTTAAACTGACCAGGCATGGTTTCCACAAACTGTTCTGGGTCCTAACTTCCTCCAGACACAGGGCTGGCTTCTGACTTGACCCGTGGTAGTATCCCTTGGACATTTGCTGGGATCCACCAGCAGTCAAGGTCCTGAGATTCCCTGGGATCCAGGCCGTCCCTGGCCAGTCTTCCCCAGGAAATAGTGTAGGTTTCATATATCAGGCCGGGAGATGAGCTCTCCATTCCCCAGCTCTGGCTTCTCCTACATTAACATGAAAGGTTTCGGTGCCTTTGGACAGGAGAGAGAGAGATAGAGGGAGAGAGAAAGAAAAAGCCAGGCCATGTTTCTGACTAGCAGGAACTTCTAATCCTCTCCCAGAAGAGCTTCTCGGATCCACAGAGTGGGGGTCGGGGAAGTTGCACCCAGGTTACAAACTGCTAGGTTTTTATAGGTGGAGTACTTTGGAGTGGAAAATTTTGAAGTTTCTTCTGGCGGGAATGTTGTGGTGGGAAGAACTTGTCTGTTGGTGGTGATCCATCTCGAAGCCCCCAGGTTGCGTTCAGGTCACCAGGCCACATTCCACTGGGATTGAGTAATGTGAGTCACCTTAGTTTGGAACTGCTCCACTGCGGGCCTGGGTGGGGGTTTGGGTGAGGGGTTAGGGTGAGGCTTTCAGGTGAGAGGCCTATGTGACCTTTCATTTCTACCTTTTTGATGAACTAAGGGCAATGAAATCTTTCTGGCTACTTTCTGTGGCTTGGAGCATAGTGGGGTTTTGGTGGGAGAAAGGTGGGTTTGAGGGTACGTGGCGGTAGGGTTGTAGCAGGAGCTGGTTAAAGGTGGTACATGTCACCATCTGGATTTGATTTTGGATAAACCAAAGGAGGCAAGGAGTAAAAGCAAAAAATAACACAATTAGAAGATGAGATTCAGGGCCTCCCTGGTGGCACAGTGGGTTAAGCAATGCACTATGAAGCAGACCGCAGCCACTGCAGCACGAGTTCGATCCCTGCTGCCGGCCAGGGAGGGGACCTACATGGCGCGACAGACCTCTCCTGCTGTGCCCGCTGCTCCCCTCAGCAGTGTTCTGCTCCCCGCTCTCTGTGGTGAATCCTCTCACCCCCCCCCCACACATCTGACCTGTACCCCAGTGCTTGTATGCATAAATAAATAAATCTTTAAAAAAAAAAGATGAGATTCATCCCCATCCACTGTGTTCCCATGATTGAATGTTATCAAGGTCCTTGGCAAAGTTGTTGAGTTTACTAACAATTTGTTTGACCAACCCAGATTCATTAATATAATAGCAACATTCTTCCCTAAGAAAAAAAAAAGTTCCCCCTTTTTCTACTGTTAGTAAGTTAATAGTCAGAAGGCCTGTCTGGGTTGCTGCCCACTGAGGTGGGCTGTATTTTACCCACGTGATGTGATGCCATGATGGATCTCCCAGGAGTTTGACAGGTGTGGGTGTGGTGAGGGTTACAGTGTGAGGGCCCATCCACTGTGGCTGCAGCAGCTTAAGAGACAGTTTTTTAGTAAGACCTGGTCATCTGGATGTAGAGGAATGTTCTGTTTCCCCAGAAGTGCTGGAACCAGTCAAGGAAGATATCTGTCTGTGTGCTCATGCTCTCGCAGCAGTTGCCTAAGTAGAGAAAGATAAGGGAGATAACCCACCAATGGTGAAGGAAGGCAGGGTGGGCACAGCATGATTTAGAAGACAAGGTCTGAGAAACAGAGGGCTTCTCGGAATAGCCCGGATGCACATTAAGGCAAGGGGCCATAAATCTACCCAAGATTTGCAAAGTTTGGTTGTTGATTTTGTGAGGTAGTCCTTGATTAGTCCACTAACAAGATGAGCAGTAAAGTAGTTAGCAAGTTTTTGGACTAAAAAGAATGTTAAAAAAAAAAAGAATGTTGATGGGATATTTGCTCCAAGCAGAGGAGCTGTGAAATGACATGTGACCCTAGTAAAGACAGCACCCACCAGGGGAACTCTGAAATGCTGGGGTAAGGCACAGAGTCACGTACTCAGTGGGAGACTTGGCTTGCTCTGCACAGTAGCAAACCCAGTGAAAACTGTAAGTTTTTAGTTTGTTAGGGACACAAAGTGTTACAAGCATGTGACACACAGCATCACTGTGAGGCTAATCAGGATCTCAGGATAAAGTTAAGTTAGAGTGAGGGACCACATCCACTTTTGAATGTTAAGATTTTACCCAAGTATGATGAATCCAAGGTTTTATATCGTCCAATTTTCAAGCAGAGCAGGTATTAGAAAAGACCACTATTGTGCCCTTTTCGGGTTTCAGGATGATGGCAGTTTTAAGTTTCTAGAAGCATCAGTGATGTAAAGGGAAGTTTGCAAGAGATTGGAATCTGTAGCAAACTTGTAAAGATAGTATTTTAAACTCTGATTACTAGTAGAGAAGCATATTAATATTGTAACATACATATTTTAGCATAGTCAAATTTGCCCAGTGATATTGTACCAGAATATATTAGGCATTAGAAAGTCCCACACACTTGAGAACACATCTGTTTATACTCATATTGTTGACAAAGTTACCTATGAGATAAGTATATACTTAAACTGACACTTTTCTTCTTGGAACCATGTATCAGGAGAACAGAAGAGATAGATTAAGATTTTCTTTTACAGTTTTGTCTGTTTTTAGACTCTATCAAAAATCTGAGGCTTGAAATTTAGCTACAATATCTTGTCCTAACAGAGGAAAACAATACTAAAAATACATAAACATGTGACCTTATAGTGAGCAAGGTAGCAGGTTTATAAACTGTCTTGGCTCAGACTGGCCATCAGTTCTGTTAGTGAGGGGACGATTGACATGTAGGTTCCATCTATTATTGTTTCTTTGTTAGAAAGGTATGAGTTCAGAAATGACCAAGACTCAGACTCAATGCAAAAGCAAGCTCTTCTTTACAACCCTATGATGGGGGCGTGGCCACCTGGGGCTTCCCAGATGCAGTCACTTTTCTGTGTTTGCCCTTGGGAGCTGTCCTTTGTTTATGCAAGGGCCATGTGGTGGTTTTATCTCTGTGTGGGCTCTCAGGCATCTACCTCCTGCTCGGGATATTCCCAGACTGCTTTAGTCCTGTACCACCCTAAACCAAGGGAGGGTAGAGGGGGTTTGCAATGGTGCCTCAAGCTATGCCAAGCTTGTTCTTCAGTCCAGTGTGGTTTCCTCTCAGTCTCTGTGCCAGCCCTAGTCACGCGGCTCCTGGCCATGTCGTTTTCCAACTGACTTTTAAAACTCAGACCTCAGCCTGCATTGTTAGAGTCAGAGTTTATGTCTAAACTTAGCTGACTGAAACTTGAAAAACGACCTACAGGCCTTATCTAGTAGGTCAGCTGGTGGCTCTCTTGAGCAGTTAAGGGCAGGGCTATGAAACAAGAATGTTACCTTAGTATCTAGCAGGTCAGCTGATCCCATACCTTAGGCTCTCCTGGGCAGTTAAGGGCAGGGCAGATGAAACAATGTTAT
>JAGFMF010011452.1:5030-33430 GCA_019455555.1 Galemys pyrenaicus | reverse complement strand
AAGTTCACTTCTACTTCCTCTCGGGGTCGATTGTCTCAGCCAGACCTGCGTGTCACGGTTGAACGGTCGGCCCCAGCATGCTGGCGTAACTAAAGCTCTGTGTCCGCTCTTTGTTCTTTTGGGGTGCCCACGGAAACTCAGTACTTCACAATGGATTGTAAGTAAACCAAAATATAATAAGGTGACTAGAAATGTAGATTAATAATGGTTTACATGTTATTACTATGTTTAACAAAAATAACTCTTATGTGCTCCTGGGTTCAGAAACTAAAATCTATCAAGATTCTTCTTGATAAACAGTCTATGATTTATCTGTTCATTCGTTTTTCTGTTTACTTGGTTCCACTATATTTAAATTTCATTTGTTAATGTTAAAATATTTAAATATCAGTAATTTAAAAAAAAGTGAAATCTCTTTTCTTTTTAGTCCCTAAGTCTATTCTTATGCTTCACAAAGTAAACAGTTAACCAGAGTGGGACTAGTCACAATTTGGACACTGGAAACTGGTACAGATTTTAACAGAAGAGGTCTGCAGAGAATCATACTTTGCAGAACAGGAAATAGGTAGAGAACAACACCCAGAAGCTGTTGTTTCTGGCTGCTGGGCTCATCCTGGCTCTCTGGTTAAAGATAAAATAGAAATAAAAAGAAGTTAATTTAACTTTAATTTAAATGTGATGCATTTATGTTTATGTTAAAGTGTTTAATGGGTTGACTCAAAATCAATAGTTTCAACATTATAAGTATACCTCTCATTTCAGAAAGTCCCTTCATTTTGAGACCTAGTTAAGCAAGGGAAAGTTAGAACTTGGGCAGCTTTGAGGAAGGTGAATAGGTGAGACCCTGGAATAGTTAAGTCTTGGAACAAAAGGAAAGAAAGTCCCAGTAGATAGGGAAAGGCAAACTTCTGAAAAAGACTCAGGCATTCAAACACAAAAGAGCTAATGGATACTAACTAAGGTAGATCCCAGGCACCCAAAATTCCAGATGGACTAGATTCCAGGTACCAAAGATTCTAAGTTAAGTGGGACCATCAAGGAATAACCAATCACAGAAAGGCTGGTAAAATTTTAGAATAACGAGGGAAAAAAGACATATATTACCTTAGGTTTGACTCCACCTCAGCTCTCTTGCCCCTCCCAGGTACCATATACCTGGAAGTCTTTATTCTTCCCTTTATCCTAAATAAATCTTTTCAAGACAAAGTTTGCTTCTCTTTGCTTACTTATCTAAAACGTCTGTGAATGCCTTTCTAGGGCTTCACAAGACAAGAACCCATGGTAATTACCAGGGTGAGAGGCTGAGATAGCTGCAAGGTAACCTCGCTCACCAGCATCAATTTTCCTAGCTAATTAGCATTCAATTTTCTCAATAGTTGGTGTGGTTCTTCAGGAAATGCCAATGCATCATGACTTATAACATGAATCACATAAAGCGTAATTGTGATTAAATGTTATTTCAGAACAAAAATTAAGGTTATCACTATATTATCAATGTGACATTGAAATTTTCATATTTTAGTTTAATTTGTTTAAAGATTTATGCATACAAGAACTTGGGTACAGGTCAGAGGTGCAGGAGGTGAGAGGATCCACCAGAGACAGATTGGGGAACAGAACAGGCAGATTAACTAATACATTGCCGAGGAGAGCAGTGGGCAAGGCAGGAGAGGTGTGCTGCACCATGTGGGTCACCTCCCCGCAGGCCACAGGGATCAAACTTGTGCTGCAGTGGCTGCAGTTTGCTTTATAGTTCATTGCTTAACCCATTGCACCACCAGGGAGGCCCCTGAAAATTTCATATTTAATTTTAAATTATAGAAAGTTGAATTTTATGATCTCATATATTCAAAAATCTAAATTATCATTTTAACTAAGAAAGATTTCAGGTTTTCAATTGCATATCTTGAATATCAATGGGATATTAAATAGTTAATATAGTTCATTATGTTCCATTGTTAGAGTTCCAACATATTGATACCATTCCTTAATTATATCAGAGAGCATTCAATCTGCGAAACCTTTCTACTTTTATTGTGTGAAATTAGCATTTTACAGAAAATGGAGGCACAATTTGTTTCCTTGTCTATCTGTATTCAGGATTGTCTAGTAATTATAGTTCAAGTTTGATATTATGTAGGCAGACATATTTCTGCATATAGAGAATTGTACACTATCTAAGGTTACTTTTTTTCAAAATTATGTTTATGCAGATAAAGTAGGTTCACATCCTTGCTCCCAGGGTTATAGAGGTCCAATTCAATTTTTAGAATATGTTTTAATTGAGGAAGAAATCATAGCGCTAAACAAAAATGATAATCTATTAACATCTACTAAAAAAGTGTTTGATCTTGGTCAAGTCATGTATCCTTCCACAAAGAGTTTTTACATTTGAAAAATAGAAATGAGGCCTTGGGCAAGTTAAAAGTAATTAGGCAGCTTTGGGGAAGTGGATAGGTGAGACCTGGAAAAGTTAAGCTTTGGAACAAAAGGAAAGAGTAGCTCCTGAGATGGAAAATACAAAATTCTAAAGAGAGCTAGTTAACACTCTAGAACTAGGAATGAAAAGGCATTCAAAAGCAAAGAGGTGATAATGAATGTAAAATAGGGAGATTCCAGGTTTTGGACATTCTGGACCATCAAGAAATAAGCAATCACATAAAGACTAGTGAAATTTTAAAATAATGAGAGAAAGGAAGTATATATTTCCAAAATAAGACCCTATCACGCCCCCTCCCAGGTACCATATACCTGGGAGTCTTTACCCTTCACCTAAATAAACTTTACTTTCCTAAATAAACTTTACTTTCCAAGACAAAGTATGCTTCTTTTTACTTACTTATCTGAAAACTATGTGAATTCCTTTTTAAGGCTTCAGGAGACAAGAATGCCTGGTGATTACCAGGCTGAGAGGCAGCAGCAGCAGTAGCTGTGATCAAGGTAACCTGGCAATCCAGCATCGGAAAGACTTAGAGGTCTCAAATTCCAGAGCTTACTGTGTTCTCTGTAAATAAAAGCTAACTAGAACACCTAGTGTATAAAAGTCTTGCTCCAATAATATTGCATTGTACTAATGTTTTTTAACAAGGGATTTCAAAGTATATAAAGAATTTGCTACTTGTCATATCATTGTTTAATGCAAACTACTTTTTGCAATATTACTACGAAATTAGATTTAGCAATGTGTGCATATGATTTTCCACCATAGCAGTTATACTATTTTTTCTCTGCTAAATTATATCTGCACAATTTACTAATCAAATAATACATTTTTAGTAGCGTATGTTACTACAGATGTACAGAGTACATTTGAAACCAATAGTAATGTGTTATATCTACCAATTCTATAATGTTAATGTTGATGAATATTTGTGACTAACATTTTTATCACAGTTTATAAAAACTAAGGCACATTGAATAGGAAAAATCCCATTTTTAAATGTTCAGTATTACTTCAAAATATGGAATGCAAGTTTTTTAATGCATAGAATCAACTTAATTTGTGGAAGAATTTTATTTTTTTATATTCTTTTGATTAGGAATATGGATATTTCTACTAATGCTCAATAAGACACAAGTTGCTCAGTATTTGAAAGTTAGTATTTCTCATTAAAAGCACACTCTCCAATGCTCACCTCATTAAATGAGCAATTAAATGTGTGTATTAAAGGTTGAAGAGTGTAGGTGGATGCCTTTTCCTACATGGTTTACTCTCAACTGTGTTCCATGGAATAATTTTTTAGACAATCATTCTAATGATCTTCCAATTTGTCTGAATTGAATCAATTTTAAAAGTAATTTTCCAGACCAATTAGAGCAAAAAATATTTACTTAATTAGATTAATACTAATACCACTGTTTATTGGGACATCTTAAAAGTTCATTTAAATCTTCAAAATCAAACTCTACAAACATTGTATTCTAGTTAAATATTACAACAATATTTTAATTAGAAAAGAAATGACAGCAAAAAATGGAGAGGAGAGAGCGATTTAAAAAAAGACATTGAGGCTGAGGGCTGCTGGATTTTGACTATTTATTACCCTGTGTGCCATTCTTTTTATTTTAATTTTACATTCTTTATTGAAGTAACATTTCTTCAAAGCACCCATATTGTCAGTAGAAGGCCATAGTGACTACTTAGTGATTTACTTCTTATCTTTTAGGTTGTTTACATATACTGTTACAGGGTAGGGAGGGTGCACCCCAGAACCCCCAAACCTGCTCTCTCTAAATGGGTTCTACAATCCACCGCATAAGACCTTTAATGGAAAGGAACTTTAATACAATTAGGGGACAATACAGAAAGGACAAAGAACATAGTTACTAAGTTAAGCATCCAAAGTTACCCATCTCCTTGAAGGTAAAAGTCCAGCCAAATAGTATTAGCCCAGAGCAAGGCCCAAAAGCCTGGCACACGTCTAAGGGACCTTTCAGTAGAGACCCATAGAAAAGGGTCAAAAAGAGTCAGACAAATCTGGGAGGAAAAGAGCAAAATCAAAACCAAGATGAAAGCTGCCATTGTTAACCTCCCCGCGGGTCTCTCACCCACATCTGTTCCAACCAGTCCAAGACCAAGAAGCAAGCGCAGTTTCTTCACATGTCCCTCTGCTCCATGTGCCTCCTCCAGGTCTCCTTGCTGCTCTCCATCCCGCTTCCTCCTTCCTCCCTTCTGTCCTCCTCTCTCCAACACCTTCTTATCCCTGCTCAGCTCCACCCACTTAGGGAGGAACCAGGATTCTGGAACTTGCCTCTTTCCTGGGGCCCACCCTGTTACAATAATAATATTATAATTGGAGGGTTTCTCTGCATCCTCAGGTCTGCCCGAGCCTTTCTGCTAAGTTGAATGATGGGCGGCGGCTGCCATCTACTGGCATTTGCTCTGATGAGTAACCTGTTTCCCAGGTCATTCGGAATATCGAGGACAAGAATCATGGAGATGAATTTTCCTAAAACATGAGACAGCACCCTGAATCTAGTTTGCAAGCCATCTTCCCTGAAGTCAGGTGACACTGTCCCATGTGACTCAGGGCTCACTGTCAGGATGCGTGGCACACAGACTAAAATAAAAAAGCTACTGGAAAAAAAAAAAAGCTACTGGAGGAAATCTGGTCATTAGTGGGTGAATGATGCCTCCTGGCAGCCATTGTGGTCAAGTGGCGGCTGAGGCCCAAGTTGATAGAGACTTTCTGCAAGCTGATAAATTCAGCAGGATTTACAGGGCAAGGGTCTCAGGCATGGGAATTTTGCCTTGTGTTCCCTATGTTGGATTTGGCACCTTTAAGGATTCTCTTCTTGAGGTATATAACCTCATATATTATATCTCAACATATGACCTCTTCATGGTGGATGGGGGTCACCCTCTGTGAAACTTTTCCCTCCATTGTTCTTCCAGACAAATAGGCCCTGCATCTCCCAGAGTCCTGAAGGCCCAAACTCCCTGCTAATTCTAAGACAAGCCTATGGTCACCCTTAGATACCCTTCTTGCAGATTGAGTCCCTGTGGTCATTGTATATGTGTGTGTGTGAGTGTGTGTGTGTGTGTGTGTTTTATTAACAATTGTCAATGAGATTTTTTTCAAGTAAGATTGTAAAAGAAAAAATCTATCACTATTTCATAACACGAAGACATGCTGCCCAAATGAAGACCGTCACCCAAATGAAGGTGTGTCTTGCCCTTCACTACAACTAATCAAAATTGCCACTTTAGGCTGCATACACAGCTTGGCCTCCAAAATCCACAGCCCTACCACCCAGGGCTCTCCCACAAGTCTTTGACAAGTTCTCTATGCCTCCTTCAGCCAAGTGACCCCCCAACAATGTGCCCATGTTCATTTTAGTACAGTTTGGAAACTGGGACAAGCCTAGGTACAAGTTTTGTTATCTCCTGTCAGTCCATGCCTGCACCCAGGGCACACCAACTGCCTCTCCTTTGCCTTTCCTCTTACTCCAGCTACTCCCACCACCACAGCAATCCTGACCACCAGCTTCGCTTTCCTAGACCACAACAGTATCTTTCAGACTTTTCTCTATGCATCCATTCTTGCAGACTCTAAACCTATTCCCTTCACAGTGGTCAAGCTCATCTTTCAATAAAATATAAGGTGTCAATTGTATCCCTGTAAAAATTTTCAAAGACTTCTCATTATACTTTGAATAAAATAAAAACTTATGATGGTGTTGAAGGTCTGAGGTGGATAGTGTCTACTCATGATCCAACAAACACACCTCCCACCCTGATGCTCCACCAAGGAGCTTCAGAGAGTGAGCTGCTTCCAGTCCTGAGCAAGCTCATGTGCTTCTTTCTGGAGACACCTCCTTGGTTTCTACACTGACCTGCTTCTCGACTGTCAGATTTTAGCTCAGATGTCACCTCCTCAAAGCATGTTTTTTTTATTATTCTAGGTAAGACAAGAAAGACTGAGGAGTTTTCCAGATCAGGTGACATAAGGAGGCATGACAGATGAAGACTCTGCCCATCCCTGTGTGGACTCAAGAGTGGACCGTGGTCTGCGTCACGGTCCTTCCATGATTGTGATCGAGTTTGCTAAGTGTCTTTTACACATGCATGGGGGCATCTCAGGGTCAAGATATCATGTCTGCAACTTTCTCCCAAAGGGTTGGAGAAAAACCTACATGCATATGTATACAAGAGAAAAACAAAGCAAATTTAGCTAGATGGTAACAATAGGAGAATCTGGATGAATGGTATGAAGTTTTGTGTTATTTTGAAACTTGTAAATTTGATACCATTTCAACATGTAACCAAAAATAAAAATTAGAACCAGAACAAAGGCCTGCCTCAGTACTGAGAAATCCTGCCTGCCACCTCACCCCATCCCCACCCAGGCTGTGCTGGGATCAGAAGTTTAAAAAATCACAGGAAGAACCTCATAGCTGTCCCAGTGGTGAGCCCAATGTTTGTAGAAATGGCCACATACTTTGCTTACTACGCTTAAAGCCAGCTAATAATTAGGAGTAAGTTTCTTCAGTTTCCACACCCTCCCTTATTTCTTAGAGCAGGACCATGGGACGTGGGAGTGGAGGAGACTGTGGTAGTAAAGGTGATGTGGGGCAGTGGACTGAGAAGGGAAGGATCCTTGCTCCTCCAGACTACACCACCTCACCGCATGCAGCACCTCCTTCTTTAGGACACAGGTTTCTGGCTGTTCCTGGGCCTGTTCAGTTTACTTCTGAGTCTTCAACATAAGACCACAGCCAGCTCAGAGCCACAACCACACCAGAAGCTGGCTCCACTTTAGACTGGTTGTAGTTACATGGCCTATCGTTTGTTAGGGTGGGGTAGCAACAATAATAACTATTTCATCATGGATAACTCAGCAGTTAATGAATCACAAAATTTAGGATTAGAAAGGACTTTACTAGACCACAACCTTTAATCTCTCCTTTACAGACAAGCGAGCTGAAGCCCTAGTCATGGATGCTATCATCACTTGGCAGACATAGGATTGATGGTCTTGGGAGCCTTGATCTCCCAGATATTTCAAGGTAGTAAAGGGGGAGATGGAGAAAAATCAATCTTAATCCAAAAGTTTAGCTTGTCACTGTCAATATGAAATCCACTCTTTCAGGGAACTTTCTTGTAATGACTCAAGTCATTCAAAGGAGAGGCAATTTTCTAAGAATTGGGTAGCTGTGGTAGGATGAATGACCAATTGTGGCCTTTTCTGTAATAAGATTGTTAGTCCATGCCCCCTGCTGAGTGGCTTCCAAGCATCACCCTCTAGAAAATGCAGATCATGCCCCAACCCATTGCCTTTGGGCACAGTTATTTGCTTTCCTTGGGGCGTTAGTAGATGTGAGGTATACACAGACTTCCAGCTGGGGGGTGTGATTGGGCTGCTTTCCTGAAAAGAACTTGACCCATGGCCTGTGTCCCTTCAACCTGGGGTACCCAATCAACTTAATTGTAGCCCACCAAGAGACTCAAAGGCATAAAGAAGAAAGTGTGTTCCTATAAACAACAGAGGTTTCAGTTTTTTTATATGCAAGAAAAATGAATCTGTAATGTAGCTCATTTTCTCTATTTCATCTTCTCCAATCTTTTTCCCAAATGAGTACTTTCTACTCCCATAATAACTGATATCCATAATAACTAATTAAGGTGGTTACTGTACAAATTAGAAACATGTGCCTTAAAAGTGTGCTTTTTGGAAAATACTAGGTGATGCCCATATCTCTGAAAAAAAAAAACACTGATAAATGTAAGCATTCCTGGCAGTCTGTACAAAGCATAGCATGTGTGTCCTCCTCATACCTACCTTCGCTCTCCCAAAAAAGGTAAGCCCCAACTTCACTACAACATATCAATAAAGAGGAAGAGACCAGTTCTAACTCTCATACCATGTCCTAAATCTTTAAAAAAAAACCTTAGAATTTGAAAGGAGAATCAGATGATCAGAGAATGATATTCCTTTAAGTAATAAAGGAATAATTTTAAAAGCTAAACAAATACTCTTCAAAGAAGACATACAGCTGGCAAAAAAAAAAAAAGTTTTCATCTTATATCATCAGGGAGATGCAAATCAAACCCATAATGAGATACTACCTCACACATATGAGAATAGCCCATCTCAAAAAAATCAGAAACAGCAAGTGTTAGCCAAGATGCAGAGAAAAAGGAGCCCTCATGCACTGCTGGTGGGGATGTGTCCTGGTCTGGCTCCTCTGGAAAACAGTATGGAGGATTCATAGAACATTAAAAATAGATCTACCATGTGATCCAGCAATCACTTTGCAAGGTATCTACCCCCAAAATGCAAAAACACTAACTCAAAAGGATATATGCACCCCTATGTTCGTTGCAATGCTATTTACAATCACCGAGTTACAAAAACAACCTAAGTGTCCAGCAGTACTTGGATTAAGAACATGTGATATAGGACCCTCCCTGGTGGCACAGTGGGTTAAGCAATGCACTATGAAGCAAACCGCAGCCACTGCAGCACGAGTTTAATCCCTGCCCCCGGCCAGGGGCGGGGGGACCCACATGGCGCAGCATGCTGACCTCTCCTGCCAAGCATGCTGCTCCCCTCAGCAGTGTGTTTCAGTCGGTCTGCCTGTTCTGCTCCCCACTTTGTCTCTGGTGAATCCACTCACCTCCTGCGCCTCTTGCCTATACCCCAGCTCTTGTATGCTTAAATGACTCTTAAAAAAAAGAACATATGGTATAGATGCATAATGGAATGTTGCTCAGCCATAAAAAAAGTTAACTGTTGCTATTTGCAACCTGGAAGGAAACAAAAAATTATACTAAACAAGTTGAAAGGAGAAAGACAGATATAAAATTATATCACTTAAATGTGCACTATAAAGAAACGAGGGAAAGGAACAGACAAAAACAAATTGAAACAAAATTTAAATCTGACTACAAAATTGGGGCTACCAGAAAAGGAGAGGAGCAGGGAACAAAACAGGGAGGGGGCCCAATGGACTACGGTGGGAGAATACCGGTATTTTACTAGTGGGAAAAGTGTGATAACATTTATTACTTATTACTTATTATGATAACATTTATTAGTGGGTAGAGTGTGATACATTTGTAGAGGTGTGAACCCATGCTCTAAAGCTTAGAGAGTGTCATAAACCAATGTTATCTCAAAAAGCATTAAAAAAAAATCAGGGTTTATTTTGTAGCCTGATACAGAAGAAAACAAACAGAATTGGTGAATTTCCTAGGTTGGTTCACCCCAATTCTGTCTGAATTTGAATGAGTGTGAAGGTCAGTTACACTCACTGCCCCTGATCCCTGACCTGGAGCTCCATTCTTTCCTTTTGTAGGGGGGAGGGGAGTTCAGTGAGAAAAATCTTTATCATAAACAAAAATTGCATCAAACTGAGCATTTCTCCCCTTTTCTACTTTCTAATTGTATACAATTTTCAATAATATCAGTAGCATTAGCATAAAAGATATCAAGCAAATTATTAGTCCACTTAGGAATCTGAGAACCAATTTAAAGGATGTATTTTCATTTTCAAAGGAATTTGATTTCTTCTCCTTTTATAATTATGGAGCACCAAATTCTTTGAGGGGCTTTGTTGTGCCAGGAGATAATGGAGCAAGTTCTCCATGATTACGAGCAGACACATCAAAGAGTCCTAGAGCCCTTGGTGGCTTTTTCAGACTTTGATTGCACCATTATATCAGAGGCCACCAGGTACACGGCAGTCAGGGGGGCAGAGGGCCAGGAGGCTGGTGGGCCTCCTAGATACCAGCGCATCTTCACTCTCTGTGCTCTCTAGCCTCTGTCTTTTCTTCTACTGCTGCTGCTTCTGCCCTTCTGTAGTGGCAGGAAGGGCAGCACAGGAGCAAGGTTCGGGATGGTTCTGGACAGATGGGTCAAGGAAGGGGAGTCTTGGAGCCCTCGGTGGCTTTTCATGCTTTTATTAGTAGAGGTGGCCAGGTACATGACAGGCAGGGGTGCCGAGGGGCCAGGAAGCTGGCAGGGCTCCCAGCACCCAGGCTTCTCGGCCTTCTCTGGCTGTGGTCTCAGCCACAAGCCACACACCACACCCACCCCCAGGGTGTTCTCACTCTCGGGATTGGCGATTCTATACTCTTTGGGGGTAATCGCCCAATCCCCAGGGTACTCTCTGCTGTCACTCCAACACTCGGCTTTTCATAGCCACATGTGACACGCAGCCCCTGCACTCAGGCCAACCCTGTTCACACGCACACGGGTCGGGGATCCGTGGATACAAGCTCCACATGCGGCCTCTCTTGGGTTTGCTTTTCGGCTGTGGGCTCCACCACAAGCCACGTTCCCTTCCCGTTCCCCAAGGATGGTTCCTCAGCTCCTCACCCTCACTTAACAAGTGAGGCATCACCCACAGGTGAATTTAAGAAACTCATCAGCCTTCTTTAACAAACAGGCTGCTTACCAGCCACTTTGGGTTTCCCCAACTTAGTGCCAGCTTTTGCCAACCTCTCCTCTGCCTGGCTGCAGAGGGCTTCCTGCTTCTGCCACTCTTGGACTTTTCTACGCCCAGGCTGCTTTTGGCCACCAAGGCCCACTGGCCATGCCTCCTGGGGTGTACAAACAATCATCTACCCCCAGGGTCCCACAAACACAACCTGCCTTCTGACAGGATTGTCAGTCCATTTAGTTCATTAGTCCTTTCCTTGCGTCAGCAGTGGGTGAGCTCTGAATCGTGGCCCTCTGTTGGTCTGCTGCCTCGGGTCATGGGCTGGTCCTCGTGGGTGTCTCCTCCTCCACTTGAGGTCTTGTCCCGCAGCTCCTAGACCTTGTCCACCTCCTGCGCTCCTGCAGCATCTTCTTGCAGCATCTCTGGTTCTTCCTGCAGCGTCCTGGTCTTCAGCCACCTCCTGTGCTGCCATTGCTCTGCCAAGTTACATGTTCGTGGCCTGCCACCTCTCAGTCCCTCCTGCGGTCTTCTTGGGCTCTGCATCTGTCTTCATCGGACCATCCTGCCGACTACGCCAATTGTCGCGGCAGGATGGAGGTGGCACTGGAGGCAGGTTCGGGATGGTTCTGGGCAGACGGGTCAAGGAAGGAGAGTCTTGGAGCCCTCGGTGGCTTTTTACACTTTATTTAGTAGAGGTGGCCAGGTACATGGCAGGCATGGGTGCCAGGGGGGCCGAGAGGCTGGCAGGCCTCCCAGCCCCCGGCGCATCTCACCCTCTCGGCTGCTTTCTTCTCTCACTGCTGCTGCTGCTGCTGCTGCTGCTCCTTCATCCTGTCGGTTGGTCCTGGCATCCTCATGATGCCGCCCATTTAAGCCCATGTCCCAACTCAGATGTGCCCACTTGTGCATGCCCAGCCTGGAATGCTCACAAGACCGCAGGTGTCCATCATCACAGTGGTGGGAGGGTGGAAATACCTGATCATTCTCTGACCCTATAGGGGGTAACTGCCCAATCCCCAGGGGGTACTCTCTGCTGTTACTCCAACACTCAGCTTCTAACCACCAGTGAGACACAGACCCCTGCACTCAGGCCAACGCTGAGCACATGCATGTGGGTCAGGTATCCACATGTGGATACAAGCTCCACATGCAGCCTCGTACGTCCCCTCTTTGGCTGTGGGACCCAAGCCACAAGCCACATTCCCCACCCATTCCCCAAGGACAGTTTCTTAGCTCATCATCCTCACTCAACAAACAGGGCATCACCCACTGGTGATTTTAAGAGACTCACTGCCTTCTTTAACAAACTTAGGCTGCTTACCAGCCACTGAGGGCTTCCCAACCATAGCACCAGCTTTTACCTTCTCTAAGTTGACTTATTGAGAGAACTTGGTGAGAGCTTCCTCCCTCAGCCAAACTTGGGCTCTTCTTATGTCTGCCCCTCCCTCTACTCCAGCCATTGCCTCTCTGGGCTGTGACCTGGGAATGTCAGGCAGAACACAGGCTGATTTTGACCACCAAGGCCCACTAGCACCCCTTGATTTTCATGTCCTGGGGTTTACAAATAATACCATCCACCCCAGAGTCCCATAAATAAAACATCAACCTGCCGAAGTTCCCAGCCTTCTGGCAGGATTGTCAGTCCAAGTCCATCAGTCCTTTCCTCACATCAGCACTGGCAAGCTCCTAATCATGGTCCTCTTCTATGATTCTTCTGCCTCAGTCATCATGGGCTGGTCCTTGCAGGCCATCTCATTCTCCACTCAAGGTCTTGTCCCACAGCTCCTGGACCTTGTTTACTTCCTGTGCTCCTGTAGCGTCTTTAGCATTCCCCATAGGCCCTGGACTTTGGTCACCTCCTGTGCTGCCATAGCACCTCCAGCATTGTGACATGCTCATGATCTGCCACCTCTAAATCCCTCCTAAGGTCTTTGGAGGGTTGCATTGAATCATCCTGCTGGCTGTGCCAGTTGTGCTAGGAAGGGCTGTAGGGTCAGAACTATCAGGTCTTTCCACTTCCCACCACTGGTGTGATGATGGACACCTGTGAGCATGCCTAGGTGGGCATGCGCAAGTGGGCACACTTGAGTTTGATACGGGCTTAAATGGGCGGTGTCATGAGGACGCCAGGACCAACAGTACAGACGAACAAACAGCAAGAGCACCAACGAGCAGCAGTGAGAGCAGCGGGAGAACAGAAGAGCAGCAAAGCAGCTGAGAGAGTGAGATGCACCAGGGGCTCTGAGGCCTGCCAGCCTCCTGGCTCCCCGGCCCCCATGCCTGCCATGTACCTGATGCCACCTCTGATGTAGAGATCAATAAAAGCATGAAAAGCCATCGAGGGCTCCAAGACTCCCTTCCCTGGCCCGTCTGCCCAGAACCATCCCGAACTTGCCCTGTGCCGCCCTTTCCTGCCACTACAAGGGCACAGAGCAAGTTCTCCATGATTCTGAGCAGATGGGTCAAGGAGGAGTCCTGGAGCCCTTGGTGGCTTTTTCAGGTTTTTATTGCACCATTATATCAGAGGTGACCAAGAACCGTGCAGGCAGGGGGGCCAAGGTTCCAGGGGCCTCCCAGCCCCCAGGCATCTTCACTTTCTGGGCTCTCTTGCCTCTTGTGCCTCTGCTACTACTGCTGTTTCTGCCTTTCTCTCTCTGCTCTCTCTCTTCTGCTTATGCTCTCTCCTAGGGTCCTCATGACGCTGCTCTTTTACAACCCATGTGTATACATGAGGTGTACCCACTTGTGCGTGCTCACTTCGGCAGGACCGCAGGTGTGCATCATCGACATTATTGCCATGGCGGGAGGGTGGAAAAGCCTGATAACTTTTCCATTTATCCTACAGGCTTGCCTTTTATGCTTTTCACCATGGTTTTTAATAATATTTATTGAAAAATATCTCTGAACTACAGTAGGCACCAAAAAGTACAAACACACATACACACCCCACTGCATATATGCAGATACTATATCCTGCATTTTCTAAGAACTTCAAGGTTCATTATGATCATCCTGCTGCCATTCTTTCGAATCCTTGTCTTCACTCCATTCTTCTGGAGACCTAATCCTCTGTCCACATTTTCTTAAAATGGCAGTCTTTAAAAAACCTAATTTCCACCCTCCAGAATACTGTGAGTCCCAACTCCTCATTGAAGGAGGACCATGCAAGGTGTAGTCAGTCAATATATGAATGCTTCCTGCACAGCAGGGCTCTGTCATCTGAAGCCCATCTCGCTCTGGCTCAGTTGGGAGCCAAAGGTCAGAGCAAGTCTTGTCCCTGGAGCTTGTGCCCCTCGGCTGCTTCCTCATGTGAAGAAGTGCTATCTGCCCTTGAGAATTCAGGAGATGCCCAACTGTCCCCCGAGTCTAAACTCCCATCTTCCGACACATTAACACAGTCATGCGAGGGACCCAGGAGAACCAACATGAAAAACACCCACGTAAGTAGAGAATTATGAGTAACCACAAAGCATGTTACTTTAGTCGCAAAATCTTGGGTGGCTTCTTATGCAGCAATAGGTATTGCTAATTTCACCTCTTTACAACAAATACCCACAATCCACTCTTCACTGGGGTCCAGGGAAGGTGGATTTCCTCTATCCGTAGGTGGTGTGGGACTTCTGGGTGTTCACCATCACCACGCTAAGTCTGGAACCTCACTTTTCTGAACCCAGTCTGTGCTTCACTGCTCTCCTAGCTATCACCTTCTCTCCAGCTTTCATCCTATTTCCTGTGCATGGGTATATTCAGAACTGTAGCGGCAGGAAGGGGCAGCACTGGAGGCAGGGTTCAGGATGGTTCTGGGCAGACGGGTCAAGGAAGGAGTCTTGGAGCCCTCGGTGGCTTTTCATACTTTATTTAGTAGGGGTGGCCAGGTACATGGCGGGCAGAGGTGCCAGGGTGCTGGGAGGCTGGCAGCCCTCCCAGCCCCCGACGCATCTCACCCTCTCGGCTGCTTCTTCTCTCTGGGCGGGCGGGCAGGCGGGCGGGCGGTCCTCACAGTTCTGGCGTCCTCATGACACCGCCCATTTATGTCCGTGTCCAACACAGGTGCGCCCACTTGCGCATGCCCACCCTGGAATGCTCGCAGAACCTCAGGTGTCCATAATCACAGTGATGGGAGGGTGGAAATACCTGATCAACCTTTACCCTACAAGAACCCATCAAGCTGCACCAGAAAATCAGCCTTCCAAAGAGCCTGGGGTAGATCCAGAAACAGTGCACACAGAACTGCAGAGAAATGTCCAGATGCAGCACCTTTCAGACTCTCCCCAAAATGGTCAGCCCTGCTCACAGGTTGCAGCAGGGAACTAGAAGGTGTAAGATCACAGGCAGTGTTATGTCATGCCACAGATAGTTTTAATTTGGGGACAATTAGAGGCCTTGAAGACTTTAAACTAAGAAGACCGATCTCTTTGCTGCATTGGGTTGGCGAGCACAGGAGAGGACCATGGATTTTTGTCAAGGTTGTCAAGGTACTATAAAGATAACTCAGTCAAAGGAAATCAAATCCACAGAAGTTCTTATAGGCACGATATAGACTATCTTACAGATACATTTCAGGATAATGAAGAGAACTTTACAGATCTTCAATTTTTACAGGTTGGATAAAATGTAGAATAAAGAGGAAACATTGTGGACAAATCAATAGGTAAAAGAGAGAGAAGCTGGGAGAGATGCAAATGTGAAATTCTTTGCAGACAAGAGCCCCAGGAGCTGAGGTCAAGTACACCGACCTGGTGAGGGGTCTGGGGGGCACCAGCAGCATCCTCCCTGACTATAAGCTCAAGCTACAGCCCTGGAGACCCATCCCATGAATTAACACACAGGCCCAGCAAAGCCTGAAAGAAGTTGACCTAAATTTGATGAATAGCATCCAAGAGAAAATAAGAACAACCTTGAACAGTGTTACCACCACACAATATTTACTTAACTTGAAGCTGTATTACTGAAAACGTGTGCAGAACTAATTTCAAAATTCCAGACAGGCTTCTGCCCTGTGTTCTTTACTTTGAGTTCAAAGATATAATCCCCTAGAAAATACCTTTCCCCCTAACCACTGACTACCATACTCATCTCAGAATACCCAATGTACCTTGAATCTCCTCGTTGGTGCTGACATAGCTCTGACTGTCCCTTGCCTGGATCTCTATGAGCATCAGCTTCTCATAGGAGAACAGCCACATACAAACCCAGCTATCCACATGTCCTCCTGAACTCCTCCATTGTGTCAAGCTGACCGGCCTCTTCTCAGGAGACCTGAGCCTTTAGAAAAGAGGTAAAAAGGTCAAAAGAAGGTGATTTCAGAGAAATGAAACCCAGGGAAAAAAGTTTACTTCCGTTGCGTGATTACAAGAACTGAGCTGTTGACAAGAAATAAAGTCCCCATTTCAAATCCCATTATGCATAAGCCAGGTCACAGGTGATATAAATGGCAATGCAATTGCAAAGAAGGAACATGAGCACTTGCAGCTTCACCTCACACTTTTTGTCTAGACTCTGAACTTCCAATATCATTAACTGACTTTTCTATACATTAATAGCTGGCTGGGAGCTCACAGTGTATCCTCACACATTCCCCCACTGTTTTAATGCCTGTGACATTCCCAAGTGCTGGGGACCGGCAGGCATAAGGCAGGCAGGTTGACTGCCAACTTGGGCAGACAGAGAGTCCTGCAGACCTCAATATATCTGACAGGACTTTAAAGCTAAATCAGGTAACCAGGTACATAGGCAGACAGGAGGCTGGCAAGGCCAAGACCCCACCCCCATGATCTCTGCAATTTCTCTCCCTTCTCTCTGGCATTCTCCCTTTCAGTCTTATCTCTAGTGTGTCTTGTTTCAGAGAGACACCATCGTGAGTGCTAGACTGAGGAGCCATTTTTAGCGCTTAATTCATGTCCCAGGTGTCTGTAATTAGAGGTATGTATGCTCCACGCTCATGCTCCCAAGTACCTTTTTGCACCAACACATTATCACATGTGGACAATGAACCTGGGATGAAAGCAAAACAGCAGGTGGCAGCTCTAGAGGCTGGCAGTGGGAGGGCTGAAAAGAGACTGAGCTGCTCCATTTTCCGTGTACCAAGTCCCTGCCAATCAGTTTTCAGTCTTTTGCTTGGGCCTGAGGCTGTGCTCCTAAGCCAATGGACTTAGCCATGCCTGGGACCATTTAGTTAACATGAATGATCAATTTCAGGGTTCAAATTGGTCTTAGGGGAACCTGGCTGCAGCAAGCCCTGAGTTAGAGATCCTGCAAAGGCCCTGCCCACCAGCTCCTATGAGGGGCAGAGCTCAAAGCTTCCATAATTTTTCTAAGCCCATACCTTGTTCATTTTCTTCTTTTACACCATGATAGCCAGGTGTGATGGCCAATTATAGGGTCAGAGAACTATCAGGTCTTTCCACCCTCCCGCCACTGGTATAATGAGGGACACCTGCGGTGCTGTGTGCATGCCTGGGTGGGCATGTGCAAGTGGGCGCACCTGAGTTTGGACATGGGTTTATATGGGCGGCATCAGGAGGATGCCAGCAGTGAGAGTACAAAAGAGCAGCAGTTGAAGCAGAGAGTAAGATGCGTCGGGGGCTGGAAGGCCTGCCAGCCTCCTGGCGCCCCAGCACCCCGGCCTGTCATGTACCTGATGCCACCTCTGTAATAAAAGCATAAGAACCACCGAGGGCTCCAAGACTCCTTCCTTTACCCCCGTCTGCTAGAACCATCCAGAACTTGCTCTGTGCCCTTCCTGGCACTACACCAATCCTGGTGCATCTTAGGCAGAAAAAAATAGAAAACCATGGCAATTTTGGAGACATATAGGTCAAGTTTGAACCTGGCCAGTACCCATCAGAGCTTACCTGCCCAACTTACCTGCTCAGTGAGATGGTGCAGGGCAGATTGAATGTATTCCCAGGGTTTTGGTTTTGAATCCTAAGCGGGCTTTGAAAAGGAAGCTCCCACTGTCACCAGTTAGGCTTAAGGTTACACCAACACCAATTACGTCTTGGGAACAGCTAGTTTGATCAGGTTTGAAAGGCAGGTACCATATAGGGGGATAAAAGCGGAAGCTTCAGAGAGGCTGGAAGCTCAGCTTAATGGAGGAAAAAATGAGAGGCTTGAAGCTGCTTAGGAAGTCTCAAGGCTGCTTGGGAAAGCGTCAGGTGATTGAGAGATTTGACTCAGCTTGGAAGAAACTTTAGGTACAGGGTTTGGTTTAGGTTTGGTTTAGGGGAGACCCTGCTGCGGTGCCACCTTGGCAGGACCTGTGACTACCCTGCTATAGGGTAAATCAGAGATCAGGTTTTCTTCCCTCTCGGCATTGGTGTCGATGTTGGACACCTGTGTCCTGCACGCATGCAGGTACACCGTATAGTCCCATTTACACCTACTCTGAGTGCCAGGGGAATCAAACATGGAACACACCAAATCTGCACACTGAGGTCAAGGATCAACTTGCTGTCACTAAACCTGTGTTCAATGCTCAGCCCTGTGTCTTCATTTACAGGCCCTGGGCTCAAAGTGTCTACAGCCCAGCAGCTTCAGCATCTCCTGAGAACATGAGCAATGCAGAAACTCAGGTCCACCCAAAGCCTCCCATTCGAACTGTGCCTCTAACAAGCTCTAAAGGCAGCTCTTGTGCACATTCAGTTTGAGCAGCTCTGGCTCACAGTCCCCCAGACAGAGACAGGATTCATGGATACCTGCAGTCCTTTTTGGGCTGTTGCCTAATTACTCTACCTACCTTGTCAGAGGTCATCTCCAGTTGTCAGCAGGATGACTCAGACATTGTTTTGTTTTCTCACCTAGTTCTCTGCCTCCATCCCATGTTCCTGGACTATAGGCAACCACTGTGTTATAATATTATGTCACCTGTCACCTTCTGGGATTCAAACTTTACTTTCCCAAATAAGCTTGAGTATTAGGAACTCTAAACCTCCAAGCAGAGTTTCCTTTGAATCACATCATCTCTCTCCTCTTCTCCCAGGCCCCTTTCAACATCACACAGGAAAGAAGGCTCTAGAGGAAGCAAAATGTTTGCCCCATTTCTGGACAAGCTCTTAACAGCTCCTAGGATGGTTTTTATGGTAAAATCTGAGTTGCAGACCCCATGCTGCTGCCCCCCCCAACTCCATCTCACTTCCCAGTCCCTTTAGTTACCATGGAAAGAGTGACCAATCTACCCCCAGCTCTGTCTTGTGCAATGGGCTCAGGTCTGGGAGCAGAAAGGGAATGGGGGAAAGAGGAAGGACTGGACTTCCTCCTATCTACTTAGTCCCTCAGGAAGGATGTGAAAGAGGAATTAGAAGTAGGTCTGCTTCTGCTGGACAGGGCACAGAAAGCAAAGGAGCTGAGAAAATCCATTGCTCAGTGGTAGTCCCTGCCTGGAAGCTGACTCCTCTGGGCATCTACAGAGAAGTAATCTGAGCTATCTGGTGACACTGTAAATTTTATGTACATGTGTGCAATGTAACATAGACTGTGTTCAGATGCCATTTTACAAGAGGGTGTGTGTGTTTTGCCTATTTTATTTATTTCTAAGATCAGCTTCTGCCCTACAGAGAAGGCCTTTTCCAATCTGTCCTCAGTGCTGCTACTTCCCCTAATCCAGTTGAGTCAAGTAGCAATGCCAGCAAGTTTGAGATTTCTGCTATTCATTCTTAAGTGTAAGAGAGTCAACTGACAATACAATCCTTTATTTGACCCTCTTCTGTTCTCACAAGGAAAAATTTAAATTCTGGAAGGAACACAGCTTGCATTAACCAACACCAGCTTATTAATAAGAAACATCAAAGTAAATGTTGGGAATTCAGACTGCTTAAGAAATCAACTTTGAGACGGGGAAGATGCCAGAGGGTGCACAAGGGACTGAGGTGATGGTGCACGGGTGAAATGGTGGTGGGTACCCCCTGGGGACTACAAATGATGTCAAATATAACTAATAAAAAAAATTTAAAAAAAAAAAGAAATCAACTTTGAAACTTCCAGAGGATTGTACATTTGCACCAAGAAGAGCATTTTCACTAATCAATGACTTGTTTTATTTTAATGAACGAATGTTTTCTGAACAGGTTCTCCACCCCCACCCGGAATCATAGCACTAAATAAAACATTAAAAATTATTATCTGCATTCATCTTCTTTTCTTCTTGAAGTATCAACATTGAAACCTTGAGTGTGTTTTGTCATTTACTGAGCTCTTCTGAAGATCTTGGACACTTGAATGTTACTAAGGTACTACTTAGTAAATATAAGCCAAAGTTTGTATAAATGATCGTAAGACTACCTGGGTAACTACAATATTATAAACCCTAGTGTCTGTGTGGTTGGCAGAGCAAACACTGGTGCTCCCTGTCACTGTCCCCACCTGACTATGGATGCTGGTGGGGTCCACGTCTTCACAGCGCTTGCTCCCGTCTCTGTTTTCACTTTCTGCCCATTTCCCGCTTCCATAGAGAAGGAGTGGACTTGCCTTGCCTCCCCTTTCTAACAGTGTGAGAGATATACTGACCTCTAACTGTCCCTGTTAGATACAGAACAGGGATGAGGTCTCCTGGAATTGACTGAAGACCTAATGAGGAAGCACAGACAAAAGGATCTGGGACAATACAAGGTAACCTTGGTGGCCTCCTTCTCTGCCCAGTCCCCTATTCTTGCCTCTTCCCCTTCATTCCCACTCTGTTCCAGTTTATTGACATCTTTACCTTCTTCCCACTCATTCTCACAGCCTCAGAGTGAAAGAAGTTATATCCATAAGCACTCTGGTGGTGATTTTTAGGAAGAAGTCCACATATTCTTTGGATGCCTGTTTCTGCCACAGACTCCCCCCCCACAAAGCCTGCCCAAAGCCCACAGAAGATGGGTCAGCACCCCCCAGAGGGCCTGAATGAGAACTTCTGACTTACAAGTTTTGAGTAGGATTTGCTGAGTACTTGGCTTCTCAGTCAAGAGGAGCCTTCATGTGAGACAGAACTTGTCTCTGTTAGAATTCTGTAACATGGTCCTGTTTCCCCTAGCTTTGAAACGCAGCTTATAGAAGCATGGTCTTATTTTTAGGACTGTCTGATTTTCACAGGCTCTATGTGATCACTGGGTGCAGCCCGTGACCTACAGTCACTGCAACATCACTTCTTAAAGGGGCATCCCTCCCCTATTGTTCACTTCCCACACTGTGGGGTCAAGCTCTACAGAAAGAAGGAAGAGAATACTGGTCTGAAACTCAGATCTACATTATAAATAAGAAAGAGTGATAGAGAAGGAAGAACTTAAGGCAAAATAAAATCTTTCCTTTTTCTTATTTTATTTTTATTTCAACTTCTCAAGCCAACCTGAACTAGAGGAATGTTTGGGTACTTGCTGGTATGGTATCATCTCCTCCCCAAACAAAACTTCTCCTGTGTTTAAATTTTATACTGTTTATTTTTATTCATAGCCCAACCATCCCAAATACCTGTTTTCTAGTTACTTTTTCTCTACCCTGGAAACTGACCTGAGTGATTTATACACGGGCACATGAACACAAGCAGGCACCACATGTCATTGCCAAAGGGGCTTCCCCACTACAGGTAACCCCATAGGCAGAGAGTCACAGTCTGGGAGAGGACTCAGACTAATGTCACTCTTCTTTGCAAAAGATCACTCTCCTTGGACAAATTATACATAACATTAGTGTCTGACAATGGAAACTGCTTGGCAGCCCCTCTAGGGGAAGTACATTCCCCATTCATGAATTTTCTCTGTTTGTTCTCACTTGCCTGAAGCCTTCTAACCTTCAACTTCAGGCTGATGAAAATTAGCTTACAGTAAAGCAGTTTTATTTTTCTGAAACCCCTCAGGTTCAGAAAATATGCATCAGTAGAAGATGGGTAAGAACTAGAGAAGAGTGGACTTATCTTCTAACTGCTGGCACTTTTTGGCCAGCTCTTTCCAAACCAGTGCTTTCAGACCTTACCCTACAGAGATAATGTGTCAGCCTCCTTTTCACCTCCTTAATATAAACCTGATCTCTCCATGTAGGTTTCATTTCCTTTAATTTCTGAAATACTAAAAACTAGAGGTATCATGTACTGTATTCAATTTTTTTATATATATACAAAAGAGGTACTCTCTGCCCTATCTTACTGAAAGAACTACCTTCAACTCTGTAAAGCTTAAAATAAAATTGGAGGAAATGTTGATACCATTCTCTCAAAACCTAGCAAAAAAGATAGCTGGAGAGCACTAATTCACTTATTCATTCAGCTAATATGTACCAGTACCTGTTGACAGTGAGCAAAACAGACAAGAATATGAAACGTCAAAGAAGAAAACAGAAAAACAGAAGGTTCAATGGAAATAATTGCAAGGAGGCTGAGAAGATGGAGGGACTTATTATTTAAATAATGAGGGGAGCAACAGTTTCACCAAGAGACTAGCCCTTAGCAAAATGTGGAATACCATGAGCCGGGGAGGTCAAGGAGTGAATTTCAAGTACAATTTGAAACACAAACAGATTGGGGTGTCTTGGGCCACCCAAGTTGAAAAGCAATCAGAGATATTTGAAGGTAGGACTATGACATCAGCTAACAAGTCTGGTTACCAATTCAGAGACATGTGAGGTTTTTCCTTATACCACCAAGCAACATTTCACCAGTAGTGTCCTACAAAGTAGCTTAGTTCTGACACTGTCTACCTGGATGCAGCATTTGGTCCCACAGGAAAAGGGCTCAGTCCTTCAGACTGCCTGTCCTACACACACACACACACACACACACACACACGCATGCATGCTGCAGATGACAGTCTCAAGTCCAGTTGTCAAACCTGGTGAATGAATAGCCTGGATGTGGATTTCTGACCTGACTGGCCAGCTATAGATTGGAGGGACCAATGACCCCACCTTGGGGTCGATTAATTTGCTGAAGCAACTTGCAGAACTCAGAAAGACATTTTACTCACTAGATTATTGGTTTACTATAAAGGGGCATGACTCAAGAAGACCAGAGGAAGAGATGCATGCATAGGGTAAGGTATGGGGGAAAGGGTGTGGCACCCCCATGCCCTCTCTGAGCACGCTACTCTCCCCATGAGATGAGTTCACCCATCTGGAAGCTCTTAAACTATCCTTTCAGGATTTTATAGAAGCTCTATTATATAGGTATGGAGCCCTATGCCTCTTTCATCTCCCTGGAAGTAAGGGAGAAAGACCAGAAATCCACCCTTTAATCAGGTAGCCAGCTCTTCTAGTAACCAACACACAGGAGAGGGTCCAAAAGCCTCCTCATTAGCATACAGTTTCTCTGTCTTCACTTAGAACATGCCAATACTTTTCATTATAAAGCACAGTATCACGGAAGAAAGTGGCTATTTTTCCCTGAAGATATTTGAGTGGAAGTTCTGGGTATAGAGTTGGTATTAAAGCCACAACACAGAAGGAGGCCCCTGGGAGAAGGGGGTGCAAGACCTGAGCAGAGCTGAGAACTTAAGTATAGACTTGTGGAAGTTCTCAGGACAAGTTTGGACTGGGGAAATTCTTCATATTTTCAAAGAACAAAGATAAGCAAGGTTCTAGGAGGATCAAGACTATACTGCTTTAGCTAAAACTACCTAGGGTGAAGTCCAGAGAGATACCTCTGGCCAAATCTGAAGCCCTGGGACCTTCGTCTTCTGGTGATCTGTGACCTCCGGTTGTGTGGAGATACCTGTCTGTGCATCTCTCTGCATTAGACCCAGGATTTCTGGAGGGCAGGAACTGAACTTTTATAACTTTAAAGTCAGAACTTGACCTCATGTGTGCCATGCATATTTACTAAATCGATGGGAAAATAGCCTAGGTGTGGAATTAATTATATTTTTCATGGAGGGTAAATACGTGAAAGATAAACTGCCAAAAGCAATTCAGGCATAAAGGTGGTGAACACAGGATGGATGGCCCCAGTGAGGGTTCCAGGCCCTGAATAACAGCAGAGGACAGTTGCACTCATAAATATTTGCAAATAAAATACAAAATGCTGTTTTTGACACTAGAACTTTGTCTTTGCTATGTGGGTCTAACTGAGCCTGGCATGATTTTTGGAGAACTACTTGTCAAATGCTGTTGAAAAAAACTTTGTAGTCTCTGACCCAATAATTCCAGTTCTAAGAAGAAAACAATGCAAGTGTTCCCTAATACATTTTTCCTAATACATTTTTCTCTAGCATTAGAGAAAACATTAAACTATGGAATAACTGGAGTAGAAAATAAAGCAGCACTTTCAAAGACTAACACCATAAATGACAAAATGACAGTGAAAAAGAAACAGGAACAAATTATAATCATTATATCGTCTCCATGTGGTCAAAAATACACAAGAGCACTGTTGACACACAAGCACATGTGCACAAACTCACGGGCACACACCACTTTATCTTCTTGGTACTTTGTGTAATTGTTTTTGTAATGAACGCATTGTACAAATTTGATTTTTCAAAAAAGAACTTTTATTTTCAAACATGGGGAAGAGTTGGAAAACACCATTCTTGATTTTTAAAAATCGAGTTGTGCACAATTAATGGAGCACAATCAACTAGAAGTTAAAACTAACAAAAGGGGGACAGGAAAGGAGGAGCAGGTAGCGAAAGGAAGGGAAGGACATTGTTCCATGTTAAATAAAAGAAAGGAGAAGCATCAGAAAAAATGTCCCCATAGTGAAGAGTCATCATACTCATTAAAACACATGTTTGCTGCACTTGGGAACTGAGACCCTCATGAGACATTCCTGGAAAAGGCTCCTTGTCCCATTCAAAGGATGACTTGCAAATGTGCAACACAAATAAAATGGATGAATCTCAAAAACATCAAGCTAAGTGGAAAAATATCTCACATAAAGTCTACATGGCATCAAATTCCATTGATATAAACTTCTAGAACAGAATAATCTATAGTGAACAAAAAAATCAGTGCAGGGGTTGTCTCTGGGAATAAGGGCCCAAATTGACTTCAAAAGGGGATAAGGGAACTTCTGAGGGGATGCTCTTCTGCTGTATCAGAGGAGGGTTTGGGTTACGCAGGGGTACGCATTTTACTTTAGATAAATTTTATAACAAATAAAAAGCTATAAGTAAATATTGAGCTCTAATTAGTGCTACACATGCTGAAGTGTCTAGGAGTAAACTGTCTAGGGGTAAAGTGATGTTGTAATGAACCAAGAAATGCATTTTAAAAGAATGAGTTGATAGATAGAAAAATGGATAACTGTGAGAGAGCAAGTATAGTATAATAATTGTGGACTTAATGGTAGAAGATGGTGTGACTGGAGGTATTTGCTGTAAAATTCTATTTGGTTGATGCTTCAATTTTTTCCTAAAAAATTTCAGGGCATCTTATATGCAAACAATCATTCTGTAGAAGAAGAAATCAAGAAAACCATCCCATTTACAATTGTAACCCCCCAAAATTAAGTACCTGGGGATAAGCCTAACAAAAAGGTAAAAGACCTATAGGAAGGAAATTACAAAATATTGGTAAAAGAAATAGGAGAAGACACAAAGAAATGGAAACACCTTCCCTGCTCATAGATTGGAAGAATTAACATTATCAAAATGGCCATCCTACCAAAAGCAATTTACAGATTCAATGCAATTCCAATAAAAATCTCACTGGGGGCCTCCCTGGTGGCGCAGTGGGTTAAGCAACCCCACACTATGAAGCAGACCGCAGCCACTGCAGCACAAGTTCGATCCCTGCTGCCAGCCAGAGAGGGGACCCACATGGCACAGCAGACCTCTCCTGCTGTGCCCACTGCTCCCCTCAGCAGTGTACTTCCGTTGATCTGCCTGTTCTGCTCCCTGCTCTCTGTGGTGAATCCTCTCACCCCCCACACCTCTGGCCTGTACCCCAGTGCTTGTGTGCACAAATAAATAAATCTTAAAAAAAAAATCTCACTGGCATTTTTCAAAGGAATAGAACAAATATTGCTGAAATTCACATGGAATCACAAAAAAAGCCTCAAACAGCCAAACTTTCCTGGCTAAAAAGGGGAAGAATGGAGGTATCACATCCCCAGGCTTCAAGCTATACTAATTAAAACAGCATGGCATTGAAACAAAAACAGACACACAGAACAATGGAATCAAATTGAAAAACCAGAAATAAAGCTATTCATATATGGTCAATTAAACATGACAAAGTTGCTGGGAAAGATTGTGCACTGGAACAAGGAAAGAGATCTTCAGTAAATATCACTGAGAAATCTGGATTGCTACATGCAAAGGAAAGAAACTAGACTATTACCTCACAGCATCCACAAAACCAACTCAAATGGTAAGACTTGAATGGAAAATCCAAATCCATTACACTGAAGAGAACACAGGCATTCCATAACATACACCTCAGAAACATCTTTGAGGATTCATCTCCCAAAGCAAAGAAAATGAAGGAAAAAATAAACAGCTGGGATTACATCAAACTAAAAAGATTCTACATAGCAAAAGAGACAGTAATCAAAACAAAGAGACAACCCACAGATTAGGAGAAAACATTTGCACTCCATACAACTGATAAGGGACTGATTTTAATGCTCTGCAAGGAGCTTACACAACTAACTCAACAAAAACAAAGCAAATGACTCAGCAAAAAATAGAAGAATTAAAAAGACACTTCTCCAAATAAAAAAGGCAAATGGACAATAGGCATATGAAGAAATTCTCAATATCACTTATAACCAGGGAAATACAAATCAATGAGATACCACCTTACACCAGTGAGAATGGCCCACATTAAAAAAAAAAACTGACAACAAATACTCACGGGGATGTGGAGAAAAACAGAAGGTCCTATATTGCTGGTGGGAATGTAAACTGCTCCAACCACTATGGAAAGCTGTGTTGATGTTCCTCAAATTACTGAAAATAGTGCTACCATATGACCCAGCAATTCCACTCTTAGGGATCTACCCAAAAGACAGAAAAATATTAAGTAGAAAGGAAACTTGCTATGTTTATGTTTAAACTATATCTACTTCCGTACTATTCACAAGAGCTAAGATATGGAAACAACCCAAATACCCAAAAACAGAGGAATGGATCAAGAAGATGTGGTAACCAAACAAAGGGTCAAAAGATAAATAAATAAAAAGACAAAACTTGCAGGCAACTTATAAATCTGAGGCACTCAGCAGGGGAGGGAGAGGGAGAAGGATCAAAATAGGGGAGGGAAGAGCACAGGGGACTATGGTGATGATTCACTGGTGATGTGGTGGTGGTGGTGGGAGATTTACGGGGAATACACAAGAAATCAAGTCCTGTACAAAAATAAACAACAATGGGGGTTTCCCTGGTGGCGCAGCAGGTTGAAGGCCAACTGTGAAGCATCCACGGCAGCACATGGCAAAACAGACCTCTCCTGCCTCACCCACTGCTTCCCTCAACAGAGTACTTAGTCAGTCTGCCAGTTCTGCTCCCCATGCTGTCTCTGGTGAATCCTCTCACCTCCTGTGCCTCTGGCCTGTACCCCAGCTCTTATATGCTTAAAAAAACAAAAATCTTTTAAAAAATAAACAACAATGTTAGAAAATTTTAAAAAGTTAAAAAAAAATAAAATGTCAGGACAAGTACATTCTCCACCCCACTGCTTCCACACCCCTCCTCCAATGCTTCTATATACCGGCATGCACAGCACCTTTCTCTGTTCTCCAGTCTCACATGACCTTGAGTCCTACTTGCCAGCAATATTTTCACTGTGGTCAAGGCAAACACCCTGGGCCAGGCAGAGCACTGGTGGGTTGGCTCCTAGTGTTAAAGAAATATTATTTGGACATCTGTTAAAATGGTGAGGCAGGCTTTATTCCTTACAAGGAATAAAGGAAGACCTATTCTATTAAAATAGGTGTCAAACTTCTCCAAAGAGGACATACACATGGCCAATAGACACATGAGAAAATTCTCAACATCCCTCATAATCAGGGAAATGCAAATCAAGACCACAATGAGGTACCACCTCACACCAGTAAGAATAGCATACATTAAAAAAACCAACAACAACAAATGCTGGCGAAGATGTGGAGAAAAAGGAACCCTGGAACACTGCTGGTGGGAATGCAAGCTAATCCAACCACTATGGAAGGCCGTATGGAGGTTCCTCAGTCTACTAGAAATGGAACTACAATATGATCCAGCAATCCCACTCCTAGTAATCTACCCAAAGGACACAAAAACACTAATCCAAAAGAGCACCTGTACTCCTATGTTTATCGCAGCACTATTTGTAATTGGTAAGACCTGGAAACAACCCAAAAGCCCAAAAGTAGATGACTGGATCAAAAAGATGTGGTACATATACACAATGGAATATTATTCAGCAATCAGAAATGAGAAACTAGGGGCATTTATAGAAACATGGATGGAACTAGATGGAATTATACTCAGTGAAACAAGTCAGAAGGCAAGAGAAAAATATCAGAGAAAATTAGGAGGAATATGAAAGAACAACAACAACAATAAAGAATAAGCTCAAGGAATTGGGCAATTATAACCAAAAGTAAACAAAAAAACTCAACAAGACCA
>JAGFMF010011451.1:154464-169172 GCA_019455555.1 Galemys pyrenaicus | reverse complement strand
TTTGCCTTCTGACTTGCTTCGCTAAGCATAATCCCCTCCAGATCCGTCCATGTTCCCATGAATGAGTCTAGTTTTTCATTTCTGATTGCTGAGTAGTATGAGTGGATCGGGAAGCTGTGGTACATATACACGATGGAATATATCTCATTTTTAAAAATGCATTAAGACAAATCAACAGTGACAGCTAGAGTGGTGACTGCTGGACTACCATTTATCACTGCATTCCTATCAGACCTTGGGTTTAGGGTTCAGAGAGGAGAGCCAGTTGGGCCAGGGCAGGGAGAGATGCTTGTTTGTTGGGACAAGTGCAAGGGTCTGTGGCAAGGGAGGAATCCCTAATGTTCGCCTCATCTCTTCCCCGTTTTGGTTAACAACAAATGAGTCTCCCCTCCAAGGCACACAATCTTGGGCACACAGACCCCCCCAGTTACAGGAAAAGCAGCTTTGCAGTCTCTGAGAAGCCGTACTGGGTCTTATGTTCATCAAACAGTTTGTGCAGGGCATCCACATAGAGTGTGTGGTATTTGTTTACCACCTCCTGGCTTGGTTTTTCAATTTTGGGCAGTGGTAGAGGTTCCCCGACTGTCCAGAGAGATGGGGAAAGAGTAGAAAAAGCGTTAGTCTTCTCTTCCTTGAAACTTCTTCCCTGAGTCTGATCTTATCTTATGGCATTCCCGGTCAGTTCCACTCCCTCTCCCCCCCCCCACCATTCCTGCTGCCATTCTTTGGTGGGGGCAGGGTGGGGAGGATCAACATTGAGTTTGAGAAAGAGCTGAGGTGACCTTGGGGCTGAGAACACCACTCACCCACAGTGATGATAGGCAGTGGGTATGGCAGGAGCCCAATGGAGCCTTGGCGGAAACCTTGTCCATAGAAGATACAGCAGTAGAAGCCAAAGATAAGGCGGAAGCAGCTCTGGAGCTTGTACATCCAGCTGTCCTGATGGAACTGCACCTGCTCATAAACCTCAGTTTCTCCAAAAATAAAGGTAGGTATCAGATGAGCCCTGTAGGAAAACCCCAATTTATTTCTGAAACATGGGCTAGGGTAGAGATCACTCAGGAAGAAAATTCGTTCTTGCACTAAACAGCTCCCATATTTAGTGTCTTTTGTCCTGAAATTTTCAAGGCTAGTAAGAGTGCCATCTCTGGACCAGGATGACAAGGGCAAGGCTTGGGGGTGGAGGGAAGAGGAATTGGGCAGATATCCCTACAGACCCACATCCCACAAATAAAAGCTTCCATGTGTCGGAGAGAGGACTACCTGACTCTGTTTCTTCTAGAAAGGAAGTATAGAGAAAATGATAATTTTGCACCAATGATTATATATGATTTGCTCCTCACCCACAGGGGTTATATATATATAAGATATTCTGAGTTGGGATTAAACCAGAAAAGAGTTGCTTTCCTTTTAAAGGCCAGGGGAATCCACCCTGACAGTGCCCTAGGTAGGGTATCAAGCTCTGTAAGTTTCTTTCCAGAGAAAAGAGAACTTAGTGTCCCTTACACAAACCTTTGAGAGTTGCTAGTAACAATCTCTCAGCACTCTGACTTATGTTACCTTACTGGTTTTTCATAGCACAGATATTGGAGGATACACGGAGGGAGGATTTCTTTATCTTACAGATCCAGAAGCCAGGTTCAGGAGCGAAAGGTCACTCAAATAGTCAATGAGTGACTATTTGAACCAAGGATTCCTTTCTCCAAGATCAGAACTCTCTCCTCCACATTATACTTCAAGGTGATGAGAAGGCCACTCATCTAGGTCCTTAGAAGAAATACCTCCCTCTTTGCTGTGCATATAAACCCCCTTCGCTTCTGGAGGATGAGGGTAGTGGTGTTGGGCACACTTTTCAGGGCCTCTCCTAATCCTCCCACTACAATATGATAGGGGCAATAGTCCCTGTGTCCAGTGAATTGGTCTGCTGATGTAATGGGGCAGCCCACAGCTTTAATTTTGGACCCCTGCTCTTCACCCCCTTTCTTTACCCCTATGTCAGAGTGACTAACGTTTGTCAGTTGCTTCCTCTGTGCCATGCACATGGTGGGTGTTTTCTGTTATGTGGTTAGCTCTTTCAGCCCACAATAACCCTATTGAAATAGGTACAGTAATAATATGGGTGCATTTATGTACTGGAGGAGTCCTGGCCCATCGATACTGAATCTGTGTTTCTGGTTTGGATTCTTGAGAAGTGGTTCAGCTAACTCAGGAGTGGAAGACTTTAACTTTTTTGAAATTCTATGGCTAGGTCTTTGAAAGCAAGACTCAAGTCTGATGTATGTTGATATCCCTTATTAGGTCATGCTGTTCAGATAAGGCCCTCCACCTTTTCCCTGGGAAGCATACATACCCGTGCTGGAGGGCTGTGCGTACAAACCCTCTGCGCTTCTGGAGGATGAGGGTAGTGGTGTTGGGATTACTTTTCAGGGCTTCTCCTACCCCTCCCACTACAATGCCCACGAGATTACCAGTACCATGGCTCAGTATATAGTCGATAGCTGGCTGACTCACAGGGCACACACCTGAAGAGAATGAAGTGGGTGATGAGAAGTGGGGAAAATGGCTTAGAGGTAACCCCTCCCTCCACTCTACACCTCATTGGCTTGCTCATGTACCCTCTGTTTCCACATGTCTCAGGAGAAACATCAAAGAAATGGGACAAAGAGAAAGTTGTAGGCAAAAACCACATTTCACTCTGAGGTAATATCACCATTTTGCAGGAGGCACTGGGTTGAAACTATAGTAAGAAGGTTTTCAGTGGGACAACTGGAAGGACTTTTGGAATCTCAACTATAACTATCATTATTACTAGCAAGTAATTGCTACTACTAGCAAAAACTCTTATTTATCGAGCATATACCCTGTCACAAGCACTATAGTGACCACTTGACTTATAGTAATCTCATTTAGTCATTATACCACATCTGAAGTCAGGCCGTATCCTTAGCATCTCCTTACACATGGGGAAACTGAAACCAACAATCTCAGTGGTTTGCCTGAGACCTCATGGTAAGAGGCAGAGACAGGATCCAAGCCCAGGCAGTTTAACTCCAGAACATACTCTTTTATCTATTATATTTTGACAATGGACGATACTCTGGGGAGTGGGAACGAGAAGTAGGGGATGAGGCTGAGAGGTAGGGGATGGGACTTAAAAAGGGGCATCTCCAAGGAGAGAAATGGGCCAAGAATTCTAGTGAGAGTGATCATGAGCACCTTTGGCCATCAGGTAGTCTCTAATAAAGGGGACCTTGAAGAACCAGGACAGTGTGGCCAAGTAAGGAGTGATGCCTGGGAAGATCTTCGAGAAGCCTGTGGCTTCAGTGCAGAAGTTGCAGAAGGCGCCAAAGGTCAAGAGGCCATGGGGGTGAATCCCCATGAGGTAGTTGTTCTCAGGTGGCAGGTCTTTAGTCTTCACTATCTGCAGCCATGGAGAGAAATGCCAGAGGTGGTGGAATGAGATCACACGGGGGAGCAAGGGTGAAGACCATTCAGGGATCAGGGAACTCTCTAAAGCAGAGCTTGGCAATAGCAAGTACTGAGGGGCTGTTGGAGTTTCTTTAGGTCCTGAGAAACCAGGTAGTTAAAAGTGCTGGGACCTTTGTCTATAGCTCTGAGTAGTCTTGCCCATTCATGTTACCACACTTATGTACATTATCACTTTCTGTGGACGCTGTTATGCAAAAAAAAAAAAGTTTGGATAGCTCACTGCAAAAATCAGGGCAAAGTTGTCTTATATAAGTAGTGCTAAGAGGATCATGTAGCAGTCCATTTCTACCTCTTCCTGGTATTTCCTCCCCTGAACTTCCTTACAAGCATCTGCCTAAGTCATTTTTATTCAACTTTGAAAACCCTGCATAGACACAGACACACTGATAAAGCCTTTCCTAGCCTCCCATCTGAACTACTTGTGTGCTTTGCATGCTCATCCATCCTCCCCAGTAGCTGTGAACTCCTTGATGGCAGAGGATCACATCCTACTCACTTCTCTGTATCCCAAACATATGGTGCAGAGTATGTGTTCAACCCAAGTTTGTTAAACTGAGCAGAATTATATTTGCTTTTCTGCCTGTGTCAAATGGTAAATCATGCCAAGGACATTCAAAGTGTCTTGGCAGAGTAGTGAGGTCTCTAGGATGTTAGTTTTCCTCGGGGACAATCTTAGACATTTGGCACAAATACCTAGAGGCTGGGGAAATGTAAAGGATCCTGGGGAAGAAACACTTACCGTGATGGGGAAATAGTCCCTGATGTGGGTCCAGACACACCAATTCCTTACCCAGGCTGAACGTCTGCCACCTGAGACAGAAATACCAACAGGGGGCAGTGTCCATGTTTCCCAACCCTACCCTTTCTGATCACCCTGGATTTTCCTAGCAGCTGGGGTTGGGGGGTGGTGGTGGTCAGGCTTCATGTGGTAGAAAAGAAGAGAGCCCAGAGTAGTCCTAACTGACTCAGCTCCTGTGACTCTGGAAACTTAAATGAGAGGCCCATGGCATGGTGAGTGGGAATCCCAGGTTACAGGTTAAGGTGGAGCATGTTAAAGCCCTGTTCTTTCTAGGTCCATAAGTCTTACCTTGATCTGGAGTCTTCCAGTCCAGGAACAACCAGACAAAGTAAAGAACTGGTAGCAGCCAAAATGACGTAAACAGCAGGGAAATGAACAATGGCAGCAAGATACAAACTGATAAAGGAGTAAGTCAAATTGTACCTGATTTGTAGTGTCAGCACAAATAGACCATGTTCAGACCCTTTAAGAATCCTCCAAACTACTCAAGCTTCTGGTCCTAGCCTGGCCCAGCTACCGCCCATCCATTATTTTTGTATATGTGTCCCTCAAACATTTCCTCTATCATCTACTATGCACCATCCTTATTTCTGTGCTTACCACAATCCTTCCACATCTACTTGCCTCCCTGTGTACTCACCATCCCTCTACTCCTGCTCCCTGCCTGTCACCAGTTTTCTACAATTTGTCTACCATCTTTTCTGTCTTGTCTCATTTCTCCCTTCCTATCTATCAGTCTGGACCCTTGTTAAACCATTAGTACACTCTCCCTTGTCCATATACTACCGTAGCTCTCCATCCCACACCCACATGACATCTGCGTTTCTCCACTGTTTCTCATCCACCATTCCTGTCCTTTTGCCCATTTACCATTCTTTGCTTTATGTCAGTGAATTCTCTCCCTCCTACCCATGCTAGCACCACTCCCATTCCAGAATGGAAAACTCTGTGGTTTGAACACAGGCAATACTTCTCTAAGTCTATAATGCTAATGCTTCCTCTGTCCCAATTCCCATGATTCTTTATAGTCATGAACATATCATGCTTGTTCTCTGGGCCTCTTTCTCCCTCTTCTGATAGAGAGGGTTAGGAAGTGACTGAAATTAACACGATCTACTTCATATCCATCACGACCATATTCCACTCCCCTGCCCATCCCATCTCCTGCAACTCTACCTCTTACTTTTCTAGTACACTCATAGAACTCAAGACTCCTTGGCATTCCTCTGTAGTGCCATCTTAGATGATTAAGGCCAGAGATAAGAACATAAAAATCACCCCAGGTCTGACTCTGGTCTCTGACTATAGCCTCTTGCCACGCAATCCTAGATCGGTACTCACATATGGCAAGGTAGCTCAAGGGCCACTGCAGAAGCAACAGACTCTGGAAGTATTTAGGCTGCTTGGAACAAGGCATGATGCCCAAGAGTCTAGGTAAATGAAGATCCCAGAACAGTGTTTCAGCCAAAGATGCCACCGGGAAGCACACTCAATACTGAACACACATAACTCTGAGGATTTTTCACCTGCCCTCTCCTCTCCTTGTTCTGTCCCACACCTACCACCCACTGCAGAGGGCAGGCTCTGAACTATCAAGGACTGCCCCATCAGGTCTGAGCCCTGGGCCCTGCCCATTTGATCTCTGACCTTATTTCCTGGAATTATTAGGACATCAGGATGTAGAAAGGTGACAAGGACTGCCATCCAGTCCTAGTGACCCAGAGGTCCAGAGAGGAGACATATCAATACACAGGCCACTCAATGGTTGTGATCTCAGTGATATAGAGGGCTGCCGGGAAGAAATCTCTGTGGGCTTGGGGTACTCTCATGGGTACTTCAGGCTGATGGTTGTCCTGAGACAGCATGGCACGAGGCTGTCCCCCTCTTTTTAACTTTCTATTATAGGAATTTCCAAATACATACCAAACTAAGCAATGTGACAAATTTTCATCTTTGTGTTCATCTTCAACAGCTATTAACATTTTGCCATGCTTGTTCCATCTATCATGCCATTCATTTTTCTCTTGGAGTATTTTAAAGCAATTCTAAGATATGTCATTCTATCCTTAATTACTTCACTATACATCTACAAGGTATGGCTATTTTCTTTTATAATAAGAATGTCACTATTATCCTTAACACATTTAATAATTCTCCAGTAATATGAACTGTCTAGTCTACTTCAAATATCATTTGAATCAGTATCCAAAGAGCCACTGATTATATTTGGATATTATGTCTCTTAAATATCTCAATGTTTTTTTGAGGTTTATAGTCTAATTTCATTTTTATATACAATTATTTTAAAATTATTATTGAAGTACCATTATTTTACATCCTTGCTAGTATTTGACAGTATAGGATAATCCCACCCCTGCAGCAGCACCCATAGTTCTCCACCATAGTCCATTGTGTAGTCCCCCACTTCCCATTTCCACCCCTTCCTTCCCCTCTCCCTCTGAAAGCTGAAGATCAATGGTCAGTTCTCAAGGGTTGGTTTTAAGCTTTTGCTAATTTTTCTATATTCCGAATATAAATGATACCATCCAGTCTTTATCTTTCTTCTTCTGATTTATTTCACTCAGCATAATCCCTTCAAGCTCTATCCATGCTGCTGCTAATGGCATGAGCTTATCTTTTTTGATTGCTGATTAGTATTCCATTGTGTATATCTTCCACATCTTCTTAATCCATTCATTTACCTTGGGACACTTATGTTGTTTCCATATCTTAGCTATTGTAAATAGTACCTCAATAAATATAGGTATGTAGGTTTTCTTTTGAATTAGTGTTTTTCTGCTGTTTTGATAGATACCTGGTCTTTCTTTAATTTTTTATTATGAAAGAAAACCCAGATTTAAAAAAAAACACCTAACACCTAAAACAAGTTCATGATTTGATGAATTATAAGACATCTTGCATATGATGCATAGGGTAAGAACTAATACTCTTCCCTCACCCTGAAAGCCTCCCTAAATGTCCCATTTTGATAACAGTCCTTTCCTTCCTTCCAAAGTAACTATTAGACCTACACTTGGAGTAACATTTTCCTTGCATTTCTGTGGCTTTATTACAAAATGTACTTCTCTACTGATTGTGGCTTAAATCTTACCTATTACAAAAGTTGATGTCATGATTCTCTTTTTAAACTTTTTATTTTTGAGTAATTTTACATTTATGGAAAAGTTGCAAAGAAAAATGAAGAACGTTCTATCATTCAACTTTCCTTTTATGTTCACATCTTACCTAATCATTGCATAGTTCTCCATGCCATTGACCTGCTTGATTAAAATGAACCAACTTTAAGATGATATTTGAAGTGGACTGGACAGTGCATATTACTAGAGAATTATTAAATGTATTAAGGATAATAGTGACATTCTTATTATAAAAGAAAATAGCCATACCAAGGATAGAATGACATATCTTAGAATTGCTTTAAAATGCTCCAAGAGAAAAATGAATGGCATGATAGATGGAACAAGCATGGCAAACTAAGCCAAGGCTTTAACACCAGCTCTCAGGAACAGTTGCGGGGTGTGGAGCCTGGTTTCCAGGTGAGTCCCAAATGAATACTGATCCAAGTGGAAGGGGGATAGAAAAATTCGTGTCCCTCTTTCTTCTCTTGATTATTTCCATTGAAGCAAACTGAATTGTGGGATTTTAGTTTTTGCTTTTACACCTGAAAAGTATATGCTTCTAAGGGGGTAGGGAACATATTTTACTTGCCAATGCATCTGCTCCTAATATCTGGAAAGTCCTAGGGCCCCAGTATTGAGGAAAAATCAATGAGTGAATATTCCAGTTTGAGGTCTATGATCAGGATAGTTTCTTATGGGTGATAAATGCACAGGAATAGTATAAGAGTCTGTGTACTTGGGACAGGAGTGGGGGACAAAAAGCTGTACATCAACAGAGGACAATGGGGTATATTATAAAAGGGGAGAAGGAATAATGAGAAAAAGGAAGGCAGGTTCTGACCTTTGAGTTAGTTTTACAAAAGATAAAGTATTGCATATTTTCCCTCCAGGATACCTGGAGGGTTCCCCCCACACCAGATCTCTCTGCTGATTGGATGCCATATGGCCTTTGAACAAATGTAAACACTCAAGTATTGCAGCCTCCCCATATAGTGTTGACATGCCTGAGGTTGAGGGTGGAGATTAGCTCCTGGAAATGCTGAGGATATTAGCATTCCATCTCTCCTTGATGGGATTCTCTGAGCTTACCATCAACTCCCTTTCCATGTTTTCACAACCTTGTAGGACTTCTCCTTGGTTAACTTTCAATGATGTGTGCATTTTCAGAGTTTTCCACCTCCTCCTGCCCTTTTGGAAAAAGGATTTGTTGTTAAGAAGCTTATAGAGAGTTGAGCTGGACGTATATTTTCCCTTTCAGTAGCAGATCCCATTCCTTCCTTTAGCATCATGAAGTTACATGTGATTAATAGTGTATTGTTAAAATCTATTGATTGAGAAATATATAATATAATAAACTATTTTGAGTACACATGATGACAGTATTTGGGGAAAATATGTGGAAGCATATAATTAATTCATTGTTGACAGTGTTTGGGTCATGAAGACATTTCCAGAACCTTGTAATAATAAAGTTATTCCCCCTCATTCCCCAGTGGTTTGCTTGCCTGCAGGTTGGAAACAGTGACTTGTTTGCCTTTTTTCCCAAAATGAAATTGATTTATTGTTCTTTTTTATTGGAATAATAATCCCTGTAACTAATAAGTTTTGGGTTACTCGGGAAAGCATACAGGAAACAAAAGTTACTCATAATTTTGCTGCTCAGAAATAACCACAGTTAAGAGCTAACATCTTGGTGTCTATCTTTCTTGGCTTTTTTTCTGTACAGACAGACATTGATATAGTGTCACTGTCAAGAATTGGGCTCATGTATGCAACACTAGGTGTGTATCTTCATGCTGCCACTTAAAAGAATTATGGCAAATTTCTTAACTTGTTAGTGCCTCAGTCTCGTCATCTGTAAAAATAAGATTATAATACTTACCTATAACTTTAAGTTTGTCATGAGTGTAAAGTAATTCATGTAAAACACTTTTTTCAGTGCCTTCTTTATGTTTATGTTCACATTTAAGGCTCAATAAATATTAGTTATTACATATAACTTAGTAGCCAATATTCCAATATGGAATCATATTCTAGGTACTACTTTTTCACCTTGTGGTACATCATGGACATTTTTCATGTCAAATTTTTACTGTAACATTATAAATTGCATTTTCTTGTATAGATATCCTGTAATTTATCTAATCAATCTCTTATGGGGGAAGGACTAATTTTAGACATGCCTCTTCTACATTTTGGTCAGATTTCAGACCTTTAATGGTAGCTAAAAGGTCACTTAGCAGAACCCTCATCCACACTTAGACTTTGAAGTGGCTCTACTTAGTTTCCTCTCTCCCAGCACTTCTTAGGGCTTGCAGCAAGTGGAATGCTTTCTCAAACCTCCATTAACCTGGACAAGGTCAAGGGACTAGGTAGTGCAGGTGGCAGTCAGCCTCTCTCTCCAAAGAGATGACTGGCTCTGAGAGAAGGCTGATCCTTTTCTTCAAAGGGCTCAGGAACCAGGTATCATGAAAGTGCCCCAAACTCCACTACAGCTGAAAGGGCTGCTGCTAAAATTCACCTTGGCTCATGCTGAGTGTTGGGGGAAGCCAGAGGCTGCAAGAGTCATAAGCAACAGTCAAGGACAGAAAAGGGTGCCACACGGCTCATAGGATCGAGGTATACACTCTTTCCTTCAGAAAGAAGATAAGGACAGAAAGAAGTGTTATGCTGAGATCCTTGAGAGACTTGCAAACAAGCCACTCTAACAGGAGCTGCACACGGCTCCTAGGATCGAGGCATACACTCTTTCACTCTGGAAGAAGATAATAAGGAAACAAAAAGTTGTTAGATAATAGTAGTGGCTAGTTACATGCAGGCGGGCTTGGCACACAGCTATGTGACCTTGTACTTCTGGGCTATGCTTCTTGTAGCAAGTAACATGTGCTGGTTAACTGTTCTCATGCTCAATAAAAGGCCATGGAGAGGTTAGGAGGATTGCTGTTTGCCTAGGAGACCAATGGCCCTCCATCTCCTTGCTTCGACACCCTGTCTGCTGGTCTCATCCCTGTGTCACCGAACATATAGACTTACAGCAACCCCGAGGGAATGTCTACTGCAAGCCAAGTCCAGGACTAATGTGCATTGTGAGAAAAATCTGACTTGTAAGCTGTGGATCACTGAGATCAGGAAAATGTGGGGTAAGTAATCTGTTTCATTTATATGTTGGCTTCTATGCTTTCACGTTCTCTTTTTGAGAAAAAGATCAATCTAGTCTCACCTGAACAAACGGTGTGAGTGATTTGCAATTTCTTGAACCAGAACCTTTCTGGGACATTTTAGATGAATTCATGCTGTATGGTGTATGCAGAAATAGCCAAGTTGGTGGTAGCAGGAATTGGGGATTTGTTTAGTGCAGTGTGATAACTTTGGTCGTCCTGAATTCTACCAAAGAAAATGGAGTGATGCCCAAAAGAAATGAAGAAATCTGAAATGTGGGGAATTGGTTGTTAGTAAGTACAGTTATCATTTCTTTTTAATGTAACTTCACAGATTTTATTAGTTATAATTCTTGCTTGATGATATTCTCTCCTCATTTTATGGATGCCCCCTTTTTATGTCTGTCTGTCTGTCTATCTATCTATCATCTCATTTCATGTTTTTCCAGTAGGTTTTTCCTTCTTGAGCACTTTGCTGCTTTGTCCTGGCTCACAATCTAACAGCTAATTGTCTGACTTTGGCCTTCACTTCCTTCTCCAAGGGCTAAAGTTACCTTCTTGATGCTACATTTTTGGTAATGGAGTTCTTTCCCTTATCTTCAGTTTCTGACCTGGTTAAGATTCATCAGAGCAGCAGCAAATCTTCAAGTGAGATCTGCCACAATAGGATATGGACAGCAAATAGCTAAAGTAGTTCACAGAGAAGAACAGACAGGTGTTAATATTCCCCTTTTGCCGCCAATGCCTCATCACGTGAAGATCTAGGCAAGAAAAACCAAAGGCAGAGTCATTCCAAAAGGTGACACAGCCTTTAGAAACTACTAAGGTTTAGTTCTAGCTCAAAGGTGAGTGGAGACAGAAAGGCAAGAGATGTTGATGTCTCTGTCCAGGTGACTGGAACAGTCAGACAGGAAGGAATCTTGCCATTTTCCCATCTGCTTTGGAATGTGACCTTTCGTGCACTGTCACTGGCCACCTTCAGCTTATTCACCCAGTGACACTCCTTGCCTCTGGCTCTCTGCCTATTCTTTCTAAACTTGTTTTGCATGCTGCACACTTAGATGAATTCATGCTGTATGGTGAATGCAGAAATAGCCACATTGCGGGTGGTAAGAATTGAGCATTCATTTGGTGCAGTGTGATAGCTTTGGGAGTAAAATCCAGACTTTGCAAAGAAATAACCTGTCACATCACTGAATGTGGCCAGGAAAATGCTAACTGGGATTCTACTTCAGTTTCCTATTAATCATTGGACTCTAAGGGGCAAAGAACTGATCAGTCTGAAGAGGAATAATGTATTGGCTAACTCTCTAGTGGTTATGTACCATCAAGGGTTCTTTCTAACTCACAGACTAGGCACAAGTAATAGCCATTCTTCTCATACATTATAGCCCTGACATAGTGTTTACCCTACTGGCCCCTTGATGTTTCTGGAAGATTTTTCTCTCCTTCATTCTTGGTGTCAGAGAGACCACAAGAGTCATAAAGAATCATAAAATTCTTCATCTTATCTTCTGAGGAAACTAGTTAGTAAATAGCTGGACATTTTTAAGGTCTCATTTTTATCTTATAAGGTATACTTTACTTGCCAAATTTACTATAGTTGCTGGTTTCTGGGTGGAAAGGACTTCCCTTCATTTCAGGAAGTGGTAAGAGCATCAGTTTATGTTGTTATTTTTAACATTTTTATTATTGATATAACTTTGGTTTATAGCATTGTATATGATTCAGAAGAATAGGTTCACACCTCTTCAGAAGTGCATCACCACACCCCACCCACCCCCAGAGCACCAATAGACCACTTGTTCCCTTCTCCTCTTTGTCCTTACCATCCCTTGACCAAGAAACTACCATTAGTCTTATTTTTTTTCTTTTTTTATTAAAATATTTTAAAATTTACATATACTTGCCATTAATTGTAATCCCCATGTATTCCCCTTCACCATCTCACCAGTGCACCATCACCTTATTTTCAGGCTTTGTCCGGATTTTGTTTTATCAATTCCTTTGTTTTGTTTCTCTACTATTCCACATATGAGTGAAATCATCTGGTATTTGTCTTTCTCTCTCTGGCCTGTTTCACTTAACATAATCTTCTCCAGTTCCATTCATGCTATCACTAAAAACTCATGTTGTTTTTATTTATTTTTATTTTTGAAAAGATTTATTTATTTATGCATACAAGAACTGGGGTACAGGCCAGATGTGTGGAGGGTGAGAGAATTCACCAGAGAGAGAGAGTGGGGAGCAGAACAAGCAGATCCATTGAAATAAACTGCTGAGGGGAGTAGAGGGTGAGGCAGGAGAGGTCTGGTGCACCAAAAAAGCTCATGTTATTTTTAATATGTTCTAGAGAAACAAAACTTTATGTATGGTTTGTTCAGCCTATGGGAATGAGAAAAACACTTGTCATGTCACTACACCATAACTTGTTTAAAGGCAAGACACAGGAAGCTCTAAGAGGGACCAAGACTTTTAAGTGGATCCACAGGTTGCAAACTCAAATATATCTAGGGGACCAGAGGTATTAGAAATGTGGGAACAGGTTGAGAATTATAATAGGCAATGATGATCATGGTGGTGAGTCAGATGGGGTGTGCTCATTTCAAAGTTAGTTTTCCCAACTTTTTCTCGGAAAGCTTCAAGAAATTTTAAAAAATAGTATGATATACTATTTTACTAAACTTGTATGTTGTATACTGTATTATAATATTTACTACATATTTACTATATACTATCTATATTATACCATTAAAAGTCAACATATCACTTACCTCTTCAACAATTGTCAATGTTCTGCACATGTATTTGCTTTTTCTGCATGTAGACACATATACATAAACACATGCATATATACATATTTTTTCCTTTTCTTATCCATTTAAAACTGAGAAAACATAATTAATTGTTTAAACAAAAAATACAACTGCAAACCCATTTGGCCCAAGAGTTGCTAATTTGTGACCACTGGGGAAGAAACTGGTGTGAAGGGCACAGACCAAGTGTGAGGAGGATGTCAGGGGGACGTCCTAGTTGTCCAGTTAACATTGAAAGATGTGACATGGAAGAAATGGTGGACAGCAGAAATAAGCATGGACTTTTTCAGATCTGTTACGGTTTTTCTTTTTCTTTATTTTTTTCCATTGGAAATTTTATAGGAATTGCACTGAGTCTGTATATGCTTTGGGTAGTATGGACATATTAATAGTTTAATGTAATAAACCAATTAGCGATTCCAATCTATGAACACTGAATCACATTCCATTTATGTATGTCTTCAATTTCTTTCAATAATGTCTTATAGTTTTCAATACAGTGGTCTTTAATCTCTGTGGTTAAATTTATTCATAGGTATTTTATTCTTAATTCTTTCTGATGCAATTATAAATGCAGTTGTTTTATTAGTATTTCTTTCTTGTAGTTTGTATTCAGTGTATAGAAATACAGTAGTTTTTCCTTTTTTATATGTACTCGCATCTTCATTATCATAGATGAACTATTGTTATCTATTGGGACAGTTTCACTTTTTTATAACGATTGTAACAATAATAGAAAACTCTATTATTGTAAAATAAATGAGAGTAAGATAATGTTAGTTTAGGTATAAACACCATCATTTTAATTCACTATAAAATTTTCAGGGTTTTTGAATATATATAAATAGGTTGATATAAGAAAAACTGTTTTAGTCTGTGTAGTAGAATTTTAACAAGAAAAAAAGTTACATTTCCTTAAGCCTTCCATATTTAAAACCAAAAATCAATATAAAAATTTAAATCAGCTCCTTGAATAAATAAATGTTTACTTATTCATATTTCTACCCCCCCCCACCAAACCACCCGTGGCCATACCCTATCTAGCTCCATGCCCCATCCCCTCCACCAATTCCTCTGTTCCTGCTGATAGACATTACCTTCTTTTTGCTGAATTCAAATTTTTATTTCTTCTATTATTTTCATATCATTCTTTTTTTTATTTGGTCAAATTTTATTTTGTTTTATTTTTTTTCAAGAATTTTAAAATATATTTTAAAATTTACATATACTTGCCATCAATGGTAATCCCCATGTATTCCCCATCACCATCTCACCAGTGCACCATCACCTCAGTCCCTCGTGCTCC
>JAGFMF010011451.1:70767-84015 GCA_019455555.1 Galemys pyrenaicus | reverse complement strand
CTGCCAGCAAAGGTTCTATACAGCTTCAAGGGCAGCCAATAGGTTGTTGCTAGATGTAATTTGGCAAAAACCTGGAGCTAAAAATGTTTTCTCAAATCCTGGGGGAATTTAATCTGTTCTCCACCAGTTTCAGGAGCTGATGTCATGAGGGTGCAAAGAGCCCTTTATTAAGCAGTATACAAATATATTATGGGTAGTCTTCTGTCATTTTCCACTAAACACAACTCCTACTCATTGCCTGACAGCCCTCCACTTACCACCCTATTATAACCAAGAGGGAACTGAGTATCCTTTTAAAATCCATGTCCTAAGATAGCCTGCAGAAGCAAGGAGGGCTGAGTCACCTCTCTCTTGAAAGAAAAGCTAAGTGTACCAACACCAAGGAGAACGAGTCTGTTTTCTATACAGACTTGGCTGTTTTAGGGTCCACCTGAGCTGAGGCCATACCTTTTCTCTACTGAAGAAAGTAGATACTTACCAGTATCATCTGTACCATATCCCTCTCTCTACACTTCCACACCATTATTAGTACGACTGAGGGCACCTTATCAGCCAGCAAAAAATGGCCACCATGGCATTTACCCAGGGCACAGATTCCGCAGGTATCACACAGCTGCTCTTCACATAAAGGTCATGGTGTTTCCATGACAGCAAAGGCCTTGGCCTCGGGTATACACACAAAGATGGTTCTCATAACCCCTTTTTGTCATTCTCATTTCTCCTGGCCAAGCAAAGAGTAGGCAGAAGGCATTTGTTGCAGTCCAGTCACAGCTGATTCTGAAAAAAACTGCTGTGTGGCAGGGCAAGTCCTGGCTTTTGTAAAGCAGTATATTGGGTTATTTTAGTGTTGGGGTAGGAAGGAGAAAGCAAGCTTCAGGTAGTCTACTCAACGTGATACTGGGAAATTCAATCCCGTAGATCAAAGGAAGGTGACCAGGATCTTCATAAGCCTTGGGACTCACAGTTGAATCCCTACTCAACCCCCAAAGCAGTTGATACCCATATTTCTGTACAGGTTTATGTAACAGAAGGGCCTTTGTTTTTTTTTTAAGAGACTGCATACATGGGCTATACAAAGATATTTGTCAGTGCTCTTTTTTTTTTACTTAAGAAACTGGAACATACCATGAGGATGATAATGCCAAAATAACACTGTTGGCTCATCATCCAGGGTACAAATTCACACTTAATCATTCAACACTTTATTGAACACAGAGCAGGATTAAGCATCTTTGCCTTGGCTGCACACAACTAAAGCAGGAGCCCAGGGAGTGTAAGACTGCACAGCTTTCCTTGGCAGGGAGGTGTTCACCCCTGTAGTCCTGTCTTCTTGTGTGGAGATTAACCCATGTTCTGTCGGTTGCCGTAGCCCCTAGGATGGGTGTCCTTCCAGTCATCCCATTCCCGAGCTCGGTGGAGTGTGTCCTCGTCATCTTCTTCCTCCTTTTGTTCCTGACCTTCCTGTTGCTGAGATGCTCTGACAAGGTTGAACTCTGCCAAGGTGGAAAAATGAGAAAGAGGGGGGTTGGGAGGTGTGGAAATGGAGGGAATGTCAGGGTCTCAGCTCTACTGTGCACACTACCACATAAAATGAGAATAAGGAAGAGCTAGCTGCCTACCCTAGACCCAGGGAAGCGGGGAAGAGTACTTATATTAGTTAACAGATGACATGTAGCAAGAAAGGATGCCGAGTGATTTTTCACAAGATGGCTAAAAACAAAGTTACTCCTCAGTATGAATTCTATTTTGAGATAGATTTCTTGCTAAAATGGCCAACCCTGCTGATCCCATACAAAAAACAAAAACATCAACTAATCAACAAAACCCCAGCAAACCAAAATCACTAAAGTAAAAAAATATTTATGATTGTATGATCTGTCATGTGCCAGGGAGGTGGGACTGTAGGTGAATTTTCTTTCTCCATCTCTTTTCCTTTATTTAAGTTATACAATGTGTGTGTGAAACTGGAAATTAAGGGGCATTTGGACCTAATGGAATTAGGTCCAAATGCATGCATTTTGAACAGATTTCAAGTCATGTGGTGCACATCTCTCTTTTGCATTAAAGTTCTTTAAAGGAGCATTTCCTGGCTACCCTGAATTTGCCAATGGATAAAATTCTCATTACTGTCATAAGCAATGAAATATGTGAAGATCCAATCTCTTCCAACAACTTAGGAGAGGACTCTTGTGGTTTTTTTGAATCCTATCGTATAACAAAAGATAAGGAAAGTGGCCCCCTCTCCAACTTGTTTTTACAGGAAGGCTGCACCTTTATGATCTCTACTACGATCAATAAATAAATCTATACCTGTCCCCAAAGTCACTGATCAATCAATCTGTACTTATTCCCAAAGCATCTTCCAAGTCACGACCCCCTTATTCTGCCAAAGGTAACTGCTATACTGCTTTTTATAAAAGCAGCTTTATAAGTTTTCTTCCCAATTGTGTACCCTAATTACCCTAGCTGTCTATTTGTACATATTCTAGTCAATGATCTTTAGTAAAGCGTTGTATAACCACCAACACAATGCAATTAGAATTTTTTTAATCACCTCCAAAGATCCCTTGTGTGCATTTACAATGAATTCCCATTCCTCCTCCCACCATGTCTCAAACTCCTGGCAACCCCCAATCTACACCGTGTCTTATAGACTTGTCATATAATAGGAACCAAGGGGTATGTAGTATTTTGTGTCTGATTTCTCATTTAGTATAATGCTTTCAAGGATAGTTTTGCCCATTAAAAACATCTTTGTACTTTTTAATCTACAGGTTCCTCTTCTATTCCTTTCTTTCCTTACAAGTTGTCTACTGAAGAAGGTAGAGCGTTGGACCTGTAGAGCTTTCCCAAGTTTGGATTTTGCTGGTTACAGAGTCAGGATGCAGCCAACATGCCTGTAGGTGTTTCTGCAGATTGACTACTGGACGGAGGCTTGATCTGATTCAGGGCTGATCCCTTCTGCATTACAGGTGGTACATATCCCTTCATCATGGGGCACATACCTTTACTTCATGTGTTGTGATATTAGTGGTTGCCAGTGCTCAATATCTAGATCCTTACATTTTCTGGGGGTCTCAAAAAGGTGACACTCTTAACTCTTATTTTTTAATTAACAAGAGTACTTTTATAATGAGAGGCTTTCTCCTTCATCTCCTACTATTTAGTTACCCAGGAAGAGATTATTTGGAATTTTTCTGTGGGGGAAGCTGTCTCTTTATCCTTGTTATTAATTTAAACACTTCCATTATTTTACTTCTTGTGTTATAATTCAGTACTGTTATTTTCCTGCTTAAATTCTTCTAGTTTGGGTACTTTCAGCTGGGTGTCCTGTTAATACTTCAATTTGTTGTTTTTGGAGTGTTTATTTTCTAGTACTACAAGAATGCTCCAGGCTCACTCTGAATATTCCCCACCCCAGCCCTGGAATCAGCCATTTTTCTAAGGAGCCCTGGTCCTTTTATCTGAGAATGATGTCAGGAACCAAGACTCAAGTGCTGGATATGCTCATTGCTACTGGCAATTATTTTCCTTGAAGTCAAATTGCCTTGACTTTGACCAGGGAAGACATGGTCAAATTGGCTTCTATGTCCTTTTGCTAACTCTAATAATATTTGAAAGCTTCCCTATCTTTTATGACAAGATGTTCCAAGCCCATCTTGTACATTTCCTGCCCCAGACTAGGAATAGTTATCATCAGAGAAACAGCTGGTTTCTTTTAAAGGGAATGGTCTTTCGAGACCACACTCTAGGTTACTAAGTTTGCTCACTGCTACTGAGCTGGTTGTTGTTGTTAAGTCTTTTCAGTGGATAAAGCAAAGGGGTGTAGGTGGGTATGTCTAAATAAAATTTCTCATGAATTCATGTTTAGGACTAGAGTTATTTTATTTCTAACTCTTGAATTACATCTGTATTTTTCCACACCACATCGTAGTTCTCAAAGACAGGCTTACAGAATTAGAATATCTCATAATTACTCATTTATGTAACACATAGTCTTGAAATAACACTAATAATGTCACAAATATTACTGAGCACAATTCAATTTTTGCATGTGCTTTTCCTATTTCTCCATTTTCAACAATAGTTGTACTGACACAGGAAGGGTCCTGAGACAGGAACCAAGGACAAAATTTTTGCAACAATTTTGCTGTTCCCAAGAGCTGGTAAACAAGAGGTTAAAACCCTCAAGATTTTTAGGCCCAGACACCTGCTGCCATAAATTTCCTTGGCTCATTTTTTTTCTTTTACCATTTCTGAGGTATCTTGCTACAGCTTATCAAGTTGGCCTCTATGGGAAAAAGGGAACTGCACACCCAGAAGAGTCATAGACCTGGAGACCAGACGGGCTGGACCTGGAGCTGCAGGCACTCGGTCTCTGTGAAATGTTCACTTGGAGATGGCCATGACCCCCACAGGCCCGAGTTGCAGCTGATCGGTGTCCAAAGTCAGCAACAACAATGGACTTTAGCCAAGTCCACTCTCCTTGGGCTTTCTGAGCCTATAAAGCTTAACTCCAGTCCTAGAACCTACATAGAGCCCTAGCCCCAGCACCTCCCCATTCTCTCATGCCCAGAGAGGTCTCTCTGGAGCACTCTTTCCTGGATCTTTCACTAATCAGTAAATGCTGCCTCCTCACCTGTCCTGGCCTATCTGTGGAGTCCTCTTTCCATTCTTGACCTGAATGTCTCAAGAGCCCATTCCTGGGTTTGGGAGAGACCCCTCAGTCCATCCCTGACTCCTGGCAGAAGGTGCTGGGCTGCTGGATTATCTGCTTGTTCTGTGGGGGAGAGTAACTGAACTGAGGATTGTCAGGCCTGGCTGTTTCCTTGTCCAGTGACTGTATCTACTTGTTACCTGAGCACTGAGCACAGGCATCACATACTCTATTCTCTCCATATGACCCCTCACTTAGTTTCAGTTCCTGAAGTAACTATATATTTAATGCTCATCCCCAGTCCTGAAGTCAGTATCTCATCAGCTTGGTGGTTTGACTTAAATGTCAGTTTTACCAGGTACAATGTCCTTGACTTGTATTTCCTCCTTTTAGAGTATTAATATGTCACTCCATTTTTCTTTGGCATAAAGTGTTCATGTCAAAAGTTTGAGGGTGAACTATTTTCTTTCCTTTATAAATCACCTGCTGATTTTGCTGAAATGTCAAGGTATTTTTCCCTTTATGAAAGTAATTTTATTAGACTGCATCTTGTTCTTGCTTATTTGGGTCAGAATTCTCAGGTACACAGTGTTTTTTTTCAAATCAAACTTCATTTATTCCAGTAAAGTTTCTTTTAGTTTTTAGCATTTACTCCCTACCCGCCGCCCCAGATTAATGAAGTACTATACCTTTGTTAATATTTTGACAATACAGGGTTTTTCAAACCCTTAGGTGTGGTTCTAGCATTAGGTGTGATAACATTTATTCTTTATTCTTTTTCCCTGCTTTGGTTTCCTTCTTCAGATACCCTTATAAGCCGTATGCCAGGTCTTTTTGCTGTCTTTAAAAATTTGTCATTTTCCAAATCCTGTTTACCTTGGCTTCTTTTTTATACATATTTTTTTAACCATTTTATGAAGCATTTTCTGTTGTTAGTTCATCCTTGTCTTCTGGTTTAGCCTTCATTTCTGAAACGATTCTTCTTAATTTACCCAAGTTGTTACCATGTTTGAGTTTTCCTAACCCTGCTTTATAATTCTCTTCCATGTCTTATGTAATTTTATTAATGTCTTTCAACTAATTTTTAAACAGTATATTCTACATGTTGTTTTTTGGTGTGTCTTTCTGGAGTGCTCTTGATTCTCCCTTTTCACCCTTACAATTGCATGTGGGATCTGACTTAATTTTCTGTTCTTATTTTTACAGCTTCTTTGAGATACATTTCACACACCATAAATTCACCCACTTAGTGTATAGTTGGAGTGGTTTTCAATACATTCAGAGCTGTATGTCTATCACCACGATCTGTTTGTTCTTAGTCCCTGTTCAATTTCAATTCTATTCTCATCAATTTCTTTTCAGTTTGGGAATCTGTTCTGGAAGGGAGACCTGACAGGTCAGTTTGAAGAATTAATTAAGGACTAGACTACTCTATTCCTTTTATACCTTGTGTACTTTTTGTACATGTTTGGCAGACTTCAATGAAATGAAAGATCCTGGTACTCACCCAATTTTTATTGAGGGTAAAATCCCGGCAGTGTCAACTGCTGTTCTTAAATTGGACCACCATACTTCAGTGAATACCTGTTTGCTGTTTTGGAATTCTCCTGTCTATCAGAATTCTGTGTCCTCCCATACAGATGCCAACATGTATTGATCTTGTGACCATGAGTGACATGCTTTTTTGGTTTTGATTAAGGTAATATTGGTTTATAACACTATATATCGGTTTCAGGTGTGGTTTCTCTCTCCTTGCCCACCACCAAATGTCCAGTCACCATTGACCACTAACCAATAGACCCATCTCTCTGTTCCACCTCTCTCCTCTTCCCCTTGTGTAACCACCATTCTGTTTCATTCTGAGGTTCATGGGGAGATACACTGTAACCAGTTTTATTGTAAATAAAACAATGGGGTTTTCACTGAAGTATACCAAACATGTAGAAAATGACAGAAAAAGCATTGCTCAATGAATTTTCACTTCTGAATACATCCATGTAATCAATACATAGATGAAGATACAAACCATCTACTAGCTACCCAGAAATCCCAGCAAATCCAGTTCCATTCATGAGTCCCTAAGAAGGATGAATACCACACTGGCTTTTAAGTTAACTTACATAACTTTCACCTGTTTCTGAACTTTATATGAATGGAGTTATACAGTATATACTTTTTTGTCTCTGGCTTTTTTTACTCCTAATTATATTTGCAAAATTCTGCTATACCTACCTCTTAGAGCTGAAGAACTATAGTTAAACTTTATTGCTAATATTTTTTTACTGTGTGAATATCAGATTTACTTAACCTTTCCATTACGTACGGCATCAGTGTCCAGTTTGGGGTATTACAAATAATGCCACCATGAATATTCTTGTACAAGTTTTTGTAGCCACAGGGTCAGTTTCCTCTAGGTATATACCCAGGAGTGAAAATGCCATACTGGGGGATGAGGGGTGGGGGGTAATTCATACATCCAAGTTTTGTGCCTCACTGCACCACTACCCCTGGGAGTCTCCATCTTCGTTGTTTTGTCTATTTCCTTTGGACTTTGTGTCTTCCAACTTAAGGGAAAACCTTAGGCAACTGATTTTTATTTCTTAATATAAGTACTGAGAAAGCTTACATATTTCTCTTTCAGCAATGCTTTTGTTGCATTCCAAGAATTTCGATGTCGTATTTTCACTAGTTAAAAATATTTTCCAATTTTCTCTGGGATTTCTTCTTTGACTTATGAGAATTCAGAAATTTGTTTAATTTTAAGATACTTGGGGATTTCCTATTTATGTTGTTAACTGCTAACTTATTTCTATTGTAGTCACAGAACATATTCAAATAATTTAAATATCTTGATGGATGTACCATGTAGAATACATTTAAAAATTAGATGTATTTTGCAGTTGCTGGATACACTGATCTATAAATGTCAAATAAGTTACAGTGGGTGCTACTGTTGTCCAGATTCTCTATGTCCTTACTTTCTATCTAGCAACTGTATCAATTACTGGAAGTATTTAAATCTCCAACTATGATTTTAGATTTGTCTATTTCTCCATTTAATTTTTCTTCATGTAATCAGAAGTGTTATTATGTATAAATATGTTTATGACTCTCTCTGCCCGATAAATTGTCCCTTTCATCACTATGAATTGTCCTACTTATATCCAGTAACATCTTTTGTCTTGACATCTAATCTATCAGGTATTACTATAGCTACCGCAGCTTTCTAATGCTGTTAGCACAGCATATCTTTTTTATCTTTCAATCAATCTGGGCCTTTATATTTAAAATGCATCTCTATAGACAGCATGCAGTTCAGTCTGATAACCTCTGATTTCTAAGATTTGATTTGGTTTTCTCTGATTTAAAGGTTGATTCCACCTATACTAAAGGTAATTTTATTTACGTTATTGGACTGGGATCTACCATTCTGCTTCATCTCATACACATTTTGTTTCCATTCTTTTTTACCTTCTTCCCTCTTAATTTCTCAACTGACACTTTAGGTTTGACTTTTCCCATTATTTTTTAAAGACTTTTTTTAGAGCAGTTTTAAGTTCATACACTGAAAATAGTGTTACCATATACCCCCTCTTCCTACACAGATATATATAGCCTCCTTTGCTATTAACATATTGTACCAGAGTGGTACATTTATTACAATTAAAGAGGCTAGAGTTTCAAATCATTACCACCAAAGTTCACAGTTTACATCGGAATCTTCCCTTGGTGGTATACATCTATGAGTTTGGTCAAATGTATAAATAATGACACGTATCCACTATCATAGTATCAAACAATCTTCTCACTGCCCAAAAATTCCAGTGCCCTGCCTGTATATACCTTCACCATCAACCTTGGCAATCCGATTTTTAAAATATCTTCACAGTTTTGCCTTTTCAAGAATGTGATAGTTAGAATTTACAGAGAATGAAGCCTTTTCAGATTGGCTTCTTTCATTTAGCAATATGCATTTAAGGTTTCTCTGTATCTTTTCATGGCTTGATAGTTTATTTGTCCATATACCTACTAAAGGACATCTTGGTTGTTTCCAAGCTTGGGTAATTATGACTAGAGCTGCTATAACCTTTGCATGCAATTTTTTGTGTGGACCTAAGTTTCAACTCATTTACTAGACTGCATGGTAAGAGTGTTTAATCAGAAACTGATAAACTACCTTCCGTAATACTGTACCATTCTGCATCTTCACCAACAGTGAATGAGAGCTCCTGCTGCTTAGTGTCCATGTCAGTATTTGGTGCTGTCATTGCTTTGGATTTTGGTCATTCTTACAAGGGTTTATTTTATTTTTTCAGCAAGAATGATTTTTTTTCTTTTATTTTGATTTTTCTTTTTTTTCCATTTTTTTATTAATATAAAATATTTTTAAAAATTTACATATACTTGCCATCAATTGTAATCCCCATGTATTCCCCATCACCATCTCACCAGTGCACCATCACCTCAGTCCCTCGTGCTCCCCTCTTCCCTCAACCCTCCCCCTTCCCTCCCTACCAAGTGTCCCCAGTCTGTCCTTATCTCCTCATTTTTGGTTTTTGTGTCTTTATTGCTGTTATTTCTTACAAGGGTTTAATGGTATTTTCTTTCATTTTCAAATTCGCTAATGACAGGATATTGAGCATTTCTCCACATGCTTATTTACCCTCTGTATATCTTTCTTTGGTGTGTTGTTCATTTAGGCCTTTTGCCCATTTTTTAATTAGGTCATTTCATTATTGTTGAGTTTTAAAAATTCTTTGTATAGTTTGTATTACTAGTTCTTTTATCAGATGTCTTTTGCAAGTGTTTTCTGCCAGTCTGTGGATTGTCTTCTCATTCTCTTGGTGCTTAATTTCTTTTAATGGTGGTTCTAGCGAACATAATATATATCCCTAACTTCCTAATCTACTTAAGAGTTTACACTATACCATGTGGCAGGCAGTCATGAAGATAGAAACTAAAGATCACAGCCTTGTGGTACTTGTACTCTTATGTAGTCCCTCCCAGGCTATGTCAGGTTTGGTCTACAAGACCAGTAGAATGTGGTTGAAACCACGGAATGTCATTTCCAACATTAGGCTATAAAAGATACTGAGGTTTCAATCTTGTTTGTTCTCTTTCAGATCATTCGTTGGGGAAAGGAAGCTCTTGAGCTGTGAGAAGTCCTATGGAGAGGCCCATGTGAGCAGGCTTCCTACTAGCAATCATATGAATGAGTGAATGAATAAGCTGGAAACAATCCTCTGGACCCAGTCAAGCTTTCAGAAAAACTGCAGCCCCAGTTGAGAGCTGGACTATTACCTCATGAGATTCCAAGCCATAAACCACTGAGTTAAGTTGTTCCTGGATTCCGTATCCTCAGAAACTATGTGAGATAATAAATGCTTATTAAGTTGCTCAATTTTGGAATAATCTCTTACTCAGAAATAGATTGTATCTGCCACTTTACATAAAATAATCTTACAAATAGTTCCATTTAACCCTTGTCCTTTTTGCTGAAGCAGTCATATGTATCATATTTATGCTCATAAAATGCCACAGGACAATATTATACTTTTTGCCTATAGAAGCTATATGTAGTTTTAAAAAATTAGGCTGCACATTTTCCTTTTTTTTGACATGTATAGTAGATTAGGATTGAATCTCAGATTTTGTGAACGATATGTGGTAGAGATTCTACACTGTTTTATTTCTCTGAAGTGTACTGATTTTTCATTTTAGCAGGCAGTAAACTTTGCTAGAACCAAAATACCAAATTCAATCTCCTGTGGATCAGGCAGCAGTTGAACTCACCATTCAGTAATTTTAGCCCTAACTAGAGTACATGGAGTCTATTCTGAATGTGCACATTCTAGGAAGACAGGCAGAAATTTGGGCAGGGTTTACAGAGAGAACTAGGGTTACTTCACTATGTGTCTCTCCTTTAGGGGATCCTTTCCCTCACATTTCAGTGGCTATAGTCACTCTGAAGTCAGTTTTCTCATTCTTTGACCAAAATAGTCTTTTGGTTGACTTTATAGCCAAGCTTTACTTATCCCCACATCACAGCAATTGTAGTAGTCTACCCACAGATGAAACGCTACGGAAAACAGGAAACCCTTTCAAATAAACATTCTTCCCTTTTTCTGTGCTACTGTAGAAACAACATTGGCACTGGGAATCTTAAAGGCCTGAGTTAAAATTCTAGCCCAACCACTTTCTAGCTATGTTAACTGTGGGTAAGTCAATATTTCAGACAGCAGTTCCTCATCCTAAAATCTTGACAAGAATGTCTGGTGAGATACTAGACAAGGACACTGAAGCTTAGAGGAGCTAGCCGATGTCCTAGCTATAAAATGGTAAAAGTAACTGATTATCCCAGGTTCGAAATTTTTTCTGCAACACCAGACTACTTCTAATTTTCTAGTGACCACCCTCTCACCTTTCCCCCTTTTTTAAAAAAAGATTTATTTATTTATGCACACAGGAGCTGGAGTACAGACCTGAGGCGCGGGAAGTGAGAGGATTCACCAGAAACAGAGTGGGGAGCAGAACGGACAGATAACCGAAATACACTGCTGAGGGGAGCAGTGGGCAAGGCAGGAAAGGTCTGCTGCACCATGTGGGTCCCCTCCCTGCTNACAGATAACCGAAATACACTGCTGAGGGGAGCAGTGGGCAAGGCAGGAAAGGTCTGCTGCACCATGTGGGTCCCCTCCCTGATCAGGGCTCGAACTCGCACTGCTGTGCCGCAGATGCTTCACAGTGCAGCGCTCAACCCGCTGCGCCACCAGGGAGGCCCCTCACCTTTCCCTTTTAAAGCACCTACTATGACCTAATATCAAGCTGGGCACCAAGAACATAGTAAGTCAAAGTTCCTGCCTTCTAGAAATTTCAAGTACTATTCCCTTCTCCTAAATGCTGACTGTCCCCAGTCTATGTCTGCTTTTGGTTACGCTGCAGTTTTTAATATTCTGGGGAGCTGGTTTTTAATATTCTGTTTTGCTCAGTTTGTAACTGTTGTGTCCTATAGGAGGGGCTTGCCTGATATAAATGAGCCTGCCATTACCAGAAGTGGAACTGCTGTCCACTTTTGGTTTTGCAATCTAGTTGCTTAGCCCATTTTTATGCCAGGATATACAGAGTCCAAACTATGTTTCCACTGTTCCCATCCTCCCAGAATCATCTGCTGTTTAACTTAATAATAAATAAAATATTCCCTAGAATTTATTACTCAGAATCTCTGTCCAAACTACTCTGCTCCTAACAAGCAATAATACTTGGTGTGAATTTAAATGTGAGCAAGTAAGGGGCCATAGCAGTATTACTACTTTCTTTCTGCCACTCATACCTGGTGTTGGCTTGGCTATCCCCTGATCTGGTAATGCTCCATATTTCCGATGCTGATCGTACCAGTCATTCACGGTCATAGTTGCCAGACTTGGATAACCAGCCCCAAATACTCTGAAAGAATCACATTGCATTTAGAAAACCAAACATAAAAAGCACTTCTAAGTCTCTTTTTCAATGACAAAATTTGTGTCTGTTTCCTCCTTGCTCTCCAACCTAGCTCTTTTTTGAGATGTGCAAATTCCTGGGAAGACACCTAAAAAGAGGCACCCAGGCAGAGGCATTAAAGTCAAGAGCTTTCATGAGAAGATATATAGTTCAGCATCATCTTCCAATAAGCAATCTGAGAAGCTGAGGCCTCAAAGAGTAGTACTGCCATTGTGGAAGGGGTATTTATAGTTGGTGGGCCTAGACAGTATACAAAGGAAGGAGACTCTCCTGCCACCCTATGGAAAAGCATCTCAAAGACACAGAATTAAATCCTAGATAAGCAAATACATCCTTTTGAGAACTGCAGCTGAAGGCAATAATGGGAAACAATTTGAAGCATACATCTCTCAGATTCCTTCTTTCTATTTTCGTTTGCTTCCTTGTGAGCTTATTTTTAAGCACAAGTTTGTGAGGGAAATGTCTGATGAAGACAGAATGAATTAGAAGAGCTAATATTCCCCCTGATGAAAGAACAGTCCTCACAGGGGAAGCCATGACCTTTTAACATTTCCCATTTTCTGTTACTCACACTGCAAGTGTGTGAAGCATAAAAAACGGGGGGATGACAAAGTAACCCACTTTTCACTACTACCTACTTGGCTTGGGCTACGTTCCGAGTGAGAATAAAAGGTTTCATTGGAGGCTTCTGTTGTTGAGATGAGTGAGAAGTCGATGCCTGAAAAGGAAATTAATTATCAGAAGTGCATTTACCAGTGTGCCCATCCCACAAAGCAGATGCTTAAGTCTTCAGGTGCTTGAAAGGCCCTATATTTAAAATGCACTCCTAGTTAACGGTCTCTAAGATGCAGATGCAGGTGACTCATGGTGGTGGTCACTTAGCCCCACCCTTCCCCCAGTACTTTGCTGAAAGGGAGGAAGAAAAAGCTCTCCCAGAAATCCTCTTATCATGTGTAAAAAATCAGTTGGTTTTCCAACAACAACACATGCTGGCAAGGATGTGGAGAAAAAGGAAACCTAGTACACTGCTGGTGGGAATGCAAGCTAATCCAACCATTATGGAAGGCCGTATGGAGGTTCCTCAGTCTACTAGA
>JAGFMF010011451.1:50985-70032 GCA_019455555.1 Galemys pyrenaicus | reverse complement strand
CAAATGATGTCAAATATAATTAATAAAAAAAAATCAGTTGGTTTTCAACGAAGGAGACCCAAAGCCTTCTTCTATGTTGTCATAAATCCCCTGAGTTGAATCTGAAGTCCCTTTCCTCAGCTTTCAGTGCTAAAGTCCAATTATTAAGTTTTCTCCTAAAACCTCTTCAATGAATTATGCTATGTATGGTCAAGAGCCTCTAGGGTGTTTTAAAAGTGCATGCAGCAGGGGAAGAAGTAGCTTTCATGTGCAGAAATGTTTCAAGGAAGTCTGGCTGTCCAGGGCATACTAGAACAAACAATGGCCCATGAAGAGATGGTCACTTGTTTCTAGCTCTATCATTTCCAGAGCCAATCAAATACCAAAATGGAGGGCATTAAAAGAAAAAAAAACCATAAAAGAAAAAAATGCCACCAACAAAGAAGGGGAAGGGGAGGACCCAGAAGAATCCAGCCTCAAATGTTTGAAAACCACTTATCTACAAATTGGGCTAATTAGTACAAATCAAATTAGGAAGAGTTCACTGAGGATTTAAATAAATACCTGTGACTAGCTGGTAAAGTCAACTAATTCAAGTTACATCATATACCAAAAAGTGGCAGCAGAGTCTAATTTCTGAAGCAGCAGCTCTAAAACAGGGTTATGATGTTCAAAGACAGCCAAAGCCATGCTACACCAGGTTTTCTTTCCCAGTTTGCCTGACACTTGGGGCACGGACATGTCCTTGCTGTGTCTCAAACGTGCATGATCTACAGGTGTGAGAAGGTTCAATTCTGACTCCTCCCCAATCCTAAACATACTCATTTTATCTACTTTTTACTCATCTCCCTCCTCTGGTGCCACCTTTCTTTTCCATTCCTAACCTACTCCTCTTTCTCTTTATTATAGCCAAGTACATATTTTAATTGTCTATCCCCCATGTCTTCCTTAAGCAGTCATGACTTCCCACAGTCAAAACCAATTTTTATTTCAGATACATCCCCCAACCTTTGTGACATATCACAAAATTACAGATTAGAAGACTGCTGAAGATTAGAAAGCACTGGGAAGCACTACCATAAGCTGAGAGAAAATGCTCCAGTGAACCTTCAGCCATCTTCCACTAATCTTACTAAGATCAAGGATTTTATAGAGACTTAAAAGGATTTTAATTTAGTTGCTTTCTTTTAGAATATTCAAGTCTCTGACAGTAACTTTCTGAACTATATAGGTAGTGACCAGGCTTACCTCTGCAGAGTTTCTTCCTTTCAGGATCTTTATCTCCTGGTCAATGCTCTCAATCTCTTCCAAGCTGATGCCAATCCATCTTCGAATGTGAAGGAGGTAATATTCACGAACAAGCTCCTCCTCCGCTTCACCACTTTCCACAGCAGATTTCAGTGCAGACAACCTATGTTCTAACTCCTTCTTCTGCTTGTATCTATTGCACAGAAAAGCATTAACCATGAATATAAAAACAAGCAGTCCTTCAAGAGAAGAATACAATTAGATTTTACCTCTGTAAATGTCCAGGCAGTAAGTATGCCAAATTCCACCTCCACAAAAACACAAGAGCTTGCCATTAAGGCAGTTTCCTCAAGGCTACAAGGCAAGGATGGGATCAGCAGAGTCTGAGAAACACTTTCTGAAGCCAAAAAGATATCCAAGTACCAGGACCTAAGCAAATCCTCCCATCAGCTTTAGGGAGGGAGTACCTTAGTAATCTTGTCACATCAACTCAAACTAGGCCAGGGGTTTAGTATCACAGGATATCCACTTGGGACTCAGAATCTTAGAGGTCATTTGCCTGCCACTGATGCAGGAATTCCTAGTGAAACAACCTTAAAAAATGGTCCTATCTTTTCTTCTGAGCAAAATCTTCCCAGCTCTTTTGACTCATCCCAATATAAAGACCCCTAAGCACCCTGCCTGCCTTTGGCAGAAGACATTGTAGTATGTCATCTACCAGTCATCTGCCACGTATTTGCTGAGTGCCTAATGTAGAACAGGTTCTATTCTGAGAGCTGGAGACTCAGCAGTGTATAGGAGAAAGTTCTTGCTCTCTCTTCTCATGCTAGTGGGAGATGATAGATAAAAAGGAACAGATGAAAAAAAAAAGGAACAGATGATGAGTCAGGTGGTGGTAAGTGCTATGAAGAAGCAAAGAGCAAGGTAAGGTAGACACAGTGATGGTGTGAAAGGGTGCTGTTATATTCAGAAATGACCTCTCCGAAGAGGTAACATTTTACCAGACTTGAAAGAAATCAGGAAACAAGCCATAACAATATCCAAAAGTGTTCAAAAGAGAAAATGCAAATGCAAAAGTCCTGGGATGGTAGAGTGTCTGGCTTGATCTGGTTGAGAAATAGCAAGAAGGCTTATGTGGCTGGCCTGGAGTGATGAATGATAGCGAATGATGTCAGATAGCCAGAACCATAATTTGTAGGACACTGTAGGTTGTAAACCCACAATATCAAATGTCATATTTGGAACAAGATGAGAAAGCAACTGGAGGCTTTTGAAGAGAATATGTGACATGACTTGGGTGACATGAAAAGACTTTTTTTTACATGGACCACTGGCTATGGAGGAGAGTGTAGGTCAGGATAGAAGCAAAGAAATTAAGAGGATAGTGTCACAATTCAGATGAGACAATAACTTGAAACAGGGAGGTGCTAAATGTGTTTATATTTAAAATATAAAAAAGAAGGGACTGCTGATTGATTAGACGGAAGGGTTTGAGGGCAACTGAAGAATGAATGAAAAACTCGCTTTCAAGTGTCTTGAAATCATTTATTTGTCTGGAATCCCATTCGAGATCTCCAAAATCAGATGTTCCTCTGTAGGCATTCACCCAAACCTGAGATTCATAACCTGAGGCCCAAGGACAGAGGTTATTTTTCTTTTTGGAGGGGTGGGTGAGTGGGAAGGGTGCTTGTCCTTAAACTCTCTGAAATTTCCTACCAAATACTACATGTAGGGTTTTTTGTTTTGTTCTGCCAGGGAGAGGTACTGCAGTTTTTATCAAATTATCAATGAAGGCTATAGTCCACGAAAACAAGTGTTTCCACTGCTCTGGAAAAAACTTTTTATTATAAAAACTTGTAGGGTCTTTCTGATCTTTTAACCCAACAAGTGGGCACTTTATATACTATTAAAATAACTGTCATGGAGTCATCAGAGGTTTACTTCTGAGTAAAACACCGCAAAGGTCAATTCCCAGTTCATGAATACTCTTAGAGCTAGTACTTGAGAACATTTCCCTTGAGTCCCACTCCTCCCCCAACCCTCTTTCCTGGATGTATCTATGTTAGGAAAGAGAAGACAGTCTGGAGCCTTAGGGAAAATATATATATATAAAATCCAGGGTAAATGGTAAATCCCAGGTCAGTCTTACAGTCCTTTGGAGAAGTTCTTGTGCTTCCTTTTCCCTTTTCTGCATGCTAACAGCTGAATGGCTCTCTCTGGCCTTCCCTTCTCTACTTCCTTGCTCCTATGCCTGCTCCCTGTCATCTTTGGGACTTCTAGCTCCTCAACACGTATTCTTTTAGGCCATAACCTTTTAAAACTTGTCTTAGCAGAAGAACCCTTCTAATGAGAATTTATATGGAACCCCAATGAGTAATAAACAGATAAAATCCATCTTGGTTAATTCAAAAGGGCTCCCAATGCCCCCTACCCAGGTACTGCAGTGGGATCTCAGAGCTCCAAAAGAACAAACTGAAAACCACAGTCTAGACTGTCATCACGGTTCTAGTCCCCATGGTGACCCTCACACTGAAACACTATCACTCCTGAATTCCCAATTCTTGTCATCCCTCTGACTCTGGGCAACTTTGACCACTCCTTTTTGTGTTCCTAAGCTGCTGAAGAGAGTGAGTGAATTACTAATTTGTGTCAAGTGGATGGAAAACAAATTCACATTATCAAACACCAGCTGAGTGGCCACTCTTGCTCAGTTATCCCTGCAGTCATCTTTTGTGGATTCCATGCAACCATCACATTCCCCAGATGGCCAGCCAAAGTAAAAGCCAGTTTGCCTTCACCTTAAATCTCAGTAGCTTCACTCTGTCTCCATTCCTCTTATCTTTAAGCAGATAATGGTCACTACAAAGGCAACCTGTTTACCATCCCACTTTGTCATCAATCAGTCTCTACCCACATTCTTCCAGGCACCACTTTATCAATCATTCTCCCTGACTTTAGCATTTACACGTTTCACCCTATTACCGCCTTTCTCCTCTCCTAGAAACATCTTCCCTTAACCCATGTTCTAACTTTTCAAATGTTGTATCTTCTCTTTCCTATGCTATGGTGGAACTAGCACTAGAAATGAAGTTGAAGACGTCTAGCCTGGCTACCAGTTATGTAACTTCAGGTAGTCAGTTCTGAACATCATTCTCTCTAAAACATAGTATCTGCTTCATGGGATTGCTAAGAGAATCAAATGAAACAATACACATGAAAATGCTTTGCAAACAACAACAAAAATATTGTTAGCTGATGAGAAGACTGAGGGTAGGACATGCTAAATGGCTCCATATATTAAAGTGGCAGAAACTGATCACCCCAGATCTGAGTCCAAAGTCCAGGTATTTTCTGCTACATCATATTGCTTCCATTTTCCTGACAATTGTTTTATATCTCCTCCTGTCTATAAAGACACTTCAAGTACCCACTATGATCCAATTATGGAGTTGGAGAACAAGACACTATTAGGATACTAGAGGTGCAATTAGTCACTCTGACCTTTAGTAGCTCCAAGTCTAGAGAGTAAGAGTTATGCTGTGGTAGGTGACAGAAATCAAGTGTTACAGTTATCTGGGAGGGGGCATAGGTAAAGAAAAGCTTAAAGGAGGACATGTCGGTTGCTTTCTTCCTTCCCCAGGCTTCTATAAGTCCTTACATCTGTACTTTGTTCAATCTCTTTCCTCTGTTCTTTCCTTGTCTTTCTCCCTTAAATCCAAGGTTTTATCCTTGGCTTTTTCCTCTCTGCATGTTTTTCCTTAGCAAACTATTTACACCCACCAAAATTTCTAAATGTTTAGCACTAGCCACAAAACAGTCTTGTAAGTTCTAGAAGCACAGTTTCATCTATTTATGGACATGGCTGTCCAGCTGTTCCTTAGGACCTAAATCTAAACCTAGGCTCACTAATTACCCAGCTTCTATTTTTTCCTCTATTTCTGTCATAAGAATGGAGGTGCACTTACTCAGACTTACTCCTCAAAGATGGGAATTAAAGTAGAGAAGACTTTATTTTTATCCCTTCTTCCTGGTCGAAGTATTACAATATGACAACGTGTATTTTTGCCTGTCCCTCTTCCCTTTCAATAATCTACACATATGACTCCCTAAGCAGATATTCAACCATACTACTCTTAGCTTCTGCCAAATTCCCTGTACATACCTCAAATTACCTGCCTGGGGACTTTTGCTCACAATATCCCTCCTCTCTGTTAACAAATATTTCTTGAGTACCTTCTACATGTCAGGTATTGTCCTATCATACCACAGAGAACAAGTCAGAAATAAGCCCTGCCTTCATGGAATCTATGTTCTGGCAGGAGAGATAAAACCAGAAAGACATAAATGAAGGCATTCCATGCAATGAAAACAAAGACTGTAGAAGGAATGTATGAAGAACTGAAAGGTGGCCATGGTGACTAGAGTCCAATGAACAAGGAAGATGACAGTACACTGGAAAGACGCAGGCACCAGATCACCTTGTAGTTAGTGGTTTGGCTATTCTGGATGAGAGATGCTGGTGGCCTAGACTAAGGTATGAGTGGAGATTGAAACAGGACCTAGAATACATGAAGCTAGAACTGACAGTCTTGCTGATAAACTGGATGTGGTCTCTGGCTTAAACGAGTAGATGGTGGTACTCTTATTAAGGTGGTAAAGACTTGCGTGTGGGGATACACTTGGGGATTTAAAATTCAAGGGTTCAATTAGGACATTAGAGATGTTGGTGAGCCACCCACATAGAGTGCGAAAATGAGTGTGAAGGTCAGGAGAGGTCTGGGTTAGTGATATAAATGTGGGAACCATCAGCAAGATGATGTTGCTATCTTTTCTGTTAAGCACTTAAAAACAATGTTCAAAGGATCAAGCTTGCTACCCAAAGAAATGCAAATGAAAAGAACACAGGCATCCTCATTTTGAAAGGTCACACTACACCACTTGGTTTTTTATAAAAGATCTATATTATCATCTGTTTATGCTAACTGGAAGAAACCTAGAGAGGATTTCCACATTTATGACAAAAGCTGGGACATGAAACAGTCTTCAGTGTTTGTTTCCAGAAGTTGAGGAAGTCGTTAGAGGCAGCACTCACTCCACACAGCAAGAGTGGTGCACCAAGCTCCTTCCCTGTGAACTATTTTATATAGGCAGTATATGCATCATTACATTCCAGCTTTTCCTGTTATTTTAGGTTTTATGTACTATTTGGTAGGTTGTATTTGGGGTTTGGGAACACTCAGCATTTTTTCCATATAAACTAAAAATATTCGCATGCCTTCATACCATTGTGGCTTATAAAAGCTTTCACAAGAACACTCTACTTTCAGAGAGCAGAGAAAACCTATACCTTTTTAGAGGTACCCATATTCAGTTCATAACCCCAGTGTCTAGCATAGTTCCCAGACATAAAGTGCATTCATGAAATGCTTTTTAAAAAACTAAACTCAGAGAGTAAGCAACTTGTTCAAGGTGTCATGATGAAGCTATACCAAGACTAAGATTAGTTCAGGTTGGATGTCACACACCTGATCCAATACTCTGAGAACAGAGCATCTCAATGTGTAAACGCACTACAGCTACAAGATACTGTGCTCTTTAGAGATATTTACTCCACTATAACATCTGAATACTGCTATGCTGAGATGTAGGAGGTACTCTGCTAAACAATATTGCAGCTGTTGGCGACCATAAGGTAGTATGGTAGTCTGAAGTCCAGGTATGACCCTCTCAACAAAGTATAAGCTTGAAACACTGAGGAATTTTTGCTCTCACCAAAAGAGCAACATACACCATTTACCCCCTTTCCCACAGACATGCACAACCCCATCCCCACTCAATAGTACTGCCATTGGGCGGGCCTCAATTTATATAAAGTCACTGACCCACCTCTCTATTTTAGCTTGTCTTTGAGATGCCATTGCAAAGAGGTCAGGATAGGCCACGGAGGAACCGGCTGTGTTATTTTCTTCTGAGTCGTCCTTGGTTTTGGGCAGCGCAAACTCTGCTATGTGATAGCATCTGCACTGAGTTAAGTAGTTTAAAAAGTGTTCTCGAGCCCACTGCAAATGTTCTAGGCGCTTGCTGGGGTTGACTTGTTTCATGGTGAGCGCTCCTTGAAATGCTGGCACCAACAGGTACTTCAGGTCGGTGGAAGCTATCTCTTCCAATTCTTCATTTTGGCTAGAAAGAGCAAAGAGGAGGCTGTGAAGCCTGCTTGGGTATTCAAATTGTGGCCCTCGCTTTCTGGCGGCGGGAATGATTGGGGTGAGGCTGGGAAAAGGGAGAATCACGGGGAACAGTGGCCGGTTTTCTTTAGTAAAGTGGCTGAGCACTCACATCCAATACCTATACGAGCAGCTTAAGGAGAAAAGTCGCGTGCTATCGACCACCTCCGAGGAGAGGCAGAGAATGTAAACAATGCACACAAGGTCACAGCGGGTGGTGGGAAAGAAAGGTTCCCTGATCTAATCCTTGGTTACCATTAACCTCGTTTTCAACCGTTATCACCCTCCCCCATACCTGAACAAGTCGAGCTGTGATAACATTTCGGTAGCCTTCTTAAGGAGTTCTAATCCCTTGAACACCTTATCCTGGACTATGCGGGAACCGGCGGGTTCAGACGCTACTTCCACCTCGTCCAGAAGCTGCTTGCTGGTTTCGAAAAGATCGGGAAGCCGCGGCGGCAGCAAGTCCTCTTCAGAGGTTGCCATTTTTGGGGGAGGCGGAACGCGGGGCTTCACTTCCGGGATCAAAGGCAACCTGGGTAGAAAAGAACCGGGCGAGAGCAAACGAAACCGGAAGAAGCGCCCCATTGGTTCAGTCGCCTATGGTTACCAAAGCGTCAAGCGACTTCCGGAAGTCTCTGTTTACCGGCCCTGGCAACCGTTTCCATAGACTCGCTTGACCCCGTTGCCTATTAAAAACGGTTGGGCATCTGTCAAAATCAAACAAGCAAGCAGAACGCCAGGAGCTGTTTTACTAGGTGCTCCCAGTTGCCGACAATGGATTGGCAAATTCTGTGGGCTCAAAGACCTGGAAGTGGCGAGGCGGAATTCTGCGCATGAGGGGGCCAGGGCGGGCGCGCGCCCTACCTCTCCAAGCGCCCCAAGTGTTGACGGATCCAAGCCGCAGGGGTTCCTCTCTCGGCGTAGCGCGGCAGGGAGCTCGCCGATCTGAGAGCCGAAGGGCAAAGTGCTGATAGGACCCCGCTCCCGCTTCAGCTTCCGTTTACCAGCTGGAATCCTGGGTTCCTGCCAACCAATCCTCTCTGCCCTCCCGTCCCCTTTTTTGTACTCACACACGCACACACCTCTTCTTAGTCCAAATAATTTGGTAACCTGCAACTCCTGTCATCCCACAGCCGACTTCCTTTTGTGCCACCAGTTCAAACATTATTACGTCATCAGTGAAACTTACCACCCAACTTGCAGCGTTCTAGCCAGTGATTTACTGATTTTTCTCACCAGAATAAGTCTGATTAAGTGTTATACTTTTATAGCTAGTTCATTGGCTGGTACTTATTAAGTGCTTAGTGTCATATAAGCAGAAAAATAGGCGATGGGCTGAAAAGTCATGCAGAATTGCTCTGTTCAGTAGTAGCCATTAGTCACATGTAGCAGTTGACCACTTGAATGTGGCTATTTTGAAATGAAATGCATTGTCAATGTAAAGTACACATCGGGTTAAAAAATCATTGCTAAAAAGGAATGTAAAATATCTCAATTATTATGCTGACTAGATGTTGAGATGTATTTTGTATAAATTGGATTAACTATATTATTAAAATCAATTTCTCTTGTGTCTTTTCATTTTTAAAATGTGTCTACTAGAAAACTTAATGTGTCAGGCACTAATTTGTGGCTCACATGATGTCTTTACTAGACAGCATTAATGTAAAATACAACTCCAGGACTTTGAAAGAAGTGATGTCATTGCTTCGGACATATCGATATAAATACATACTGATTATGTTAATACACACCCCGACTTGTCTTAGAAGACTTAAGTAGAACACATACTGCCTGCCTTGGAAAATGTGCTTCCAAACCACATACATTTTAAACTATAATTGAGAGGGAAAAAACCCTGTTATGATAAGACAATATGTAGTAGGTAATATGGTACAGGCTGTTGGAAAACCAAGAAATGACAGATCATTCAGTCATACAACATGGGAACAGGCCTGGGGCTCCTCAGTCTGATCCCAACCTCCCCCACAAAAAAGGTTAGTAGCTATCAGCCTACCAACTGCTGCTCACTGTGCCACCGGCCAGGCATCAGGGGGGTTGTCCTGCTTCCAAGCACAGTATAGGACTCTTGAGACCTTCTGGTAAAGACTGAAAAGAAGACTCCACAGGCACTGGTGAGCACAGGTGAGGAATCATTGTTTCTTGATTATCCAAAGAGCAAGAAAAGAATACTCCAGGGAGACCTCTTTGAGCATGAGAGAGACTCTGGGAGGTGCTGGGTCTAGGGGTCTATCCTGGTTTTAGGACTGGGATTTGAGAATAAAGGAATTAAACTTTATTAGCTGAGAAAGCAGAGAGAATGGACTTCACTGAAGTCCATTATTGTTGCTAGTTGTGTACCAATCAGCTGCTGTCTGGGGCTCATGCAGGGCTGATGACCAACTCCAAGATGAACAACATCTCATGGAGGCTGTGTACCTGAAACAAATCTACAGTGGGGCTATTGCGGGACAAAAGACAACGCTGAGGTAGAGCACAGGTGACTGTGGGTTCTCACCTGCATGCACAATTGCAAGACCATGCAGGCACAGGATACAACAACAATGGGATTTATTTAGCAAATGGGGAAACAGTTTTTTTAAAGATTTATTTATTTATGCATACAAGCACTGGGGTACAGGCCAGAGGTGCGGGGAGGTGAGAGGATTCACCAGAGACAGAGTGGGGAACAGAACAGGCAAACTGACTGAAACACACTGCTGAGGGGAGCAGCAGGAGAGGTCTGCTGCACCATATGGGTCCCCTCCCTGGCCGGCAGCAGGGATCGAACATCATGCTGCAGTGGCTGAGGTTTAGCTTCATAGTGCGTTGCTTAACCCACTGTGCCACCAGGGAGGCCCCGGAAACAGAGTTTCTAAGGCTGTAAGTGGCTAGTTATCTGTAGGGTCAGAGACATCAGGTCTTTCCACCTTCCCACCACTGGCATAATGATGGACACCTGCGGTGCTGCGTGCATGCTTAGGTGGGCATGCGCAAGTGGGAGCACCTGAGTTTGAACATGGGCTTATATGAGTGGCGACATGAGGACACCACTACCAACCAGCAGCAGCAAGACCAATGAGCAGCAAGACCAGCAAGAGCAGCAGTAGCAGTAGCAGTAGCAAAGCAGCCAAGAGGGTGAGATGCACCGGGCACTGGGAAGCCTGCTAGCCTCATCCTACCCCGCCCCCATCCCCGCACCCATGCCTGCCATGTACCTGGCCACCTCTGACAATAAAAAGCATAAAAGCCCCCGAGGGCTCCAAGACTCATTCCTTTACCCCCCTCCCATCTGCTAGAACCATCCTGAACCTGCCCTGTACCACCTTTCCTGCCGCTACATTATCACACCCCAGTTAGTGTCCACAGTGTTCAAAAGTCCCAAACAAAAGGCCACTCATTCAAGATGGTGCTGCCTAGAGCTTAAGGCAAACCAGTAAGCAGCAGGTCAAGATCCAACTCACCCTGGCAGCTGGAGATGTTCACAGCTGGGGTCACTGAGATTGCAACCCGGTAATTGAAGCCAAAGACTGTTACAGGTGGTGCCCCCTGGAGGTGTTGCTGGTGAGGTTAGATAGTCCTAGGGAAAGTGCTAACAAGTATGGCATTTGGGGGTGGAGACTCTGATAAGAAATAATAAGGGACTGCAGAAGCAGCCCCCAGGATTCAATGTTCAGGATTCAGTGAGCATTCAGAGTTTGGGATTCAGCATTTTTGGAGAATCAGCGATTTTGGCTCCCATGTGTCTGACCTTCCAGAAGGCTGGTGCAGGCCTCTGAAGGATATGGAGAGGCCTCCAGCAGCCACCCTCAGAGAGGAAAATTTCAGAGGCTTTGCAAGTAGCCAAACGACTGAAATTGTTCCCCGTTTTGCTGCTGTTCCAGCCTGGCAGGGGAGGGGAAGACCAGAGGGGGGCACCTCACTGAGCTATGTGTTGGGCCATTTGTTGGGTCGTTTAGCCGCTGCAGCTGCTGTTTTGAGTGTCACTTCTCTGTTGCTGTGCTGGGGCATTTCAGCAGCTCCAGGGAGCATCCCCTGTTGTGTCTTCATGAGTTGAAACCTGGCCTATAGTCTGGCTGCCACGTGCTCCAGGTCCACAATGACAGGAAGATGCCATCTTAGACGCTTTTTTGTTTAGGATTTGAAAACACTGGGCACTACTTCAGGTAAGGTAAATGGTCATTTTTGGCCTCAGCAACTATTTTTTTCCCTGGTTTGTTAAAGCCCTTTGTTGTTCTCTGAACCTGAGTAGTCTTGCAATTGTGCATGGGTGAAGCACTCACACTGTGATTGGTAAACTGTTTGGGTGGTGTCCTTGCCTGGTTTTAGTGCCCCTTGCAGCCCTGTATCAAGATGACATTGCAACAGCCCACAGCAAGAGTCTGAGGCTGGGCTGGACAGTGCCGGACACTGGACTGGAAGAAAGTGGGTAACAACACCAGGAGGTAGTACCAGACGATCAGAAGTAGTGACTAGCTCTCAAAGGTGACCCAGACACAGACTGTTGTCACCAGTCAACAGTATTGGATAGCACTGACCAGTAGTGCTGGTGTTCACCTGTCACCAGGAGGAGGTGTTAGAGACAGGCTTAGAGGCAGGTGCAGTGGCCAAGTCTCTGTGAAACTCTTCAACTTTTCAGAGGTTGGTTGCTGATTTTTTCTTTCTTTGACGGCCACGAACAGAGGATTTAAGGTAGTGCCTGCCCTGCCTTATATCCTCTTTCAGGGCCCCCCACCCTATAAACCTAAGTGACTGATTAAACCATTTAGGGCCAATTAGCCCTTTCTTGATTTTTGATCCAAATAATTAACTAATGATCTGATTGGACCTGATTGGTTCATTCTACAATCCAGTCACTGAATATAAAAAAGGAGAATTTGGTGCCTGCACAAATCCCACATGCCTTGACCTTAGGGAAGGCTCATGGGCTGGTGGGCCCTGAGGAGTCACAGCCAGAGCTGGCCTCACTGGGGCCGGAGGCTCTCTGCACTCAGTACTCCTTCAGTGGGGCCAGATGTAACCATGTAGAATGGGTCCCAGAGCTGCTACAGAGTGGGCTTCAGTGGGAACCTGCCATGTTGGCCTGGGACTCCACAGACCTTTCTTCTGCTGTGGCTGGTTCAGTGGGCCCCATGATCCTTCCTGTAGCCATGAACCAGGGATTTTGGGGCTAGCTGTTGCCTCCTATGCCAGAGTTTGCTTAGGCATAGGGCAGCCTTGTAGTGTGGTAGGGGAACCCATGCCATTTGCCATCACTGCCGGCCTCTGCCAGGTGGTAGATGGTAAAATGCCTGCTACTTGAGGCAACTGAAACTGCCTGCAAGCTTCTGGAGCTCTGCACTGGAGCCCAGGCGGCAGGGGTGCTCAGGTGCTCAAAGCCCATCAAGCCACATTAGTGCCCTATGTAGCCATCATGGAAGCTACTGGGCAGCCTGGGTGTTGCCCAGAGGCCGCACTACGGGTGGCCAGCAGGAAGCTTCCACTCTGCCTCTGTGGGAGTCTTAGGGGCTCAGCACTCAAACCATCTGGCACCTGGGGAGGGGCTACTTGCAGGCAGCAACTCTGGTGGTGGGCAGGAAACCACCAACACTGATCCACCAGGTCCATAACTCAGGTGGTACAGGGACAAAATCCTGTTTTGCCTCAATCTTGTGCTATGGGGTTGCAATTTTACACTGACTCGAGTAACTTGAACTTTTCAGAGTGAACCTTGCTATGGTCCACAAAAAAGAAAGATAGTATTTGTGGAGAGACTTGGAAACTCAGTAACTGTGAAATTAACACAATTTATTCCTCTGAACTTGCTTGGCTTAAGACATGGCTTGGCAAATGAACAAACAAAACCAGCTCTTAGATGCAAAGAACAAATTGGTAGTTACAAGAGGAAAAGGGAGTTTAGGGATAGGTGTAATGGGTAAAGGGGGTTAAGTGTATCGTGATGGATGGAAACTACAGTTTTGGTGGTGATCATGAGGTACTGTATACAAATGTTGGATTATAATGCTGTATACATGGAGTTTATGTAATGATGTAAACCAAGTTTACAAAAAAACCCGCACATTGCAAGGATTTGAAAAAAATGGTGGCGAAGATACGTTAGGATAGAATTCTCCCAGAAGAAATAGGCAATGGAGAGAATATACAGCAGGTCCCTGCAAGAAGTGGGACACAATTGATAAACTGGACATTACTGGCTACCTACCCAAAGAGAATCGCATCGAAGAGGGACAAATAGAAAAACATCCCCGTGCCCCTTCCCCCACCCACAAATGTGACACACCTTAACCAACGGAAAGAGAAGCTAGAAGTACCACGCGTGTAAGGGGACCACAGTGAACATCAAACTCCAGGACCTGAAACTGTGGAGAGCTGCACGGAAGCAGGCAACGTAGTGAGTGACCCGCAGGGGGTGAGTACAGATCCGATGCCATTGGGGGAAGCTGGAGAATTGGCGGAGAGGAGGGTTTGGTTTTGGGAGTCTACACAGTTTGAAACAGGTGGATGGTGCCCCAGAGACACAGGCCTGAGGGGAGGAGAGTTCCTAGGGCAGGCATGAGGCAGAGGCAGAGTCATGATTGTACTGAAGCAAGGGCTTGGTGCAGCTGGGACATCATTGTAACCTCCATGCCCTTGGGGCACCATTCCCCTTGAGCCTTGCTCACAGTGGTCTGGTTTGCATCGGACAGAGATTTGGTATCTGAAACAATTGGAGATTGCTGGCGGCCAGGGGGTGAGTGCCCTGAGACTGGTCTGAAGTTCTGGGCTTAGCTTAGTTCTGAGCCCTATAGCAACTCTCTTGCACTCTCAGCTTAAGGTAGCTCGGGACTGAGGCAATCTGGGAGTGCCCCAGAGAGGAAAAGTAAACACCTGAAGGCCCTCACAGAGGCAAAAAACCAAGTGGTCCATCCACAAACAAAGGATAGTTCCCAAGAAGGAACACAGAAAAATACCTGAGGTTGGGACACCTCAGGTGGACACACCCCTACCGTAGAGCTCTGGGGAAGAGCTTGTAATCCTACACAGAGGTGAAGCCTCCTTCCATACCAAAAAAGTACTGTCGAACATCTGGATCCTGAATCCTGAGACATTTGGAAGAGGTCAGGCAGGCATACAGAGTCTAGGACAGGCACAGCTGGGGTGCCAGCCACTCCATGGCTGCCTCTCCCAGCCCAACCTAACCTCCTCCCACCCAGAGACTGGTGAGACTTCTGACTGCTTCTCCCCATGCACCCCTTTATTTTCCTGTTCTTTTTTTTCCTTTTTCTTTCCTCTTCTTTTTCCTTTTTTCTCTTTTCTTCTTTTCATAATGAAAAGGCATTAAAGGGAACCTCATAGAGTTAGTTTCTACATAGGGGGCCTCTTGGTACCCCAAGTCCTCAGGTGGAAGGAGTCCTCAGGAGCCCCATCACCCTCCCAGCTACCACATAGGACCTGAAAAATTCCCATACCTGCTGCTGCAGTCCAATTAGCACCACTCCTTGCCCTCCCACCCCGCCCCATGGTTTTTTGTTTGTTTGTGGTTGTTGTTTTTGTGTGTGTGTGTTTGGTGTTATTAGTGTGGGTTTTTTTCTTTTCGTTTTGTTTCTGTTTTTTTTTTGTTTGTTTCTTCTTTCTCTCTTTTCCCCTCTTCTCTTTCTTTCAATATCTGCCACAACAGAAGACTACTGGAGCCTGTACTCTGCCACAGAGGAACAGAAATCAGGCAGACATACCTAAATCTCAGGAAGAGAAAACAGATATCATGCCTACCAGCACCAGCAGTAACAGGGCACAACAGACTCAAAGCTGAAGGTTAGCAATGGGAAGAAAGAAAAAAAAAACAATGATCAAGCAGGCTCACCCAGAAAGAAAGTCAACATCCAGAACCTGATAATATGGTCACAGAAGATGCACACCTAACAAACAAAGAACTCTTGAAGACCATGACGAGAACAATCCATGAAATGAGGAATGAGATAGAATCTCTACAGAAGAAAATAAATGAAATGGAGGAAATGGAAAAAAGAAATGAAGAGAATCAGAGAGAAAATGAGGAGCTCACGAATTCTGTGGAAAACAGAACAGAAGAAGTGGAAGAGTCAGTACTCTCAAAGACACAGACATAAAAAGAACCAAAAAAAGAAAGAGAAAGAGAAATAAAAATGAAAAAGAATGAAGAAACACTTCAAGTACTACCTGACATTATGAAAAAAGGAAACATATGAGTCATAGGTATATCAGAGGGAGAAGAAAGGGAAAAAGGCTCCAAGAATCTATTCAAGGAGATAAATGAACTTCCCAAGCTTGAAAAGGGAAATGAAAATAGATATACAAGAAGCTAGAAGAATGCCAAATTACCACAATGAAAGGAAAACTACAGCAAGCCACATCATAGTAACATTTACAAAGGTCTAGGACAAAGAAAAAACAATGAAACTGACAAGGACAAAAAACCAGATAACCTATAAAGGAAAACTAAGCAGGCTATCATCAGATTTCTCTGAAGAAACACTAAAGGCAAGAAGAGAATGGAGAGACATACTCAACAAACTCCAAGTTAATAAATTCCAACCAAGAATATGCTACCCGGCAAAGCTCTCCTTCCTCTATAAGGGAAAAATAAGAACCTTCTCAGATAATCAAAGTCTACAGAAATTCACTAGTATAAAACCCCCACTCCAAATAATTCTACAAGAAACCTTAGAACTAAAACCAAGAGAAGAATGAATTAAAAAAGGTGAAAAATAGAACAACATAAAGGCTAACAAAATGGCAAAGATGAACGCCAGTGTATCAATTTTACTGTAAATGTAAATGGGCTAAACTAATCAATAAAAAGACACAGAGTAGCAGGCTGGATTAAAAGACAAAACCCAACCTTTTGCTGTCTACAGGAAACACATTTAACTACAAAAGACAAACACAGACTAAAAGTCAATGGCTGGAAAACAATCCTATAATCAATGGACCAAAAGAGAAGGCAAGAACAGCAATACTTATATAAGATAAAAGACTGCAAACTAAAAAAAGGTTAAAAGAGACACAGAAGGTCATTACATTATGATCAAGGGGACAATGAATCAAGAAGACAAAACATTTATCAACATAAACTCACCCAATGAAGGAGCACCAAAATATATACGACAACTAATAATATTTTGAAAACAGGCATAAAAGAAAATACATATGTAGTAGGAGACTTCAACACAGCACTCTCACCAATGGAATATCAACGAGACAAAAAATAAGCAAAGCACTAGAGCTCTAAACAGGGAGCTAGACCTCATGGGCTTAATGGAAATATATAGAACACTACACCCCAAAAAACGTTCTCAAGTGCACATGAATCATTCCTCAGGATTGACCATACTGGGACACAAGACAAACATTAGCAGATAAATCATACCCACTATCTTCTCTGACCACGAAGCCATCAAGCTAGAAATTCACCATGAAAACAAGGAACCACCCCCCCCCAACACATGGAGATTGAAACCCACACTATTGGAAGACTACTGGGCCAAGGAGGAGATCAAAGAAGAAATTAAAAAAATTCCTTGAGATGAACAATAATGAGGATACAACTCTACAGAATATCTGGGACACATCAAAAGCAGTTATAAGAGGAAAATACATCGCAATACAGGCACACATCAAGAAACAAGAAAGAACACAAAGAAACAACCTAATCTCACACCTGAAAGAACTGGAAAAAGAACAACAGCAAAACCCAATAGCCAGTAGAAGAAAGGAAATAATAAAAATCAAAGCAGAAATAAGTGAATTAGAAGTTAAGAAAATGACCCAAAAGGTCAATGAAACCAAAAGCTGGTTCTTCGAAAAAATTAACAAATTAGATAAACCTCCAGCCAGACTGACAAAAAAACCACAATACAACAAAACAGTAGAACACACAAATCAATAGGGTAACAAATGAAAGAGGACAAATGACAACAGGCATAGCAGGAATCAAAAGAATAATTAGAGATTATTATAAAAAGCTATATGCAAACAAGTTTAACAGCCTAGAAGAGATGGACAGCTTTCTACAACTTTACAATCACCCAAAATTAGATAAAGAAGATATACAACATCTAAACAGCCCAATTACAAGGAGTGAAATTGAAAGTATAATAAAATTCCTCCCCAAAAATAAAAGTCCAGGACCAGATGGCTTTACAAATGAGTTCTACAAAACATTCAGAAATGAACTAATACCTATCCTACACAGGCGTTTTCAAAAAATTGAAAAAGAAGGGATACTACCAAACATTCTATGAAGCTAACCTAACACTAATACAAAACCGAATAAGGACAATAAAAAAAAAAGAATACTATAGACCAATCTCTCTAATGAACACCAACGTAAAAATCCTCAACAAAATCTTAGCCAACAGAATCCAACAATGCATCAACAAGATAATCCACCATAACCAAGTAGGATTTATCCCAGGAACACAAGGATGGTTCAATATTCAAGAGTCAATAAATGTAATCCACCACATCAACAAAAAGAAGGGAAAAAAACCACACAATCATATCAGTAGATGCTGAGAAAGCATTTGATAAAGTTCAGCACCCATTTATGATGAAGACCCTCAAAATTCTTGGGATAGAATGACCATTATAAAGGCCATCTACGACAAGCCCATAGCCAATATCATTCTCAATGGCGAAAAGCTAAAAGCCTTTCTCCTAAGATGTCGAACAAACAAGGATGCCGACTCTCACTGCTGCTCTTCACTATAATATTGGTAGCCATAGCCAGAGCAATAACACAAGAAAAAGGGCATACAAGGAATTCAAATAGGAAAAGAAGAAGCAAAAGTATCACTGTTTGCAGACGATATGATAATATACACAGAGAACCCCAAAAACTCTACAGGAAATCTAATCAATCGAACCAGCCAGTTTAGCAAAGTAGCAGGATACAAAATCAACACACAAAAATCAGTAGCCTTCCTATATACAAACACCTAATCTGAAGAGGAAGAGATCAAGAAAATCATCCCTTTTATAATTGAAACAAAAAAATCAAATACTTGGGAATAAATCTAACAAAAGAGGTGAAGGAACTTTACAAATAAAATTATAAAACATTGCTAATGAAATAGAAGACACAAAGAAATGGAAAGCCATCCCTTGAGCATGGATTGGAAGAATTAACATCATCAAAATGGCCATCCTACCAAAAGCAATCTACAAATTCAATGTTATTCCAATAAAAATTTCAATGTCATTCTTCAAAGAAATAGGAAAAAAATTGATGAAATTCATATTGAGACACAAAAAACCTAAAATAGCCAAAGCTCTCCTGACTAAAAATAAGGGGAATGGAGGCATCACACTTCCAGACCTCAAACTATACTATAAAGCAACAATACTAAAAACTGCATGATATTGGAACAAAAACAGACACATAGACCAATGGAATAAAATAGTCCAGAAAAAACCCACAAACTTATGACCAACTAATCTTTGACAAAGGAGCAAAAAATATGCAATGGAATAAAGGCAACTTGTTCAATAAGTGGTGCTGGGCAAACTGGACTGCTACATGCAAAAGAATGAAACTAGAATACTGCCTTTCACCATGCACAAAAATCAACTCAAA